>JAGFMF010011638.1:7545008-7572749 GCA_019455555.1 Galemys pyrenaicus | reverse complement strand
TTGTGTCTTTTGGGTATATTCCTAGGAGTGGGATTGCTGGATCCTATGGAAGTTCTATTCTTAGTAGATTGAGGAACCGCCATACTGCTTTCCATAATGTTTGGACCATCTTGCATTCCCACCAGCAGTGTAAGAGAGTTCCTTTTTGACTTTACAGATTTTATGGTTTCTGTCATCACTGCAACTCTGATATTGTAACAAAAACATCCATAGACAATATATAAACAAATCGGCATGGAGCATTCTGGTAAAACTTTACTTAAAAAACAGTCATGGAGCTTTATTTGGCTCATGGCCCATTGTTCACAAACCCCTCATTTTGGGGGCATAAGCCCAAGGTTTTGGAGTTTAACTATCCTTTCCTTGACTTCATTTCTCTTTGTCTTTTGTAGATTATGTGTATTCACTCATCTATGTCTTGATATTTACTGAGTTATGGACAGGTCAGGCCATGGAGAATGTTTACATATTAAAACAAGCTTTCTAGTTTCAAGAGATTTTCCATATAATATCCCCTTTCCAAACTCATTAATGAGATGCTATATCAGTGACAGGGTAAGACAAAGTCAGGGTTATACCAACTGGTAAATCTCTACAGAAAAGACATTATCAGATATGAACAAGTATTTACTTCCTAAAATGTCTTAGTATGTCATTCTCACCTTTTAAAGTTTTTAAATGAATTTCCTATTGAGGTATAAAATCCATATAGCAGCAGGTCATAACCAAAAGTATGATTTGGAAGGCTTTTTAACCCTGTAACCAGAACCTACATGGAGAAATACAATGTTATTATCATTCCAGATGGTGCTGATCCCCTTATCCCACCCCCATCCTAAGTTAACTATTATCATGACCTTAACCTCATTGTCAACTTATCAAATGTGTTTTTAAGTTGCTAACCAGGGATCCCAGTGTTACAGAATTTTGTTTCGGGACATATAATCCCTTCTCTTTTTAATTCATGTATTTCAGCTAAGAATGACTTCGTACTCACGAATCCTGGGTAGTTTCTGCAACATACATCAAAACAATCAGTGCCTTCTCATTTTTAGGCTATAGATTCCATAACAAGTAAGGAAGTAAAGTTGCTTCTCTCTCTGTCTAGACTGCAGATGAGGAGGATGTGACTCAGAAGCTCTCAGGAGTCACCACGCAGTCTCAGGATACAGCTGACTCCAAAGGTCTCTAAATCTAGCTGTGCTTGAGATCAGCTCTACATCTATAGTGTCTAGTTTGGTGTCAATAAATACCAGCCTCATCCACTGTAATTTTGTGGCTTACATTTGATTGAGAAAAAAGGTCTTGACACAGAGGGCCCCTGGGTCCTCTGTGGGAAACATTTAAGCACAGATGTGAGATGGAAGAATAAGAGTAAACAGAGAAAGGCAGTGGGAGGAAGAAGAGCTGAGAGAGAAAAAAACAAAACACTTGTAGTCCCAGAGGTAGGGAAAGACACAGAAAGGTGCAGTGGCTAAGATGCTGCTGGGAAGTAAAACTAAAATCACTGCTCTGGTGGGCTTGTATCTTAATCCCATCAGAAAAGCCCTGAAAATGGTCCTGCTTTTACTGAACTGAACACCTATTTCCAAGAACATTAGAGTGAATGAAGGCAAGAGAGTAGAACAGTGTTTCACTGTTGCCAGTTCCTGCTACACAGCTCAAAAATTACACTGTCACTGTTATTTCAAAAAAAATTTTCCAGATATAATTGACATGGAACATTGTGTTAATTACAGGTATACAACATAAATGAATTAAAATTCTATATATTGTGAAACGATCAGATCACAACAATAAGTTCAGTTAACATCTATCACTTCACACAGTTACACTTTTTTTTTCTTGTAATGAGAATGTTTAAAATGTATTCTCCTGGCAGTTTTCAAATATACAATAAGTATTATTAATTTTAGTCACCATGCTATAGATTATACCCTCAGGACTTCTTTATTTTATAACTGAAAGGTTGTACTTCTTTATTTCCTTCACTTGCCAGCACTTTTCCATCCTTCTGCTGCCTTAACCGCCAGTCTGCTGTCTATATCTATGAACTCAGCACTTTGTTTTACTATGTTTTTCTTTTAAATTTCACAGCAAAGTGGGATCATATGGTATTTGAATTTTTCTGTATGGCTTATTTCTTTTAGCACAATGTCCTCAAGGTCCATCTGTGTTGTCACAAATGGCAATATTTCTTTCTTTTTGATGATTTAATAATATTTCATCACACACATATGTATATACACACATGTATCTATCGAATTTTCTGTATTCATTTATCTATAAGTGGACACCTAAGTTATTTCCATATTTTCGTTATTTAAACAGTGCTTCAATGAATTTTGAGGTGCAGATATCTTTTAAAGTTAGTATTTCATTTCCTTTAAAAAAATCTAGAAGTGGTATTGCTGGTTCATATGGTACTACTAGTTTTAATTTTTTGAGGGGCCTTCATACTATTTCCATAGTGATTCTACCAATTTACAATCCCATCAACAGTACATAAGTGTTACCTTTGTATCAAATAACAAAGTCCCATGAGGTTTTACCCAAAAATCAAGAATGAACAATAAGAAAACACCTCTTCACTCAAATCATCACAAGTTACTGGGAATTCTAGGCAGCACTCTTTCAGCTCTTAAAAAGGAAAAATATCTACCACATTTTGGAGTCCATAACACCTCAATTTGGACATTTTCTGAGCTCTGGAGAGAGGAATGACACTCACTATCCACCAAGTCAGAATGCTGTAGTAGGAATGACATTGAGAAGGTAGCATGAGCTACCATCACAATATGGGACTTTGGAACAAGATAGTCTGATAAAAATACAATTGTCAGTGCTGGATGCAAAGAGCTCAGATTTGACTCAGAAGTTATTAGAGTTTAGATTAGGTAAAAGTATTAATCAGCCACATAAGGATATTGGGAATAATAGACCCAGGGCATTTATCAGGGACCCCTTGGTCTCCAACAGAGGACAAGGATAAGCTGAAGAAATCTTATTTTGTTTGTAGTGTAATTTAACTTTATATATCTCAGAGTCTCCACAGCTTCATCCAAATTACACTTTTAACGTGCATTTCTAAAGCCAAAAGATCAGAGGAGGAGGAAACATGATTTCTTAAGTGCTCCATTTTCTAAGAAAATACAAGGCCATTTTTCCTTAATGATTTGTAATTAAAATCATTCAGGTAATTATGTTTAATGAATAGTATGTCTCTCCATCTTAAGGCATCTTGAATGAGTCAGAAAGGAAATATGCACGCAGGAGATCCGTATACCGATGCTTTAGTGTGTTTCTACCTTTGCTTCATCTCCTGCCCTTCCGAGGGATGAAGGATTCCAAAATTGGAAACTGGAGTCAGAGTCCCCTGGAAGGGTAAACAGAGGTGTAGCTGAGGGACCCTTCTGGTAGACAAGATGACAGCAGCTCTGTGTTTGTGGGACTTTCCTTTTCATTGACTTTCAGACAAGGCTACTCACCTGTTAACCTCTGCACTTGCTACCTTAAAAATCACTGTCAAGATTCACCACGTAGGACTTGATAGGTTGCTCCAGACTTGCCTTGGCCTTTCTGCAATATCTTTAGGCATTGCCTTTTCCAGATTGACTCCTTTATTCGTTCTTTCTGCAAGACAATACTGAGTTACATGAAGCCCATGCTAATTTCCCCAAAAAGAGAGAGAGAAAGAGAGAGAGAGAGAGAGAGAGAGAGAAGGAGAGAGAGAGAGATAAGAAATTGATGCAAAGCATATTCTGGCCCCCTTACCCCCAAAGAATGATTTCATGAGGCCTCTCGTAGATATATTTAGACCCCCATTGATCTTCCTTGAACCTGAGGTTCTAAGCCAAGGAGCACTGCAAAATCCTGTTTAAGTGTGTGCACACTCAAGAACCCATTGCAGAAAGCTTTCCTACAGGGACCTGACTGTTTCCTTCCAAGACTTAGAGCCCCAGATGTTCTTCCAGCCCAAGAGCTGTGCTCCAAATTCAAAGGAGAGCTGGTGCTTTCTCAGAGCTGACTCATGCGCTGGAGTTCACTGTGTTGTGATTTATGCAACGTCCCCAATAAAACTAAAAACTGAAAAATGAAAAATCTGTTCCTTATTTACCCCACTGTGGAAAAAAAAAGCACCATAATGCATTTCTAAGAATACTTAATTTTATATGTGTGTGATCAGAATCATTTAAACACTTGCTAGTGTTTTTCCAGAAGCCTTTTTTCCCTTGGAAGAGCCAAAACCTTTTCCCCACCCTGATAGTCACAAACAAAGAGTAATGAGTATTTTCTGCTATGAGAAGCCTGAAGGGCATTTAGCTATGTGGTAAATATTAGAAGGGAAATTTGAAAATTGAATTCTTTATTCATACTTTCCAAGAAAAGATGCAAGTGGATCACACTTGAATTATGTTAGAAATTGACAAAATTGGGAAGGATAGGCAACAGACTTTCGTGTCTGCTTTTCCTTCAGCTTTGGTGTATAAATTACTGTTTTTCAAATACCGTGTATGTACCCATTCATGGAACACTGTACATATGATGTGGTAACTATTTATCACCAGGAGAAATTAGCCTTTCTTGGACTCTCCAGCCACAATAACACAACCCAACAGAGACGAAATCTTTAGGAAGGGAATCAAGTAGGTCACAGATTCTCCATGGGGTCATTTATATGAACTGTAGCTGAATAATTAATTATTGACTTATCATCAGGCTAAAATAAACCAGTGTTTGAATCTTTAGGAAAAAAAATAATGATTATAACATCAGGGCACACTTATAGAATTTACTTAACAACTCAATATCAGATCTTGGGACTTTAGTTGCAAGTATGATTGTTTTTGCTTCAGCTTTGTTGGATACACAGAACATCACACACCTTTTTTGATTATGGAACAATTTGGAATCAAAAAGAAAAATTAGTGGTGATCCCTGATATGGATAGGAGGGGGATCATTTACAGGTGTGGTGAAAATTCATGCCTTTAAGGCAGTGGATCTTAACTGGGAGATCTGGCCCTACTGGAGGTGTTTGGTAAGGCCTGGAGACATTGTTGATTATGGCAACCTGGGCTGCCCTTGGTATATAGTGGGTAGAAGCTAAGGATGCTATAGTTTGATAATCATCGGTGATAATTATAATAGTAATTATTGACTGCTATCCCTTGAAAACCTATTTCAGTCAACACAGCATTTGTTATATAAAAAAGTCCCAAACCAGTCTTTTTATTTTCCCACTAGTTCATTTGGAATCATAGTATATCAAGATGAAAGGGCATTCAGAGACTATAGTGATGGGAACATCTTTCATTTATGAAGTAATAAAGACTGAAAGTCAAATGTGTTACCTATGGAGATGCTGAATTACACTCTTTGTAGATCCTGATGTTTTGTCTGTGTGTTCACATTCCCATATAAGGAATAAATGTCTCCTAAAAGGAACAATAAAGTCAATTAGGTTTGAGATCAGTGAGTCCATCATTCTCCTAACACATGTTTAGCTAGTTGAAACTGTAACTTACTTCAACTCTATTTGTTGTAGTAAACACATATCACATCATGTTCAGAAATTAAATTATTTACATTTCTCTCTTAAAAATGAATTAATTGAACTCAGAACATCAAATTTATCAAGGATATTAAACAAAAAGCTTTCTTATCATTCCTACCCATTTCCCACCTACATTTTTCTCAACAGATTTACACATTTGGCACAAGTTACGTCTGATTACTTTTAGTAAAATAAAGCAAGTGTAAAAATGTTTCAAAGCTTCCAAAGCAGGCTTACCCCTAGATTTCATTATCATCAGCAATCCAGAAATATCAACAATCTAGAAAAGGAAATTCTACTAAAAATCCTTCAAATTGAAAGGGTAAAAAAATGCCATCATTGTTTTGGAAATAGTCCAGAAGAAAGCTGGACAATTCATTTAGCCCATTCTTAATGTCTCCAGGCAAGAGTGCCCTACATAGTCTGTACAAAATGTTCAACTTTTTCCTAGGTAACCTTTTCAATGAACAGTATTTGGCACCAATTCCAGCAAAGTAGCTGTGCTCAAATATTTGATACATTCAGCATTCTGAAAATATTTGGTGATACCTGAAAACCATGTGGCAAGACAAGATTACCAACCAAATATTGGAAATACAGCCACCTGTCAAGTTTGTTCCAGAAATAAGGACAGAGTCCTGAAAAAGAGTCACATTTGTAAATGATCTGGTACAGACATTGTTTAAGATCATTAAGGGCTCTTTGGATGTTTCAGTTGAAAGTGCACACAGGTCCTCTAAGCAGAGTTCTCAAAAATTAACTGTCTGTAGGTTATGGACTTTATTTGATTTATTGTACTGATAACATAATGTTTTAATCTTAATAGGCATGTTCAAATATGTTGAATGGTTTTAGTAACCTTAATGTATCTCTAAATCATTAGCAATGATATCATTCACAAATAGAAGTTCTGTCTTTGAATAAGAATCACACAAATATCATGTTTATGGTCCTGCAGGATGGCATTCAAGGCATTATGGGAGAATTAGGTATGTTACTTTAAAGAATGCTTTATTTATTTTAAATGAGAAAACTTAAATATACTTTTTGAGCCCATCATATTTCCCTACATTTTTCTTCTTCTCTTTTTATTGAGGTAACATTGGTTTACAACACTATATGTGGTTCAAAGGCATAGAATCATCCCTCTTCAGATGCATCCCTGCATTTTTCCTTAAATTCACTTATTTTAACGTTTATTTAAAAATAAATCTCATGTGGTTTCTGAAATAGCCATCATTACTTTTAAAGTTCTCATTTAAGCTCTTTTTTGAATCTGGTTTGTGACACTAGATTAGGTTTATGATTACCATTACTGAGGAAGACAGTCCCATGAAGGTCAGAGAGGGGGCGGAGAATATGACTGCAGACCTTTGAACTGACAGTTGCTTCAGTGGCACTTTAACCCTCCACAGGGTTAATGGGAATAATTACGTCTCAATTAAGTTTTAGTTCTAGATTTTCAAAACAACTTGCATGCTGCTAACCAGAAGTACTAATGTAGGGCATCTGTGTGTGAACCAAATTGTCTTCAAAAAAAGACCAACATTTGCTTGATTATCTGGCTCAAATTGCCTTTATCATTTATATTTGACTAGTGAAAAAAAGCCCATATTCTGTTACCTTACTAATTGGATATTATCACTTCAAGCATGAAAAACAAAACAATGCAATAAAAACATCTGACACATTGAAGTTGTACTAAAAATATAATATAATTATTGTTTTAACATCACTTCCCTAAACCCCATGTTAATATATCTTAACGACAATGACAGATGATAAAATTGTGTCTACCACTTCAGACTAAGTTTTATTGCTTCTTTCCAAAGTTTTTATAAGAACCAAACACAGTAAGTCACAGTGTTTGGCTCAACTTCTAAGAGTGATTTCACATTATATTCATATTAAACCCAAGGATAGATTTTTAGTATCCAGCAGCAACTAATAAAGATCATTACTTTACCCTGTAGTAATCTAAGGTATAATCCCAATTATATTTGTTTTTCCAATTTTCTGGAGAGTAGTTCCATGGAACATTTTCAGTCTCCCTCCAAATCCTACTGTTTATCCTTCATTATCTTCTCATGAATCTAGTCAACTTGGACATGTGTCAGCTAAGGAGGAGGCCATGTAAATGTACCTGATTTGCATTAAATGTTCACCATCTTTACTGCCACCCACAATACCCATTCCTCTAACTACCACTACACCTTGTTTTTCTTCTTTCTCCTTCCCTCTGCTATCTCTCCCCTTGTGCCAACCAATTTCTTCCCATCTTGTTTTCAAGTCCTAAGATATTGACTCTGCAGTACTGAGTGAAATTGATTTTGTAATCATAAATGTAACTAAATTAATGTAGATAGTCACTCTATATTACATATATGAGACTCTTAACGTTTACTTGGGAATGGTTATTACAGATAAATTAGCTAACCGTCAATATTACAATTTATCTAGAATTTCCTAAGATGGTGCTGCTAAAATGGAACTCCAGTTATACTAAATATTAATCTTTACCTCCTCATATAATGTTAGTTGGTGGAATGTTTCAATATTTCCTTTCCTTTTGCCTTGCTAATAAGCAGTTGACTCTGTGAAAAATAGCATTTTCTTCATTGTGGCAAAAAGAGTTCTTCTTGTAAGTTTTTAGTGATACTTTCACTTTCAAAAGGTGGAAAGAACATGAATTTTTTTGTGGATTTAGTGTGGTCTATGAATAGTTCATCTATATATACTATGAGCATTGCCCTTTGAACAACTCTCAGAGGTTGGTATTACATTTTAGAGGCGAGTCAACACAAGGTGCGTTAATCCTCATAGCGACTTCAGGCATATCTTTCAAGTTCCATAATTTTAAGTCCTTAAGTGTCTATATCAGGACTCCTTTTCTTTCATTTAATCCGTAATTCCACTAATTTTTGGAATCATTTTACTTTACTTTGGGCTATTTATACCTAAGACTAAGTTCACAAAAACAATTTTTTACATATTCACTTATTTTTCCAAAATATATCTGTGATGCCACATGTATGACAGACCAGGTTCTGTGTTAGATGTTGAGGAACCAAATGAAATAAGCCCATTTCTACCAGCAATGGGCCTGCTTTGTGGAAAAAAAAAAAAAAAAAAAAAAAACCCAAAATACAAAAAACCAAAACAAAACAAAAAACAGGTAGTACTAGATGGANGCAATGGGCCTGCTTTTTGGAAAAAAAAAAAAAAAAAAAAAAAACCCAAAATACAAAAAACCAAAACAAAACAAAAAACAGGTAGTACTAGATGGAGGTCGCTGTGTCTTCACAGAAACTGGCACCAGCAGAAAAGCAGTCTTGGCAATGTTTTTCACAGCAGTATTGCTTCAAGTAATCCTCCTCTTGGATACCAACCCTCTGAGACTTCCGAGAGAGCGCTGGATACCCGTAGACCTCAGAATTCTGCCTTTTTTGCCATAATCCATTATGTGCTCTACAAACCATTCCCTTCCTCCCCCAAGGAAAAAACCTCCGTGAGCCAATTCTGTGGCTAGAAATCACTGTTTCCCTGGCCTTGATTTCCTTTCTAACCTCAGGCTGCCTATTCAACCTTCCTTTGCTTTGGTAAATTATTTGCACAATACAGGTAATCACTACCTTACGAGCTGCTGTAGGGCTTAATTAATTAATGTTTATAACATCTTTGAAAATGTAGCATGAAAGCTGCTAAGTAAGTGCAGATTATTATCATCATTAATATTATCACCACCAGCATCAACTTCACATTTAGCCAAGGGCAGTCTCCAAGAGGTGAGACATGAAGGTCGTCTTCAACCCTGGCTCTGTCTTCAGAGCTTGATCGCCAGATGTGAGGGTCTGAACCTAATTGCACACAGAGCCAGTAAAATAAGCTCTGACTTTGAAAAAACAAATCATGTCCTGTTCCCACTGCTTGGCTCTGTTTCTGCTGATGGTTATTCCAGTTTTCTCCCGACCCTCACAGAGCCTAAATCTGAACCACGTATATATATATATTATGTAGAAATTCTCCTAAGTCAAATGACCACCGCTTGGCTGTCTCTGCAAGCCCTGAGAGCGCAGTCCTCTCTGTGTAAAACAGGGAGTTGTACATACAAATTGTACATATACTCTTAAGTGTAATTGTAGTATTTGAAAATTCATACTTTATTTTTCTTCCTCCAGGTGTGGATATAGCATACAAATATTAAAAATGCTAGTGAAAAATACTTGGTTACAACAGAAATGAAATGATACCTTATTAAAAACACAAGAACTGATGAAGAGATTAGGACATGTGTGGAGTATGGAAGGGATAGTTTGGTAAGAGGAATGGTTCTGAGCAATGAAGAACAACTCGTGCAAACTGATAAGAAGGTAGGTCTGTGAAATCAACTTTGCAAAAAGAGAGACAGATTGTGGCTGAAGGTGTCAGGCATTAGGTGTTTAGCAAGATAATTAGTGCCAAAATCAGAGATCTAAGATCAATTGAAGAAAAGCCTTGGTGTTTGACAATCTTAAGCCTTGGTAAAAGTCCTGTGGAGGAAACTTGTATCACATAAGGTGCCATTAGCTCAAGAAATCTGCATAATTGCCAAGATACATCATCTCTTTAGTAGTTTTTATTTTCTGTGTTGTATCATCTTCAATTAACCACCAAAAAAAGTCTCCATATCACCTAAAAGTGATATACCCACTGCTCTTTGGTCACCAAACTCTTGTTTCTCTCTCTCTCTTCAACACTAGCAAGGGGAACACCTTTCCCTTTGTTATGATAAACCCATGCTTTCCTGTGTTGTCAATAACAATACTACTGGAAAGTCAAGTAGCAAAGTTATTGCAGTGGCATCTTTCACATCAACCACACCAAAAATACCAGAAAGTTTTCTCCACCTCGATCACAGGTTAGCACCTCAGAAATGATTCCCAAGTTACTAGCATGGAATGATAACATTGGTACTCTGACGAGTTTCCAAGTCAATATGAATCTTATCATTCCCCTTGATAAGGGTATCAGAGTTGCAGATGGTATGAATGTTATGGGCTATCAGATAGGGATTTTTTGCACAAAGAGAACTTTCTGCTATATACAACTTGTCTTTGGCTCCTCAGGCTTAGTTCAATGAACAACAAAGATACTCTTGGTGACAGAGAACAGATGGAAATTCTCTCTGGTCAAGTCACTGTTGTTGATATCCATAAAACCAGAAGGGTTGGTTACATAAGTTTGGACCTATCCATTAATCTTATTTTTTCCTAGCATAAATACTATATACATCATGAAAGAAAAGCTACTAGTTAGACTACACTAATAGGTTTGATGTGACAACTTAGATTCAGAAAAATAAAAGGTTTTTTAAAAAATTAATTTATTATATATAGTTTACATAATTGTTGATTTTTCCACAGTGTTTACTTTCTACTCTCGGGTGTAGGCTCTGTGTGTGTGTGTCTTTGGTCCAGTACCATGCTGTTTTAATTATTATGGCTTTATAGTATAGTTTGAAGTCTGAAAGTGTGATGCCTCTATTATCCTTCTTTTTAGTCAGGAGAGCTCTAAGCTATTTGAAAGTTTGTTTGTTTGTTTTTGGCTCCATATGAATTTCATCAATATTTGTTCTATTTCTTTGAAGAATGTCATTGAGATTTTATCAAGATTGTAATGAATCTGTAAATTGCTTTCAGTAGGATGGCCATTTTAATAATGTTAATTCTCCTAATCCATGAGCAGGGGATGTGTTTCCATTAGATTCGGAAAAAAAAAAATCTTAATTTCATATTAAATTAATGTGGAAAATTTGAATTTTAGTATTTAAAATAGGTTTTATGTATTTGACTTAGCTTCATTGTTATATAAAGCATATAAATTTAAGGCATCTACTCAGTTTTAGGTATAATTCACATGTAAATACTCCTAACCTTTCTCTCTGCCTCCCTGCCCAAGAGGGGATAAGTATTTGCTCTATGAATTTGCTTCTGTTCCCAGCTCTCATCACCAGTCTAGAACACATCATTGGAAAAAAACATCTTGGGAGTGAAGCTGAGATGTGATCTGGCCATCCAATATTAATGGGCCACTGCATGCAGATCTTTACCACCAACATGACATACTTAAGTACATTCCTTCAGGAATATTTGAAAGGGGAGCTGTTCTCCCAGCTTGTGGAGATAGTGATGGATGTGGGGGCACAGTGGTCAATTTGTGCAACATTCAATGATCCAATGCTTGGGGGCCCTACATGCTCTAAATGCTTCCCAGTACCATAAAGCACAGCTCCTCTAGGCTAAGCTCCAGGAGTTTCACACAACCTTTGTAAAGAGATCATCCAAGAGGAAATCCTCTACCTCAGAGATTTCCAAAGCAGACAGAGAGTCTATTTTAGAAAAACTTACCCAGTATGTAATATGTAAGAGTAGAGAGACTAAAATGCTTTGAGAGTGCTGGTGTTCCAAACTGAAACATTTCAACAAGCTTAGTCTCTTTGATCTTTAGGACAAGAGATATCACTTGTTAGTAAGAAAGGTTTTTTGCTTTTGTATGACTGGAGCATTAGTCATTTGCCCATGAGACAGAGGGAAGAGGATAAGTGTGAGAAGGGGAGCCGGGCCAGGAGGGACCAGTATTCAATCCTGAGTAGTCACGACAATTTTTAAAAATCTCAGCATGAAATTTGTGTGCTTTGGAATACCCACAGAATATCTATCGCTAAATATTTATTTATAATCTCGACTTTCCTTTTGAAAGTTTCCTTCATGATCCCCATGTTTTATGCTTTTTTTAAAAAAGAAAATTGTTCTTGAACATTTTCAATAATGGTGAAATGTTGAGTAATCTTAGCTGGCCATCTACTTTTTTAATTTACAAAGACAAATTGCTAATTAAAAGTCCCGAATCATGCAAAATGTAAACACCAGGATTTTAAGTTTATTAATAGAATAAACCTAGAAATGATCAGGTCTTGGAGTCATTCAGTAGCTATGACCACAAAAGGCTAAATATAGGATTTCCTTACTTTTATAGGAAAAAGTGATAAATGTTTCAGACCACACATGAAGAACAGCTTTGCTGTGCTTTTTAAGGTATATTTCCACATCTAACAATAAAAACAGAAAGCAATTTAAGAACATTCTCTATGTGCGTCCAACGTCTTCTTTAGAAAAGAACCTGTAGTGGTCAGTTACTTCACTATGTATACCAGTGTGTGTGTATACACACACACAGTTTCCCAAAACTTAATGTTGCTTTTATTTGTGCGATTTCCTAAATATAGTATATCCCCATAGTAAGAGCTACTTTCCCCCATGGTTTTTGCATACAAATTGGATTAAAGATGCCATCTGATTGCTCCCAAGGGACATAAAGAAAATCAGCAAATCAACATCGATGCATAAAACCAGGTGTATTCTCTAGCACTGGGTGGAGCACAGGGCAAAAGTCTGAATTCTTGAAGCCGTTGTTACATCAGCAATACTGAAAATGCAATTCACAATGTGGGAAATATCTAGGTGGGACTGGATATGTCACAGAGAGTGAGAAATAGAAGTAGAAGTCAGAAGTGGTTGAGTGGCTGGCATTACCTGCTGTCTCTTTCTTTCTCTCTCTATTGGAAAACACAGATTATTTTTAAGACCCACTGGATTATATACTCTGATCACAAATTTCTTTTTGTTTTCAACTTTTATTTTTTAAAATTTGGTTCTGGTGACAAAACTCAAAGATGAAATGATTTGTTTTGTTCTGGCTCTGAATCTCTTATTTGTATTGACCTACAAGGTACAAATAAGAGAGTAAAAAACAAACTCCTTCTCAGGGGGATTTTTCCAAAAAATTCAACTTAAGATCCAAACAATAAAAGCCGTAAGCAGATTCAGAAGAAATAAATAAAGAAGAGATGGAAGAATAGTCTGGAAAACACTTGCAGACTCTGATCATCTGCAGACTCCATAGAAGAGGGGTGAGAAATCAGGAAGCAGCTCTGATTGTGCAGGGGTGAGAGCAGGTCCTTCCTACTGGCAGTCTGAGGAAGCCCCAGGGCTGATTGAAGATGGCTCAGGCATGAGGCCATGTTTCCATTAAATGATTAAAGCGCCTGGCACAGTGGGAGAGGTGATCTATTATTTCTGTATAGAAGCAACCAACTTCTGATTTATGGGGCACTATAGGTTGGGAAAATACCCACCCTTGTTTTCTTTCTATCTCCTTTTCCAGATGAATTTATGACTGTGCTTTGTTGCTCTAGCAGATTGGACTAAATAATATTGTGTATATTTGCTCTCATAATAACTTGTAATGTCTACACAAATTTTTCCTCTAGAAACTTAAAAGCCACTCACAGACCTTATGTGACAAATGTGCATTAAAGCATAATTAGAAAGCTAGAGTCTTTGTCACTGAATATTAATAACTCACAGGATTCTTTCTCAGAGAGCGTTTTGGTTTTTCGGGGTCTCCCCTGCATATGAGTATAGGAAATTTTAATTTTCATTCTATAATGTAGAAGGTTATAGTTACAAGCAATTTTAAATAGGTTCAAGTAAGGCCAAGATGAAGTGGAAGTTTGGTCAGTTTGATTTTTGGCTACTCTTCAATTTAGTTTAAACCACAGTTATCACTGATCCACTCTGTTGCATAACTCACTCCACTGAAGAATGTTCCTCTCTCCCATGCCACACAAGTGGAGCTGGCTGGCCTTTCCCAGAAACTGGGGTGCTGAGGAAAGTAACATGGGCAAGGTCAACTTCTAGGATAACTGGTAGGATAATTCCTACCAGTAAATGTGCCACCGGAACAAAGGTGGAAACTTCTGAAATGTTTCTCAGAACTGTTCTTAAAGTGAAATTGGCACACATTTTATTAAACATGACTATAAGTGCTGCAGACACATATTCTGTTACATGAAAAAAAAAGTTGAATGCCTTGTTTTGGCAAAAACTGATGTGTCCTTAAGATTCTAGAAAATACTCTGTGAAATCCTGGTGCCTAGAAATTAGAAAAAATATCTAGGCTTTAAATTTCACCTATATTTAGAACATTCGGGGTAAAAGAGAAGGGATTAGTCTTATTTTAAATTCTTTTCAACTAGAGTAAGTTAAGAAGATATGGTATATATACACAATAGAATATTCTGTATTTGCATCAGAAGGATAGAGCTCAATGGTCTGTGGCAAAAGACTGGGTACCTTGGTGGTTTGTGTGGTGTGGTGACATACATCTTGGTGAGGAGAGAACTTATTCACCTAAATCATGTACAGTGTTGTAAACCAATGTATCTCAGTAAAATAACAAAAAAATTCTCCTTAACTCAATTGATATAACTGAGACCGTGTTTGACTGGCATAGTCTCAGCATATATTGGAAAATTACTGGAATAAATGAAGGGGGAGTTGACATCTCTGCCATGGAGCAATGCATAAACATGTATAGTCTTAGAAGCTTTGTTAGCACAGAATAATGTTCCATATATTTGTAACTCAAGAGCTATATGATATTCTCATGGCACAAAAATACTGTGATATATTGTTTTATGTTTTCACTGGATTTTTCCACAATAATTGCTGTGTGGGGGTAGCTGCATTTAAAAGGGTAAATTGGTATTGATCAAAGAGAGCTATTGTCTTTCCTCTTTTCCATCTCAGTAAGCTTATCCAGAGCTGGCTACATGGACTTGTTGGGCAAGTTTTATCCCACAAGACTTTAACCTTGATCTTGTCAGCCACACAGTCTTAGATTCAAAGTTGTGCCCCTGTTACTTGCCTAAGAGAGTTTCACATAGTAAGCTTCCAAGAACTAGAAGTGTAAAGGATAGAGAAAAGGAGAAAAGGAATAATGAGGAAGGAGAAAGGAAGACAGGAGAGAACAGGAAGGGCTAGGTATCCATTGTGATCCCTGTTTACAGCCCAGTTAAAATCATTCCCTGTGTTGTCAAAAGTTGATTCATCCTGTTCTCTAGTGACTAGACCAATAACATAGGATCATTTTTAAAGATTTTAATTATTAGATATGCACAAATATCTCCCTATCATATTTGGCAATGCGGGAGTCATAAAAATTGAAGTTCAGAGCATTTGAACTTTCTACCTCACATCATGTTTTATTTTTTTTAACACTTCTTGAAAGTAAGTGCAATTCTTTTGACTGTGAATCAGTAAATAATATTGGATCCTTTGTGTGTTCAGAGTATTGTGTGTTCAATACTGGATTCAGGGAGAAAAGTGCTATGTCATGTGATGGTGACATCAAGCCACAGAAAGGCCGTCCTACCTCCAAAAAGGAAAAATGGGAAATAATCTAGGTGGGAAATAATCAAGTGCATGACTCAGAAGGAGTGTGTCTCTGACACAAGCACCTCAGGGGCACCCACTGCAGGACACTTTGCCGGCTCTTTCCCTCTTCCCATCGTAGAATGCCACCAACATTTCCGACCACACACAAGGTTAGCTGAGTGCCTGCAGCACTGTGAGCACACACATAACTCAAGCACACACAGCGAGAGCCCCCTGGGCTCTCTGGTCACAGTGGAAGCTAAAATTGGCTCTGGTGTCCTGCATAGTGTTGCCAGGGAAGGCAAGCTGGCTGCCAAGTGGTGAATTCTCCTTTGTTGAGCAACTGGTCCTCAAATTTTCATTGGCAGAAAGTTATCTTGAGAGTATTTTATAGTTTAATGAACTTAGGGGATATGCTAACAAAACTTACAAGGAGATAACATATCAAACATTATCAGTTCTTTTACATAATAAGTTATGTGAGCATCACATGGGCCAAAGGACCCGAGTCCATGTGTGACATGATAGTACATTCTGTGCCTCCAGTCGAACCACATAGTGTAGAAAGCCAAGTTTGCAAGCAGAGTAGTGCTTGATTAATATGGAATCAGAAAATTAGCTAGATGATTCAAGTGCCAGTCCCTTCCAACTAATATTTGGAAGATCTATTTCCACAATATAATATACATGTGTGGATGGATGAATGGGTAGACAGATACAGACCTATGTATACATAGATAGATACATACATTCATGCTCCAATATATACATTATGTAGTGTATATACATACATACACATATGTGTGGATAGATAAGTATAGGAGATATCAATATAGAAGCTATAAATATGTGACTCTGAAGATAGCTAGATCCATAGTAGAGAGGTGGATAGCTAGGTAGATAGATCCATAGATCCATAGAGAATGCCCGTAGAATCAGAATGTGGAATTGATGATCCAAGTAACCTGCCTTCACTTCGGTAGAGATTGAAAAAGTATTGTCAACTACACTTGAATTTGGGGAAGAAGAGTGGTTTTTACCCTGGGCCCTCAATTCAAAAGACCCACTTGAGCCTCTTCTCCATACTCAAAGGATCAGGAGTCTGAGAGCCAAAAGTCTGAGCTCTTGTACCCCAGCCGGAGACAATGATCTAAGTATTTAAAAAGTCTAACATTTCCTGCCTCCCTGGCCCTACTTCTAGCCTACTTCCAGGATATCAAGGGCGTAGGTCTGCCCTCTTGGGAGTGGTCTCTGCCACCATCGCACACACCACCACCCCCAACATGCCAAGCAGGAAACAGAGTTTAGGCATGTGGAAGGATGTTGCTTGGAGCAAGTGAGGGGGTAAATGGGGAAGGGTGGTGTGCTGCCATGAGCTGAAAACTGGAAGTTGAGAGCTAGATCACCCTGCTATTCTTTCCTTCCTAACCACTTTTTGTCTTAGATGTATGAATATTTAACACTTTTGTAGATATTAATATTTAACTTTTTTAGATCTATTAATATATGATTCATTTTGTTTTCTATTTACTATGGTACCTCCAGGTTCTAGAATAGTGTCTGGTACATGATAGATACCCAGAAGTGTTTATTGATTAAATTAGAGAATAGATACTATTATAGTAATTTTTTTAAAGCTAAGCAATGATGATATCACTTTAGGGACATTAGATATTATAACTAAATTATAGTTCAATTTGTATAGTGGAAAATTAAGACCAGTCAGACAAGTCCCAGATGCATGTGCCAGCTCTCTATTATACATTTTTGTATATGAATTTGTGAACAGGTGCATCCTAGAGGGCTGTTTTGCAGGAACTGTACCACATCGGGAATGTGCATGAGTAATGATATTTCACTAGATCTTGGAAATGGAGACACAGATACAATTCATGAGGAACTGAGAAAAATAATATTTGCATCATTTCCTTAAGGTCAGTTAGGTAACAAACTAACCTCTTTAAATAGAATAATATTTTCCTCTTTGTATGTATTGTAAGTCCTTGTCTCTTCAGATGTTATTTGGCATTGGATTAACAAAGGAGCTAGTGGATGAAAAGGAGCCACAGACTTAAATTCTTGTGGGACTTTTTCCAGTTCCTTTCAAAGTTTCTTAGGAGACATGATAGTTTTCATTTTTACTTGGCTTTGTCATGGATGCATTCTAAATGCCATTTTATCCATTAAAATATTTTCCTCTATTTAATATGTTCTAGATGAATCTGACTAATGATGAATAGTACATGTCCCTTTTATCTATAGTATGGAAGCAAGATGAAATTTGTATTTTAATTAAATTTGGTCAAACAGCTAGGATCAGACATTCACTCAAATAAAGACAATCTTTCAAGAAAAGACAATCTTTCAACAGAACTCTCAAAATATTGAATGACTTACATATGTTGCTTTCTACTGGTGCACACCTGAAATCTATATAATGTTATCCCATGTTGGTTCAGTAAAAAACAAAATTAAATATTGAATGACTGTGAGGTTCATCTTTACAGTTGGGTAAAACAATAGTTCATTCATTCTCATTCAGCTGAATGAATGTACTGGAGCTTATTTATCCATTCTTCTTTTAATGGGCATTTGGTGTTTTCAATTTAGGGCTATTATGAATAGTGCTGCTTTGGATATTTTTAACATGCCTTTTAGTGCACATATGTACCCATTTAGGTTTGGTATATGCCTGAAAAGGAGCACAATTTCTGGGTCATAGGGTGAACTTTTATTCATCACTAGTAGATAATAACAAACAGTTTTCCAAAAATTTTGCAGCAATATTCATTCCCACTAAGAGTATATGAGGATGAAAGAATATAGGCACAAAAGAATGCATACTGTATCATTCTATTTTATATAAAATTCAAAACCAGGCAAAACTAATTGATGCTGACAGAATTTGGGATCGTGGTTATATCCTGGAATGAAGTGACTAGTAAGGGACCTGAAAGAAGTTCTGGGATGCTGTTTATGATCTATTTCTTGGTAGTTAAAAGAGGTAGTTCATTGTTATTGCATCAAATAGTATATAGTACCTAAGAATAAATTTAATCCAGCAGGTAGGAGACATGTATTTGAAAATTATAAGACATCAATCAAAGAAATTAGACAAAAATAAATGGGAAGGTGTTCAGTGCTCATGGAAATTTTGGGAGAATTAGTATTGTTGAAATGCCCATACTACCCAAAGCAATGCACAGATTCAACAAAATTGCTATCAAAATTCAGATGGCATTTTTCATAAAAATAGAGCAAACAGGGATAGGAAGAGCACAAGGGACTATGCTGATGGTATATGGGTGAATTAGTAGTAGATGTTCTATGGGGACTATACCTAGAGAAGAAAGCAAACATTATAAGAAAAAAATAAATAAATTTTTAAAAAGGGAAAAATAATGAACACAATAAGAAAATTAGAACAAACAATCCTAAATTTTGTGGAACTACAAAAGACTCTGGAAAGTTAAAGCAATCTTGAGAAAGAACAAAGTTAGAGGCATCATACTTACTGTTATCAAGCTATATTACCAAGCTATAGTGCTCAAACAGTATGGTACTGGGATAAAATCAGGTATATAGATCACTGAAACAGAATACAGAGCCTAAAATATAAGCACACAGGGGCCTCCCTGGTAGTGCAATGGCTTAAGCAATGCACTATGAAGCAAACTGCAGCCCCTGGCGGGGAGGCGACCCACATGGCTCAGCAGACCTCTCACCTCATTTGCTGCTCCCCTCAGCAGTGTATTTCGGTTGATCTGCCTTTTCTGTTCCCCACTCTGTCTCTGGTGAATCTCTCACCTCCCGCACCTCTGGCCTGTACCCCAGTTCTTGTATGCATGAATATATAAATCTTTTTTAAAAAAGATAAAAAATAAGCACACATATATGTGGTCAGTTAATTTATAATAAAGAAGCCAAGAATATAAAATCAGGAAAGGACAATAATAAATGATGTTAATAAAACTGGATAGCCTCATGCAAAAAGTGAAACTGAAACTGAGTCACTATCTTACACAATACAACAAAAATAACTAGAAATAGATGAAAGACTTGAATATATGACCAGAATTCACAAAACTACAAGAAAACATAAGCAGTAAGTTCTTTGATGTTAATCTTGGTGATGAGTTTTTGGATTTGACACCAAAAGCAAAGGCATTAGAAGCAAAAACAAACAAGTGGGACTATATAAAACTAAAAACCTGTGAAGCAAAGGAAATCATCAACAAAATGAAAAGACAACCTACAAAATGTGAGAAAATATTTGTAAATCATTTATCCAAAGAAGTTAATATCCAAAATATATTAAAATTCTTCACCCAGTTTAACAGCAAACAAACCAACAAACATTTAAAAATATGCAGAGGCTCTAAATAAGTTTTTTTCTTTTACCAACAAAGTCATGCAGTTAGCCAAAAAGAACATGAAAAGATGCTCAACATAAATCATAATTGCTTATAACTTCATACCCATTAAAATGGCTATTCTTAAAAAAAAAAAAAGGAAAAGAAAAGAAAAAAGAAACCTGTGTGAGAATGTGGAGAAAAGGGAACTTGCGTGCATTGTTGATAGAAATGTAAATTGATACAATCATTATGAAAAGCATTATGCAGATCCCTCAAAAAATGTAAAATGCAACTACTACTTCTAGGTATTTATCTGAAGAAAACAAAATACTAACTCAGAAAGGTATCTGCATCCTACTGTTCATTACACATTATTGACTGTAACCAAAGCATGGGAACAGCCTAAGTGTCCAGGGAAAAAGAGATGTAATATATGTATATGGTTACAGAGATGTGAAATATGTATGAATACATACATATTATTCTGCCATGAAATGAGGGAAAAACAGCCATTTTTTGACAACTTGGTTCAAACTTTAGAGCATTATGCTAAGTGAAATAGACAGAGAAAGTCCATACGATCTCATTTATATGTAAAATATAAAAGATAAAAAAGGCCTAAAGAACAAAAAGGGCCTCATAGATACAGGGGACAGATTTGTGGTTGCCACAAGTGGGGAAAGAAGGGAATGAAGGCGGTCCAGTGGTTTAAACTCAGCTATGCAACAGATGTCATAGGGTGTCATACATGGTGTGATGACAGTAGCTAATAATGCTGTATTGTGTACTTGGAGGTTGTTAAGAGAGTTGTTAAAAGGTCTCATCACAAGAAAAGATTGTGCAACTGTAACCGTATGTGGTATGGATGCTAACTTGACTTACAGTGCTGGTCACTTTATAACATATACTTACGGGCCTCCCTGCTGGTGCAGTAGGTTGAGCAGCGCACTATGAAGCCAACCACAGCCACTGCAGCCGAGTTCAGTCCCTGCTGCTGGCCAGGCGGGGGACCCACAAGGTGCAGCAGACCTCTCCTGCTGTGCCCGCTGCTCCCCTCAGCAGTGTACTTTCTGTTGATCTGCCTGTTCTGCTCCCCGCTCTCTGTGGTAAATCCTCTCACCCCCCTACACCTCTGGCCTGTACCCCAGTGCTTGTGTGCATAAATAAATAAATCTTTAAAAAAATAACATATACTTACATCAAATTACTCTACTTTGTTCCTGATACTAATATAATGTGATGTCAACTATACCCAATAAATAAAGTTTAAAAAATAAACAGATTTTGAGGCATGTTTTTATAATAATCTTTGGAGTATTGTTATTATCAAGAATGATAGCATGTCCCTGTCCTGAGGAGAGTGGCCTCTGTTTGGCAGAGCGCATCACATATCAGTCAGGGACAGAGCAATTTCTTGTGCATCCCAGCTTGGATTTTGCTCGCTGCCCATGCCTGGCTCATGCCCTGGACAAGTGGGTTGAGAAAAGATAGAGGAAAAAAGGACAGCAAAAAAGACATGGAGACCAAGAAGCTCACCTTTTGAACATTCACCAAGCTATATATTTATTTTGTGAAAATTTCTGTATTCGTGCTGTATCTTACAAAAAACATTTTTAAATGTTTCTGTTAAATAAACTTCTTTCAGGGAAATGAAACTTTCCCTCATTAGAAATATTTTAAACATAGGCTGGAGAATTGGTGGGAAATTTAAACATTTTAATTTTAAATGACTCTTGGATCTTCTTTTACATATTTTTTTATTAACTTCTTTATACATATTTGATATCAGTTGTAGTCCCACAGAGTTCCCACCACCATTTCACCAGTGCACCATCCCCTCTGGCTCTTGGTCCCTTATGCTCTGTCTGCCTTTATCCCAGTCCCCCCCACGCCCCCACCCCCAGCCCCGCCAGGGTGCCTTTGAATTGTCTTTGTCTTTTTGTTCTTGTGGGGTTTTTTTGATTGTTGTTGTTCTTTTGCTTGAGCCCCATTTTTTGTTTGTTTGTCTCTTTGTTTTGTTTGTTTGTTTCTAGTGAAACCATCCAATATTTTTCTCTTGCCTTTTGACTTATTTCACTGAGCACAATTCCTTCTAGCTCCATCCATGTTTCTAAAGATGACTCTTCTGATGGTAGGCTAAAGTTTTCTAGTATCTTCCATTATTCTTCAGTTAACTTGGTTTCATGACCTTCAACACCATTCTGACCAGTGTCTTCTGCAGGCAGTTTCCAGGAATAGAACTTTTAGCTTTCGGCTCTCCTTACCACACACCATCCTATGATTTGATGGAATTTCACTGAGGTGTTTGTGGTACAGCTGCTGTGGGTCTTTTGTCAGTAGCAGGAAAGCAACAGCACATCCATCCTTCATGTTATGTTCCTTCCCCTTGTTTCCCCTGTTATGCCAGCTGTTCAATGTGTTGGGGTGCGGTTGACATGTTGTTTGCTATTTCAGTCCTTTTGGTTTTGTGCATGTGAAGAGAATACTAATAGGAACAAAACCAAGTGAAAAGAAAAAGAGATGGAGCACACATTCTGGCAGGAAAAAGATTCCTTTCTTTTAAAGTGAAGCTGGTAGTAATTTGATGAAGGAAGCCACAGCAGAGAAGCCAAGGAGCTTTCCCATAGAGTGAATCTACAGTGAGAAATTGTGTCACACAATATCAATTCTCAAGAGACCTTGGAAAAATCCAAATAGGGAGTTCCACCAAATTTTAAAATCTTGCTTGGAAGTTACTAAAGAAAATTAAAATATAAACTCGCTGTATTAAACAATAAGAATGCAGGAGTTGTCCTAAAGAGGTATAAAAAACATTTTATACCTTTATGTGCCCATTGGATTTTAAAGATGTTAATAAAAACAAAAACAAATGTAAAAATTTAGAAACCTGTTACTGTTCTGCAAGATTTTTCAAGTCCATAAAGGAACCATGTTGCTCATAAAGGACTGCATACATAGCTTCTGCTTATAAATACTGTTGACCATTATTTCTTGTCTTCTGGGAGCCTTCCTATATTCATAGAATTGTCATTTTGCTTAAATGAATTTCTGTCACTTACAACCCAAGAGCACTAAAACTCAAATTGTCAAGTATAGTAAAACAACTGACCCTTATTGATCATATAAAATTGACTTGAATTTTGGAAACAAGATTTTCTCAACTCAGAATGAAAAATCATATTTTTGATAATGATTACCTGATTTCTCTTTTGGGATCAGATATTCAGATCTTTGGGACTGACAGTTGTAAAATTTTTTATAAATTGTTAGATTACTAGAGATTATTGAATATTTCTGGTGGCCTCAATAACATATTTCAAAAGGGTAAGATGTTCCCATCTAAAGTTACTTTGCTGTGAACCAGAATTGGGAATAATGGGGGAAGTGTGTAACTCTGTTATATAAAAGAGATCTGAAACTGCTTAAGATCAAATTATCACTGGCCTTGCTTAGCTGCAATTTAGTTTAGTGTTTTTTAGTAGGCCCTAATTCTGAAGCAAAAGGTAAAACAGGATTGAAGTATCACTATACATAAAAAGAAGAGAATCACAGAACCCCAGTTTCTCTAGTACCTCTTGCCCCACAAAGCGCTTTCTGTTAGTTGCTATTGCTATATAGTTTAGGTTAAAAATTACTCTTGGCCAGGATCTATCAATATGGTAGTCACTAGCTGTGGACTTATATGAATTTAAATTAATTAAAGTTAAGTAAAATCAAAACTTTGTTTCTCATTGGCACTCATCACTTGTTAATAGCGCACTATTCCCAAGTAGCCTACCATTTTGGACAGCACAGGTTACAAACATTTTATCACAACAGAAACTTCTATTGGACAGCTGTGATCTAGAACAAATTCATTTATCAGACAAAATTCTAACTTCCTCAGCTAGACTTATTTAGTTATGCTCCAAGACTGATAACTTTAAACAGACATTAGAAAACTGGGCTATCTCTTGGGTTTATTGTTCAGTCTAGATTAAATCACAAGATTGTCAATATTATTGAATAGCAGACTGTTCAAAACAATCATATTGAACAAGAGCCACCTAAACTCTTAGGGTAGCTGTAAGATCAATAGGGTTCTCGGTACTGAGAAAAAAGAAGACTGTTTCTTAGACTGAGGTAGAGTCACCAAAATCATCACCAAGAGAATTGAACAACTAAGTTAGGAGGACAACAGGAGGGTTCTACAATGCCTCTTTCATGACTGGTTCTGAAAAACATAGGGGAGACCTTCCCAGAAAATTAATCTTGGGGCTCTATACAGACCAATTATGGAATTCAGTCACCTATCACAGCAATTTGTCACTCATCCAGTATTATTCTTTCTATCTTCATCTGTGAGCATTCAAGGTCTGGTGCATCCCATTCCAGTTTTTAAATGGCATCTTTTATTGTGCTATCTTTCCTCACTCCACCCCATCATTATGTAATGGGTTGCTTTTGGGGAGGATGCTACGTCTTCAGGACCTAAATCTGGATCTAAATGAGCCATTTGGAGAAGGGATCCTGAGTTGCTGAACTTAGAATTTCTGATTATATCACTTCTGGAATATTAACAGGATGCAATCTAGAGATATCTTTTTATTTGCTAGGTTGAGTAGACTTGCAGTTCTGTATGGATCAGGTGAATCAAATGAAGCAATAACTCATTAAGAATTTGGGTATGAAAAGAATAAATGTAGGTGTTAAAGGTCTTCCTAGACTGATATATTTGGTAAATAACTTTCAGTTGTAACTAATTCCAGATTTCATAGACTATCTCATCGCAGCCTGATATATTTTGTTTTTTTTATACATGAATCCACTTCCTGGCTCCTGTGGTTTGATTGAGCAAATACTTATCCTAAGACTTTTCCCACACTACCCTGTAGCCAAAAGGTTCAGTTTAAGGATGAACACCTAATCTGGGCATGATGAAATGAAGCATAAAAGTCATGCATCAGATCTTAACAATCCTCCAGAGGAAAGAACACTGACCACAGAGCAAGGAAACTAAAGTTGAAATCTTTACTTAGTCAATATACTCAGCCTGGGATAAGTGATTTTTTTCTCTCTGGACCTAAGTTTATTCATATGTAAAACTGAGACTTGGTAATAAAATATTCTCTCCCAGTGTGTTTTCCATGGAATTTTAATGAGCATCATGGTGGAGGGGAGAGAGGAGCTGAGTCAGAGCTAGTTCACCAAAGTTTCTTTGCATTAAGACTTCTTAGGATATTTAATATAATGTTGTGCATTGTGAATCCTCTAGAAGGATTTAACTATGCAATATTTCTTAAATTTCTTTGCTATCAGACCTTATTTTCTCCAGGGGACCTTTCACAGGGTGATATTTCCATAAGCATATTTTGAGAAATGTGTGGGGTAAGATCTGTGAGCCCCTCAGCTGCTCCAAGGTGGCGTGGAAGCCATGCTGCTGGCATTCACCAACTCACAGCACAGCCCTGTGGGAAGAGCATTTGCTCTGCTTACATAGTTTGAAGACAGCCCCTCACTTCAGTCAGAAATCTTGTGAGGCACCCAGATGTGTTACTTGCTCAGTGCCAAACAGGCGGCTTGACTGGATTTTTGTTCAAATCAGGCGAGCCTGTTGGCATTAAATAGACACAGAGAGAGTGCATTCCTGAGCCCCTTTCCATTAGCCACGCAGCAGCTGCAGCCCACGGCTGAACTGTTCCTCATCTGAACTGGGCATGTGTCCAGCAGCACTGCAGGACATAGGAGGGAAGAGAGGGTAATGCATTACTCCCGCTTAGGATCTTAAGGACAGTGAGGTACTATCCTTCCTTAACTAAAGAAACCCTATAGCATATACCCAGGATTCCAACATTTGGAAGTTCAATTCTTCTAGCTACTCTAGCTAGAAAGAAGGGTACTTCTATCTACCACTGTGCCAAATTCTTATATTTCCTTCCATAAGAAACTAACTACAAAGCGACAGTCATAAAGAACTACTAGGAAAGAAAGGATTTTATGTTGGTTTAAAATGTAACTCCTCACAGATTTCGTCTTTTGATTTAATTCTACCTCTGGGTCCCGCAGAATGGACTAAACCCTTCTTGCATGTTAGTTCTGAATCTGAAGGAACACCTTGCAGGTGTGAGGATGAGATAAAATACCAGTGAAACTTCTTTGAAACTCTTCAGTGCCTTAGCAGACCAATGGAAAACAGCTTTTATAGTCTCTTTATATCATCTTCCTGTTTCAAAGTTTTTGTACATAAGTTTGTCAAGGTCAGGGGATACATCAGTATTACAAGAACATCTGTATAGACAACCTATGCCATCTAGGTAACATGATATTTTCTTAGCTTAGGAGTAAATATTATAATTGACATTGCAAAGCAAGATAAAAATCCCCTAATATATATGCAGCAGCTGAAGTGAGACCAAACATGGGCAGTGAGTTATTGTTTGAAGGTAAGCCCTATAATGAGTTCTGTAATGGTCAGTGGGTGAGCATTTCAGAGGAGAGACCTCGCAGGGATTTGATGGAGGGTACCGTCTGATCTGTTGCCAACTTGGTCACAGATATCGATTACAGTAAATTCTACAAGATATGCATATCATTAACTTAGTAACATAATATTTTGGTCTCTATGGTGTTTCTCTTGCGTGTATAAATGTAGTTAGCATGTGTTTCTGCCAGTAAGAGAGTTTTTTTAGGTGAATCACCATAAAAGTTGAGGGGAGTAAAGAACGTTCAAATATTTTAATTACAGAAGCTGGACTATGCATTAATCAATTCTTTTGAAGTTTTCATGAATCATTTTATACCTTAATGCACTTAAAAAAAGAAACACTTAAAAATCTATACATTGGAGAATTGCTCATTTCAGTAAAACTCTCCTTAAGGTCCCAAAGTGCCAAAAAAATAGCAAGTTAAAAATTGCTGGAATCCTTGGTTTAATGGATGCTTCTTTTCCTTTTTTTCAAAGGAGAATTCAGTATAGATGGAGTATATTCTGAGGATAACTTGGGTCAAATGATTTTTCTTTCCATTTTAGTCATTTTAAAAGATCATTTTTATTGAGTCATTTGTGTTATTTCAGGGAAAAAAGCCTTTTTTATGAACTTAACTACTGTAATTTGCCTTTTCTTGGACTGTTTTCTCACTAATACTTTTATCACAAATAATTATTTTTAGCATTTCACATACCTTATATACTTTGAAAATAAAAACCTCCCATATTTTTTGTCTCAGAAACTGTATTTTTTGTTGTTGTTGGCATAAGGCTGAAAATGCTACTTAAAATACCAAGAGTTATCAGCAAGTATACATGTATGTGTATGTGTATATTTATGTGTAGAGAGAAAGAACAGCCAACCAACTTAAAAATAGCAAGCGTTATCGGCAAGTATACATGTGTGTGCATGTGTATATTTATGTGTAGAGAGAACAACATTTATCTAAAATTTAATAAACTGCCATCATTATTTATAAAATTTTCCATCTAGTACAAGAATATAAAATATTTCTTAATCTCCAGTCTGCCTGCCTTCCTTCCTTCCTTCCTTCCTTCCTTCCTTCCTTCCTTCCTTCCTTCCTTCCTTCCTTCCTTCCTTCCTTCC
>JAGFMF010011638.1:7478824-7544859 GCA_019455555.1 Galemys pyrenaicus | reverse complement strand
CTCCCTCCCTTCCTTCCTTCTCCTCTCCCTCTCCCTTTACTCTCTCCCTCCCTCCCCTCTTACTCTCTCACTCTCTTCCTCCTCATTTCATTCATCTGTTAAGTTTAGCTACCTAACTATATAATTAGCTATAAATACTCTGACAGGAAATTCAAGATTTCTGATCAGAGTGATAGACTCCAAGAGTTTTTCCAACCCTCTGCAGGTCAATACAAGAGAGCAGATGTTCACTTAAACATCTGTCCTCATTGTCCCATAGGAGAGGAGCCCTGATATGTGACACTTAAAGCTTTTTGTTTAAATAAAAAAAAAAATGTAAAGAACTGGAGTGTAGGCCAGAGGTACAAGAGATGAGAGGATTTGCCAGAGACATAGTGGGGAGCAGGATGGGCAGATTTACTAGAATACAGGCAGGTGAGGTCTGTTGTGACATATGTGTGTTACTCCCTGGCTGGGGAGCCAACTCAGGCCTTAGACATGATAATGCCCTGACTTAACCTCTAGACCACATAGATGGGTCTCATCTAATAGCTTATTTAGGGTGACTGGCACAGGAGCCTACTTTGTCCTCCAGAAAAACAAAGTCCTTCACTCTGAAATGTAAACCTTCTCTGGGTTGGGGAGGAGATATTACTTGGGTTTTTATTACCCCAGGATGTAAGCAAATGCCTCTGGGGTAGTTAAGTCTTAAAACTTAATCTTTAGTTTCTCACTTCCAAGGCATGTCTTCTATTCAATTGTCCTTTAACTTATTTGCTAGTTATCTTTTTTAGAGCGCCTGAACTGTGCAGAAACATGGAAATATTTACGAAGACCCAAATACCATCCATTCACCCAAAGACTCTTGAGGGCTTCATATGTCTTCTTCTACATGTTACATATTACATGTATTACATATATAGAAACATAAAACATGGGTATTATCCTATGGTTATTGGCAATATGTAGTTTGTGTTCCTCCAGTGATGGGAATTACTTCTTCACAGTGCAGTTTATTGCATTAACCATTGCAAAACAGTAAAAATATTTCAGAGTTGTTGTTAAAGTTATTCTTCATGATAGTTGCCATAATTCAAACAATAGTTTACACTTTTCATCAGTTTATCTGTTGAATTGTAGATTTCTATGAGTGTTGATTCTTTCAGCTTAATTTCACTCCCAGTTTTTGCTCAGTTATTTCATTTATTTAAGCTAACCATATTGACTATATTCCTAATTGACAATGGTATATAAATTTTCAAACAAAGCATTTGAATTCATTTTCTCTGTTTAATTTGATTTAATGAAGCAATACCACCACAATTTAAGTTTGACTCTAATTTACTCTCCATAGCAGAAATGAAAGATTTACATAAGCAAGTTGAATATAAAAATTACTCTTATATGATAGACAAATGCTTTAAACCCATTAGTATAAATATTATTCATTCAGCAACAAATATTCTATGTACAACACAGTTTGGACAGTAATAGACAAAAGTCTCTGCTCTCACACAGCTTACTTTGAATGGTAAAGACTGAGTATAAACAAGATAAAATAAGTAAAATACATTGAAGTCAGTAAGAAGTGCTAGAGAGAGAAACATAAGCAGAGAAAAGAGAGAGCAGTGGGAAAGTTTGGGAAGAACTAATGCTGAAGTAGGTTCAAAGGTTTCCAGGAAGCTGTCAACCTAGCCTTGATCTTAATTTCAACTTCTGTATCTTTAAATATCTTTAAATATATATATATAGCATCATTTTCATTTTTGTATAGTGTTTAAGGCACAATAGTCTATATCTTTAAATTTATAGAAAACAACTTGGAGGGGCCTCCCTGGTGGCGCAGTGGGTTGAGCAGCGCACTGTGAAGCAAGCCGCAGCCGCTGCAGCACGAGTTCGGTCCCTGCTGCCGGCCAGGGAGGGGACCCACATGGCACAGCAGACCTCTCCTGCTGTGCCCGCTGCTCCCCTCAGCAGTGTGCTTCCGTTGATCTGCCTGTTCTGCTTCCCGCTCTCTGTGGTGAGTCCTCTCACCCCCAAGCCTCTGGCCTGTACCCCATTGCTTGTATGCATAAATAAATAAATCTTTTAAAAAAAAAAAGAAAACAACTTGGAACTTTTTCTTAATAATTTATTTTTTGTTGATGCTGCTGTTTTGTGTTTTTTTTTTTTTAATTCAGAAATTCCCTGTACTCTACTTTCCTTTTTCTCTTGTCTTGAGTTTTGCTATTAGATGAGACCCATCTATGTGGCAAAGTGTAAGGTCCCTAATTGATGGGAACTCTTAACATGTTTGCAAGTGAACACAGATCTTATTCAAAAAGCTATCTCATTCCAAGGGCACCAAAAGTCAAGAATGTGTGAAAATATGACAACTTTGAACTCAAATGAGGAAATCCCAGATGTTCTCAGGCTGTTTGTGTTCAGCTAGGACAACATGAAATTGATTCAAAAGCTTTTGTCACCCTTTATCTTAGCAGAACTTTCCCCACCACCAGCTAAGGCTGAGCCATGGACCACTGTTTGCTCATATGCATTCAGAAAATGCAAACTGATTTTAACATGAGCCTGTACCAAGCAAAACAAGGAGACAAATAGATTTCAAGTAATCATGTAGTGTATCCCAATTCCAAAGTAAACTGTTTTTGAGTTACCCTTTTCCTTGGCACAAATAATTGTGAGTTGATTACTTACAGATATAGTTTCAAAGAATATGGTTTCAAAGACTAGCACTGGTAATTTAAAGCATTGGGGGTTATAGGAAAGAATCCGAGCATGCCTTTTGATGGTTCAGTGTATTCACCTATTGAAATTGTGCATGAAATCTCATCCTTGGGCCACAGGTGTGCTGCCGCATACAGCTGTGCTGACCACAAGCATCTACCTGGATCTCTCTTTCTCCAGCACATGGCACACACGTCTGGTTTGCTAATTGCTCATGCTTTGCTTTTTCCCTCTAATACATAAAGTTCCTTAAAAATAAGAAACTTTCCTTACACACTTCTCATATTCTTCGTTATACCTAAGTGTAAGTCATGTTCAACAGATACCTTCTGGTTGATGAATTCTTCTTATCTTACCTTTTGCAGGATCTTTTGTGTTCAGCCAGGTAGTGGTGCAGTGACTGGATGGTTGAGAAATGACAGCAACTACCAAGAAACTACTGGAATGGGTGTGGATGGGACTGAGGGGTAAGAGGCTTTCCACACTTACTTTCATGTAAGTGCATTTCCTAAAATGAGATTCACAGAACAGCCAGCTATAACTTCAGCCTCAGTCAGAACAGTTTTGTTCTGTGTCTTTTCTTTTTATTATTAAATTTGCTAGTAGTTTACATGTCTCTATAACTTCAGGGATACATTTTCAGTCTTCCATATGTGCACAGGCTTTCCTCACTCTCCACCAAACCTCCCATACCAATGCCCTGTTCTCTCTTTCCCTCATCCCCTTCTCCCTCCCTCTCTGTTCCTTTTGTTAACCAGCAAATTTTTCAGTAAGTTTGAGATTTGTTTTTGCTGTATTTTCCCAGTATCTGTTTTTTTAGTTATTTATATTCTGCAAAGACATGAAATCACCTATTATCTATATTTTACATTCTGACTTATTTCACTGAGCATAATCACCTCAACATCCAACACCAAAAAAAAAAAAAATGCTATTTTGTCTTTTTTAATAACTAAATAGTAAGTAACCCATAGACTCCATAGACTATATATTCCACAATTCCTTTATCCAGTTGCCTTTTGATAGACATTATTACATGACTTGGCTATTGTGAAAAATGCTTCCTTGAGGGGCCTTCCTGGTGGTGCAGCTGGTTGAGTGCCACACTGTGAAGCATCCATGGCTCAGCAGCATGAGTTCGACTCCCAGTCAGGGAGGAGACACACATGGAACAGCAAACCTCTCCAGCCTCACCCACTGCTTCCCTCAACAGTGTATTTTAGTTCACCTGCCTGTTCTGCTCCCCCTACTCTATCTCTGATGAATCCACTCACCTCTTGTGGCTCTGACCTGTACCCCAGTTCTTGTATGCAGAAATAAATAAATCTTTAAGAAGAAAATTCTTCCTTGAACAAATGAGCACATGAGTCTTTTTGTATTAGACTTTTCATATTCTATGGGTAAATAACCTAATAAAGGTGTTGTTAGATCATATGGCAGTTCCTGTTTTATATTCTTCAGAATTTCCCATGTTGTTTTCCATAAAGGCAGTACCAATTTTTATTCCTACCAACAATGGATGAGACCTTACAATAAGTGCTGCTGAACAATTTTTTATGTGCCTATAGTCCATCTACTTTAGAAAAATGTCTATTTTGGCCTTTTGCTCATTTTTCCCTTCCCTTTAATGATCCAAATGTAAATATATATTTTAGCTATGGCATAAATGATTTGAATTTTTTGTAGATTTTTTTCCTCCTCTACTTGGATTGCTGCTTATAAGTTACAATCTCAATAAAATGCTATTCTCATCCTGTGCTTAAGAGAAGCTATGTAGAATTATTACTTGTTTTGCATTATAGAGAAGAATTGAAGGATTCATTGTAAAACTGAAACTTTCCTATCCTTCATTGAATTTTGGGGGTGAGGTGGTTGATTTGAGGTTCAACTTCAGTAGGATTCTTTCACTTAACTTTTCCTCATTTGATGAATTATTATAAACAAGTTTCACTGGCATTGAGAAGTCACCTTTATATCCAATGGAGTCATAAAGTCAACATCTGCCCTCTTTTCTAACTCACTTTTTAGTTTTTTAAATGTTTTTACTGTGAAATGTGCTATAATTACAGAAAAGTGAATAAACTATAAGCACACAATTTAGTGAAATATTGTTCTGTGAATTACTATAAAAAGAGCATTTGGGCAAAAAAATGAAATATTGTCAGCACCCCAAATAAATCTCAGCCTCACCCCTTGCTCTCCTAACTGCAGGCCTTTTATGGGGAGCCATCTTTTTTGTTTTATAGTGATCACTTCCAGCTTATCTTTATAGTATTATCATTTATGAATTTATCCATGAAGTATAGAGTTTAATTTCACTGACTATATAAAGTAAGTCCTCATTTAATTTTGTGATAGCTCTTGGAAACTATGACTTGAAGTGAAACAAGGAAGGAAGAAACCAATTTGACCACAAGTTAACTGATACAAGTAAGAACTGGGTGCTTGTTGCATATAGCTGGTCACAAAAATATCATCAGATTTCCAATTAAAGACCTAATTCTCTGGCTGTTTCTATTCTCCTGTTAAACATGTTCATTCAATTTTAAACTTCATTTGTACATTTATTTTAATTTTTAGATATTCTCCTTGTTTCTTTAAATCTTTGTCATCTTATAATTCTAGGTCCATGCAGATGTATTATATCCATATCTATATATAATATAAAACATATATTTATGTCAAATATATGTACATATATGTGTGTGCATGTGTATAAACATATATATAATTGATATTTTTGGTCTGTTTCCAGTTATTTCAACATGTGAATCTTTGCAAGTCTGTTCTGTTCTTTTCCCCACATCCCTTGTGTTGTCCCATACTCATTGAGTATATTTATTTCCTTGCATACCTGATTATCTTTGGAGTGTGTTAAATGTTTTATGTGAAATAATAATTATAGAAATAGTTGTGGCAGTCTACAGTAAGTGAGCATTAATCCAGATGTGATTTTTCATTGTTCTGCCAGGCTGCTGATCTCTGGGATTGCATTAAACCAAGGTCAAAGAGCTCTAAATGTTTTACTGTTTGCTCCAATGCTCATTTAACCCTTACCATACAGCAAAGAGATAGGCCTTAGTTTATTGTGAGGGGGGCCGGGAGGGGGGATTGTTGGGGTTAGGGGAAGTGTATCTTTCACTTTTCCTTTTATCCTTACCTAATTAAATGATCTAAATTCAAATCCAGATGTTCAGAGTCAGCAAAACTTTCAAACAAACCAGTTTATGTGTTCACTTCTCTATTTTTCCTTCACTATTTGACCTCTTGGATGCTTTTTAGATGTTTTTAAACCCCCATTTGGTCTTCTATGTAGAAGAAATGAAACAAATCACCTTCCCATTTTCTCTCCAAGAAATTTAAGTTCTACTGACTTTTTGAATATGCCATATATATTCATTTATAAGTTCAAAATATGGTAGATATTAACAAATTGCCATGTATAGAGGTTGTACTAAATTGCAATCCTGCCAGCAATATATGAGATTGTCTCTTTGTCACCATCCTTATGTACATTGTGTAACTCCCTAAATTCAACTTAGGTATAACTTTTGAATCTCATCACCTGGTAATTGGATCTAGCTTTAAGCTATATATCCTATATCATCAGTAAGGATGAGCTCTTTATTTAGTTAAAAGCAATATGTATGACTTTCTGTATTTTCTCATTTGTATGATTTGGTCATCCTTTTTTAAAATTTCTCTCTATATATTTTACATCAGTATTCACTTTTGTACAGTTTGCTTTCTCCTCTGAGGTGTAATCCCCATAAAATCATAGTCTTTGTGAGCTGTAAAAGTTATTTTCTAAAAAAATAAAACTCCATTATTTATTTTTTAACATTTTCTCATTATATTCTCATTTTCCTTATGATAAAATATTTAATTTTATGTAGTTGACTTATCAATATTTCTTATCAATATCAATTTCTTATGGGCATTTTTATTGTCATATCCATAAACATCTTTCATACTTTGAAATTACAAAATAGTTTCTTTATTATGCCAATGCTTTAATATTTTGCATAGTGCACTTTTCAATTTATTTTTCTGAGTAATCAGATAAGAATCTATTTTTATCCAAATTTTCCTAATTGCCCATATACCATTTTTGAATTTTCCATTTTTCCCTACCAATACACACACACACACACACACAATATAGTTCCTCCTCTATTATATACTGCATCCTTAATTAATTTATTTCTTGTATTCTTATCATGTTCACTCATCTCTCTGGTCATGTGCCAACACTATCTTGTTGAATTATTGAAATTTTTTATATCAGATGGACTTGTCTTCATCAATACTCTTCAAAATGTACTATTAAAAATGTTCCATATGACTTTTAAAAGTAATTTCACAGAAAAAGAAATTCTTTTATTATTTTTATTGGAATCAAGTTATATTTAAAGATTAATTTAAGGGAAATTTTTATTTTTATGTTAAGTTTTCCTATCCAAGAATTTGATATGTTTTGCTTTTTGTCTAGGATTTCCTTTTTCCACTGGTAGTTCTTTTACAGTTTCCTCATATAGATTTTGTTTTTTTCTTGTGGAGCATATTCCTGAGTATTACCTTACAACATTTCTTTCTTAAGGAGACAACATAATAGTGTTCCAACAACAACTTATGGGTTAGGATTCCCTAAATCTGCACCATTATTCTGCTACTTTTTAACAGTATAAACTTGAGAAAATTATCTCCACTTTCTTTGACTCTATCTCTTCATCTGTAAAATGCAGTTGTGAGAAATCAGTGAGTTGGGCCTATAAAATTATTTTGAGGTTGAGTGCCTAACACATAATAAGCATTCAATATTAACTCTTACAGCTGCTATTATAGATTATTGTCTTTTTCCATTAAATCTTCCAGTGTTTTATTTATATGAACAGAAACCACTGGTTCCTGCGAGTATTTTTATATAGCCAGCTTATTCATTCTCTTATTGTTTGCTATCATCTTTTCAACTGATGTTCTAAGTATATAACTGTAAACACTTCAAATAATATTTTATTTCTCCTTTCCAATTCTTATCTTCTAGCTTTTTTCTCTTTTCTGTGCACTGGTTGAAACGTTCAGAAAAATATTTAAAACGTTAAAAGGAAAAATAGTCATCACAATCTTTTCTTTCCTGGATTCTGAGAATGCAGTTTCTCTTGGTAATCTGTGTATAGTTCTGAGCATTTTCCATCTCCTTTTGCAGGGTCTTCTTCCTATAGATGTCCTTGAATGTAGAAACTTTTTCTTTTCATCAGCACACAACAAGTTTATTAAGGAAAAGAAAAAAAAAAAAAGGAAAAAAGATATTTGCATAGACACAGACAGGCAGTCTTAAAGGATAAGAATGGCCTGAATGTAGAAATTTTCCAGAATACTCTACACACACACACACACACACACAAACTACACTACGCTTTATGGCAACCACAGGAATATAGTCAACCAGAAGCATTAGTGCATAAAGGCATAAATGTAACCCTCAGTTCATCTTATCCTACCATACCTTAAACCATTAGCCACTTAGTCCTATGGACTATGAGTCTCAAGTCATTTCTTCTTCTCTGAAGTTCTTCATTTCTATTCACAAGGAATATTGCCATAGTCTTCTGACTTCCAACCAAGTGACCAACTGTCCCAGTTTTCTTGGAATTGAGAGAATTTGCAGTATATATATGTCTTGTTACTAAAACCAGGAAAGTTCCATGCAAACTGTGAAGACATGGTCACCCTAGATCCAAAGCTTCAATAGCACCACTTTTTAGTGACTTAAAGTCAAATGCATGGTTTTTTTCTCCCCAGAAAATTTATGTATGCACATAAATTTTGCACTTAGTTACAGCAGTTGATATTCTGAATCAATATGCCAGTTGGTCACAGATTTGAAAGACTGGATTTTGATTTTTTTAACCAGTCCTCCATATGGTACCAGAATGATATGTCTCAAATCACAAATATGACTATTTAATTCTCCTTCTAAATGTTTCTTAACGGCTCCCCATTGCCTTTAGAGTAAATACCACGTTCTATAGATGACATATGAGATATTATGTCATATAGGACTTGTCTTCATTTATCAATGGATCTCCTAGGATTTATTTCTCATCCCCTACATTCTTGTCTTCTTAAATGACTGACAGATTCCCTAGAGTTCCAGAGTGCTCAGACATATATTCCTAAATGTCCTGTTGTATACAATGCCTCCCTCGCTATCATCCTATCTATCTAAGAATGCCTACTCAATCTTTGGAAGTTCATTCAAAGATCTTTTCCTCTCTGAAACATTTCCCTTTTAAATCATTTCAATCAATTATTTATACTTTTTAAATGTCCATCATCAGAGTTGATGTATACTTATTATATAATTATCATCTATAGAAATGCTCATTTACAAACTTGTCTCTGCAAATACACCAAGAGTGTAGATTGAGGGCAGTATTGTATCTTACCCTATTTTATATCCCTAACACCTAACATAATGTCTAACACATTTCATGCAATCAATAAATATTGTTGACTAAGTTAATGAACGAAAGTAGCAAGAATATGAGAATCATCTTACTTATGGAAAGGCAATTAACAATAATAATCACAGCTCATTGCTTAACATCATGTGTACTTTTAATAAAGTTTGTGTGAATTAACTAAATGTCACCATTACCAATTTTCTTATTAACACAGTGATATGTGACACCCTTTTCCCTAATACTAGCATTCTACAAATGCAATACTGAAACAAAAACTGCTGCTTTATATATTACAGCTGAATCATCCCTAGAGATCTCACACTGGACTGGGTTGGAAAGTCAAACTAAAGGAATTTGTGAGAGAGACTGGGAAAGATCATAACAAGTAAAAAGAAAGTACTGAAGAATTACATTACTCGGGCATATAAAAGTCATCTTTGTAATAATTTGCGGCATTTCATAGTTTTTCAAAATTCAAACCAGTAACAAGAAATTGATCAGTTTTGTTTTTTTTAATCACTTGAAACCTACTTTTTGTACCATTTAGAAAGTAGCCATGTAGAAGTGAAGGTGACCGAATTTTGACTTTAACAAAAATTACAGCACCCTTACTAGGTCCAGTGAGCTCCATTGAACACACAATCCATCCATGCAAATAAAACTAAATTTGAACTCTATAATTTGGATGAGCTCACAGGCTCCTCTAGTTCCATCCTAGTGGGTACTGTTATGCTTCACTAATGAGCTCTATAAACTGTGTTGCTCTTTGTTGTTTGCCTCCATCTCAAAAATGCTAACAAAACAAGCTGGGAAGTAAAACAACTAATTAACTGTTCTGTTTTATTCCATGATGAGACATGCCTAGCTGCGGGTGAAGGTTGGCAGTGAGGAGAGGGTGAGGCTTGCTTATATGAAGGACCCATTGGGAAATATCACTGTTCCTCAAAGTGGGAAGCACATGAAAAATCCATTTTCTCAAGAAAGATTTTAATCAAATCATCATGCTGTTCATCTAAAGTTATACAGTGATGTATTTCAATTGTTTCTTAATAAAACTGTGGAAACAAGAGTTGAGGAGAAATCAGATACTAACATCAAAAAGGCAATAAAAAAAACACAGATTAAGAAGGAAGACATTAGATGTCAAGGGAACAAATATCTGATAGGTAAAGGGTTGAGTAAGTCATGTCAAGACTAAAATCATTAATTGGAATGTCATATAGCTGGAACTCAGTCTTTACTTTCTGCTGTGGTATTCAGGTTCAAGAATTACAGGGAGAGTGTACCAATTAGGCTGCACTTCACATTTACTCTTCTTCCTCAACTTGGGCAGACTTCAAGAGGGCAGACTGCAATGGGAAATGGACTTGGATGGTATTACTTCCTCCTCTTTCTGCTCATTTACTTCTGTATTTGCTACTTCTACTTTAGTATTGCTATAGGAGAAGTGAAGTGAAGACAAGTAACAGGATGGTTTTCATTTGAGCTTTATGGTTTCATGCTCTTTATCTGGAAGTTGGTTAAAAGGTGCTACTAGAAGCTAATTTTAGTTGACTCCTTTTTCTCATGGTTGGCTTTTGAAACTATTTGAGGATTCTGCTATTCTGCTGATCCAGGAAGATACATTATTCTCGGATTTTCCACCAACCTCTTTCAGTTGTTTGGCTAGCCTCTGCCGCCAGCAATGTTGGTCAGGAAATATACAGAATTTCCCTCCCACATCACTGTCATTCTCCACAACAGCATTTATGGTTTCCTGAGCTGTTGAACTCAGAGAAAGGTTGATTTTCATACAACAGCAACTTTAATTCCATCAACAGTTCAGTTGACTGGTAGAAAATATACTCCTTTGTATGTTTGCTAAAGCGTTCCTGTGCATGGGTCAGATGAGTACTCTGGTATCTCCCAATGGCAGAAAATACACCCCACAGCTTTTTGGGTATGACTGTTGAAGTCCCCCTCGCTGTGTTTGAGGCACTAGGTAGCACCAACCAGGCCTCTTCACAGAATAAAAATGAAGACTCTGCATAGCATCAGCTCTCTTTAAAAAGCTCTCACTAATATGCTCCTTAAATCTCTGTTCCATTTTGCCTCCTTCAACTCATTAAAAGTCCCAGAAAAAAAGTGGAACAGGCTCTTAGAGTATTTTCCTTTGTAAACCTGCATGCAATGAGAGAGGTGATTCTACTCATTTTGGTGACCTGCGATTTATCAGGAAAAATGTCATTCTAAATTCCTCCTACTTATCTATTTGTAACAAGCAGTTTTATCTATGGACTGCATATTAAAGTAACCAGCACAACTTAAAAAAATGTGGATGCCAGCCTGCAATTCTGATTTAATGGTTCAGTTGAACATTCATATTTTTTAAAAAGCTCTTCATGATTGTAATGAACAACAACAAGAGCAGAAAACATATATAAACAAATGGCAATTTATGTCTTTGAGCAGTAGACTCAGATGAAATAATTTTGTATTGATTTTTTCCATTTGTTTATAGACATAACTCTAGGCAAATAGCGATAAAAATTGTTCTTAATAATAACTAAGCTTTTAAAAAACTCTTCAACTGAATTTTCCCATGAACTCACTGTGAATATTAATAGGAAATTAGTCTCTGTACCAGTTTTAACTCATGTTGATGACATATTTTAAACTACTTACATTCAATCGAGGTGGAAATTATACTAGTAATTCTTGATTCATTTTTTTTATTTATTCACATCAATATTCCCAAGTATGAATATTTCTTCTTTATTTAATGAATAGCTGTGTTTAAATTTCCTCATGATTTCTGCCATCTTAAAACTATATAAAAAGTGTGGGACCTCCCTATTGGCACAGTGGGTTAAGCAACGCACTATGAAGCCAACCGCAGTCACTGCCGCGCCAGTTCAATCCCTGCTGCCAGCAGGGAGGTGACCCACATGGCGCAGCAGACCTCTCCTGCTTCACCCACTGCTCCCCTCAGCAGTGTATTTCAGTCTATCCTCCTGTTCTGTTCCCCACTCTGTCTCTGGTGGACCCTCCCACCCCCACACACCTCTGGTCTGTACCCTAGTGCTTGTATGCATAAATAAATAAATCTTTAAAAAAAACTATACAAAAAGTGACACAGGGAAAGAGGGAAAGCTGAAGAAATTTAATAATTAATATTTTTGCCAAATAAAGATAGACCCATCCAAGAGAAGTAGTATACATGAAATGAGTCTAAAAGAAGCACACTTTTTATCAATTAACTTTATCTGTATCTGTCTCTCTCATCTAAGGTAAATTTTCCAAAGTGTAATGGGTCACATTTTTTTAAAAAGTCCTTCCTATGTTCAGAATCAGAGGCCCCCATGTACAGAGCTAAACCTGTTTTTTTAGTGATATTCCACTTTAAGTGCCAAGTGCCTTTAATTTAGAATTTTAACTTTAAGGGGAAACAAAATCTATTGATTATTAATTTTTTGGGGGGATAAGACTAATAGTCTCTAACATCATTAAAACTTAAAAACAAATTAAGTAAGCCAGTTCCTTTGCTTTCTGGGCTCAAATACTTTGAATCCAGATTTCTTTCCTAGGAATTCATTCTATGTATATGATTAGGTATAAACAACTGGTGTGTGTGTGTGTGTGTGTGTGTATGTATGTGTATGTCCATGCCAAGGAATATAGGTGTGTTTACACAAATGAATTCATTACAGTATTACTAGATAAAAACCATGAATCAAACTATATATTCATCAGTAGAAAAATAGTAGATTATTAGTAAAGCTATTTAATAAGATTACATAGAGTTATGTATAATGATGAGAAATACTAAGAGTCATTGTTAAGTTTAAAATAACAATATATCCTACCTACAAGATATTCACTTCACACATAAAGACTCACAGAAACTGAAAATAAAGGAATAGAAAGATATACCAGCCTAATATAAACCAAAAGAACACCAAGGTAGCTATACTTCCATCAGACAAAATTAACTTTCAAGCAAAGACTTTAATTAATTAAAAAAATCAGTAATAATAAAGGGGTCCATCCAATAAAAGTATGTAAGATTTGTTAATAAGTATGCATTCAATACAGAAGCACCTAAATATTTAAAGCAAATATGAACAGAACTGAAATAGATAATAGTAACATGATAATAATAGTAGCTGTTAATATACCACTTACATCAACAGACAGGAAATCAATAATGAAGCATTGACTTTAAACAACACATTAAACCAGATGGACTTAGTAGATATATAGAGACTATTCCATCCAAAAGCAATAGAATACACATTCTTTTCAAGTGCACATGGAACATTATTCATGTTAGATCATATTTTTTGACCACACAGCAAGACTTATATGTTTAAGAAGATTAAAATCCTATTAAGCATTTTTTCTGACCACAATGGTATAAAACCAGAAATCAGTTGCAAGAATAATATTGGAAAATTTACAAATATAAGGAGATTAAATAAATTCTACTGAACAACCTGGGTCAATAAAGAAATCAAAATCAAAATGAAATTCCTGGAAAGAAATTAAAATGGAATATCAACATACAAAAATTTATGGTGTATGGTAGAATATTTTTTTTAAGAGGGTCACTCATAGTGATAAATATATACCTCAAGAAGAAAATCTCAAATATCTAAACCTAACTGTAAACCTCAGTTACCTAAAGAAAAAAAAGTCTAAGGTTAGTAGAAGGAAAGTTATAATAAAGATTAGAGTGAACTAAATGAAACAAAGACTAAATAGACAATAGAAAAATTAATAAAATTAAGTGCTTGACTTTAGATAATCAAGCAAAATTGACAAACTCATCGACAAAAAGGAGAGAAAATTCAAATAAAATGAGAAGAAGAAGAGCATACCTTGCAACTAATATCAGAGAAATACAAAGGATCATAAAACACTATTTTGAACAATTATACAACTACAAATCAAACTAATTAGAAGAAATGGATAAATTCCTAGAAACATAGTCTTCTAAAATTGAGTCATGAAAATAAAATCTGAAGGACTGATTACTACTAAGGAACTTAATCAGTAATTAATAGTTTCCCAACTGGCAGACGTCCAGGACTAGAGAGCTTCAATAATATAGTCTACTAAACACTGAAGAAAAAATTAATATCAATCTAATAAAACTCTTCCAAAAAGTAGAAGAGGAAATAATTTAAACCCATTTTATGAGGCTAGCATTACCCTGATACCAAAACCAGAAAAGAATACATACACACACACACACACACACAAAATTACAGGCCAACAGTCCTGATGAACAAAGATGAAAAAGTCTTTCATGTAATTTAACAATGAGCCAAATTGGTCAATACATTAAAAGCATTATGTGTCATAATCAAGTAGGATTATTCTAGGAGTGCAAGGCTGGTTTAACCTCTGCAAATCAATGAAGAAGTACTTAAGAGAATTTAACATTCGTTTACAATAAAAGTTAACAAAGTGGCTATAGAAGTAATGTACCTCCACATATTAAAGACTGTATATGAAGGCTCATATTTAACATACTCAGTGGTGAAGGGTACCCCCTAAGATCAGGAACAGGACAAGGATGACCACTATCTTCACTTTTATTCAGCATAATATTAGAATCCTAATCAGAGCAATTAAGCAAAACAAATAAATAGAAGTCATCCAGATTGGAAAAGAAAGAATTAAAATGTCACCATTTACAGATATGATATATATAGAAACCCTAAAGAGTCCAACAACAACAACAACAACAAAATCCTATTAGAACTAATCAGTAAATCCTTTGCAGTGGCAGGATACAAAAATCAATATTAAAAAATCTGTCATATGCCTTATCCTAATAATGAACTAGCAGAAAAATTAAAAAAGCAATCCTATTTGCAACTGTATCAAAAAGAATATAATACATAAGAATAAATGATGAAAGAACTGTATACTGAAAACTACATGACATTAATGAAAGAAACTGAAGAAGACATAAGAAATGGAAAGATAGTCATGTTCATCTATTGGAGGAATTAATACTGTTATAATGTCTGTACATCCCAAAGTAAACTGAATTCAATGCAATTCCTATCAATTTCTAATTGGCATTTTCACACAAATAAAAATCTTAGAATTTGTGTGGAATCATGGAATTATTACTCCAAACAATAAGGAAATCTTGGAAAGGAAGAACAGAGTTGAAGGTTTATCACTCTACCTTATTTCAAACTATATCAGAAAGCTGTAATAATCAAAACAGTATAGCATTGACATTAAACACAGATAAAACAATTGTACAAAATAAAGAGCCTACAAATAAACCCACATTTACTATTAATTAATGTACAACAAAGAGACCAAAAATATAACAATGAGGAAAGGACAGTCTTTTCAGTAAGTTATGTTGGGAAACGGGGACAGCCACATGTGAAAGAATGAAACTGAAACACTTTCTTCTACAACACACAAAAAATAACTCAAAATGGATGAAAAACTTAAAAATGTATGACCTGAAACCATAAAATGCCTAGAAGAAAACATAGGTAGTAATTTCCTTAACATTGGTCTTGGCAATATTTTTTTTAACCTAACTTCAAAAGCAAGTTGGAACTATAAAAAACTAAGAAGTTTCTGCACTGCAAAGGAAGCCATTAACAAAATGAAAGACAACCTACTGACTGAGAAAAAATTTTTGCAAATCATATATCAAATAAAAGACCTAACATATATAAACAATTCATATAACTCAATAGCAAAAATAAATAAATAAACCAACAACCCAATTTAAAAAATTGGCAGAAGGTTCTAATACACCTTTTTTCAGAGAAGACATGTAGGTGACTGACAGGAACATGAAAAAATATTCATCAGTATCATCAGGAAAAGGCTGTGCAAATCTTACCAGTAAGAAGTTAAAGCTTCATAGGTATTTTTGCCTAATATCTTTTAGTATTTTGAAATTTATAAAATATTTTCACCTACTACTCAGAAAGACCTCCACATAAGCTTGACAGGCATTATGTTTCCATCTTTCAAACAAGAAATCAAGATCTTGAGAAAAAGAAGGCAACTGGAACTGTAGCTGATGGGTTCATGGAAGAGCAATTTAGAGAGAAACACAAAAGTGATACATAAATACCTTGAACTTTTTATTTCAATCTGACACATAGACACTTACTTTCTAATCTTTGTCTTGTGGACCCATGCCTTTTTTTTTGTGCATGAGCCACCAGATTGAGATTCCAAGTAACCTTTCTCATGGACACACAACCATCATGCAGCATCTCTGATTTCTCAATTTTGGTTCCTTTAAAGTAAGGCCAAATCATAGAGACATGCATAATGTTGTGAATCCAGAATCCTTCTAGATGTTTATAGTCTCTCCTAATCTTTTACAATCATCTTGCCCACACCTAATTTAAGAGAAATATTTGTAGTGACCCTCCTTTTCAAGGCTTTCCAAAGCCTTCGATGTAGCTTTCAGAGAAATTGCAAGTCTCCTTTAGGGCTCCTATTTTATTGCTTTACACACTACTTAATTACAGGAACAAGTACAGTTGGCACAAACATGGTTTGGAGTAAGTATCACAAACTGAGTAAGCACACAATGCAACAGCAAAAACAGAAATGTTGGTGGGTGGGAGCCTGCAGCTGTGAGCAATGGGTTTTAGCTCATATGATTTACAAAGTAAATCAAGAGACATCATCAATGTGCTGAGCTGGTTACATGAAGCTCACTTGTGACAATCCCTATAGTAGGAGACAAAGAACAAATTGTGCTCCAAGCAAATTTGAATGCCTGGAAGTATCTTGTACCAGCTGCAGCCAACCTGTAGATTCCTTAAGTGGTTTGCACCCACCACATTTTCCAGCCCTGAAGTAGAGAAGTCCATTTAAATAGCCAATCTTTTTATATGTTTGGCTTGGGGTGGGGGTGGCGCTGCTAAAGAGGACACTTAATAAGTTGCATTCTAGTGTAATTTGCCCAATCTTAAATGTAACATGGTCATGTTCTCTGGAGTCAAAATTTTGCAACTTCTCTGAAGAGTGTGGAATCAAAACCATTCTTACAAGACATTTCCTGCTAAATGGGATTTAAGTGAATGAGCAAAAACAAAATAAAACAAACAAAAAACACTAGCACTCTTGTAACTCATAGGGAAAGAATGAGAAACTACTCCATGAAATGGTTGATTCTCTCTCCCTGTTCCTTGCCTTCTTTGTCCTTTTATCCTTTATCCTTTTATCACCACCTCTTCTTTCCCATTTCCCCTTGGCATTTTTATTCTTCCTTCTTTCATCTTCATCCTCTCTCTTCCTCCTTCCCATCTTATCCCAGCTGCTCTCAGAGTTTCTGTCAAGGCTTGTCTAGAATGAAGGGCAAGGTACCATGGCAGGTATGGTCCTTGCAGACTAAGCTTTATTAGGTAGGATTTGGTCCTCAGACAAAACAAGGAAAGACAAAGATCAGGGACCAGGAGGTGGGCATATTCTCAAACAGAACAGGAGATGAGGAAAAAAGTGAAAGCAGGAGATCACTGTTTTCTTTTTTATTTAAAATTAAAACTTTTTTCTTACATTGTTTTAGACCCCATAGTTCTCCCACCACCATATCACCCATGAACCATCACCATACTCGCTGTGTTCTTCCCTTTCCTGTTTTCACCCCCTCTTTCCCTCCCTTGCTATATGCCTCAGACTTATAGTCAACTTTTGACTTTTTCTTGAAATTTTGTTTCATTTCTATATATTCCACATATAAGTGAGACCATCCAATATTTATCTTTTCCCTTTTGACTTATTTTGACTTGCGTAATCCCTTCCGACTCCATCCATGTTGCCACAAATTGCATGAGTTTGTCTTTTTTTCATCACTGAGCAATATTCTATTTTGTAAATATACCACAAATTTTTGATCCGTTCATCAATTTTGGGATATTTGTGCTACAGTGTCACTTTGGTATGCAGTAATCTCCAAGAATGGGCATTCCAAAAAATCTTGTTTTCATAGAGGCAACTTAGATAAATAGCCATATATTTTTAATATGCTACTTTTCTCAGTTCCACTGAGGAAAACAAGATTTTTCAAAAATTTTGTGCCTTGGTCATGAATATGTCAACTAAGCTTAGTGTTACTTTAAACAACAACAAACTTTGCTTTAAAGGTGACAAATATTTCAATGACTATGTTTATGCTGAGGCAAAGATCCCTGGGTGATATCTGGTTTCATCTTTACCACCCAGTCTACTCCTGCAGTTCAGATATCTGTCCATTTATTACAAATAAATGACAGAAAGGCTGTCATTGAAACAGAGGCTAAGAAATGTATCTAAGGTTCATGTAATGCTTGAGGTTGTGTCACTCCAAAGTTTATATGTTGAAATCCTGATACCCTTACCTCCATACCTTGAATGTGATGTTATTTGGAGATCATTAAAGAGGTAATTAAATCTACCAGTGTGAATGATGTTCTTATAAGAGGTAATTTGGACACAGTTTCAGAAGGAAGACCATGTGAAGACTTAGGGAATAGATGACCCTCTCCACGCCAAGGAGAGAGGTCTCATAAGAAACCAACCTGGGGCCCGCCCTGGTGGCGCAGTGGGTTAAGCAATGCACTGTGAAGCAAACCGCAGCCACTGCAGTATGAGTTCGATCCCTGCCTCCGGCCAGAGAAGGGACCCACACGGCATAGCAGACCTCTTCTGCCTCGCCTGCTGCTCCCCTCAGCAGTGTGTTTCAGTCAGTCTGCCTGTTCTGCGTCCTGCTCTGTCTGGTGGATTCTCTCACCACCCCCACACCTCTGGCCTGTACCCCAATGCTTGTATGCATAAATAAATAAATCTTTAAAAAAAAAAAAAAGAAACCAACCTGATGTTGGACTTCTAGCCTTTAGGAGTGTGAAAAAATAAATTTCTGTTAAGTCACCCAGGTTGCAGTGCATTGTAATGGCAGCTCTGGCAAACTCATACAGGACAGGACTCACAGCTGGTCTAGACTGAGTCAGAACTCTGGCCAACCTGACTCCTAATTCTTACCTTACCTTACTTTTACCTCAGTCCACAAAGAAATTTACCTGAGTCCCTCTACACCACCTACCCCAAGAGGAGAGTGACTACTGGCCAAATAACCACAGCTTCCACAGTCTAGTTGAGGTGCATGTCATGCCACAAATTTCTCTCCAGGATATGAACTGCTACTCCAGACAGCTTATGATCTTGTCTTTTATTATGACAATGCAGAAAGGACACTTTAAAGTTGCTATGGGATGTTGAGGAAGGAAAATTGAATATCACAAAGATATTCCAAAGCTTTTGAACTTTAGCTTTCATAGATAACTAAGAACTTAGTCAAAGGCTAAAAATGGTAATCTTGGATTGCTTTGCTGATAAAGAGACAGGGGAAAAAAAACACTATTTGATATTGACAAAGATTTGCAATGAGGTAAAGGAAGAAAAGAACTAAGTTAGTTATTATCTTAAACCACATCAACCTGGCAAACCTGGATTTCAGCTATACAAAGTGAATGTCATATTTCTATAGACACAGAATTTTTGCATTCTTTTATTTTGATATGATAATTTAGCCTAACTATGATAGTTCCTAATCCAAACCAAGGACAATCACATCCGAACTCAATTTATCACTCTGTTCAAGTTCTGAAGTTTTGTTTTTTTTTCAGTATCTGAACTGTCCATAACCTGGAATTTATGAAATGGAGTCATGTATGATCTTCATAGTTTCCCCATTTTAGAATGCTATCCTACTAAAACAATTCTTTTATAACAGCTGACTAATCTATCTATCTATCTATCTATCTATCTATCTATCTATCTATCTATCTATCTATCTATCTATCTATCTATCTGTCTGTCTGTCTGTCTGTCTGTCTGTCTGTCTGTCTGTCTGTCTGTCTGTCTGTCTATCTATCTATCTATCTATCTAATAGCATCATGTTACATGGATGTTTGTGAAAAATTTTGACTTGATCTGGGTGAATATCTCTTCCCTCATTTACTAAAGAATACAGAATATTAAGGAAAAGGTTAATTTGATCATATTTCAACAGTCTAAGTATGTTTGATTCCTGACCGTGTCCTTACCTTGTGGTAATTCATGTTTTATCATGACTTTCCAATAATAAATTTAATTTTCTTTTTTTTTTTAAAGGACACTTGAGGTTATTGCTAAACTTTCTTCTGTCTTTTCATTTCCAGTGGTACCTGGCCTAGGCTTTTCTCATGCATCTCTAGATAATGGCAGTAGTCCTTCAGGCCTTTCCCGTCTTTGCCTGATTTTCCATATCCTGTTCATTGCACATATTGTTCCCAGATTAATAGTCCTAAACCAAATCTTTGCTTGTATGAACTCCTCTGCACAGAAAGCATCCATGGTTTCCCATTCACTGGCTACAGGATGAAGACCATGTTCCTGAATTGTCCATAGTCTGGCTTCATCTAATCTTCTGAACATTCTTGTCTTACCTTGCAACACTCCCCCTTTGTGAGCTAGCCACACTGGCTTCCTGAATTACTACAGAGCTTTCTGCCTATACTATTTCTTGTCATCACTTATCAAGCAATGTTTCCATCCCTCAGTTGACATCCAAGTTCTTTAACTACATGTCTGGCCACCTCGAATATTCTTCATTAAATTTTAGTAGTTGTAAAAATATTGTCAGTGGTGTAGCCCTCATGAGGGTTAATGTAAATTATTATTTCTTTTACTTTCAGGAGACATTTTTAAGTTACCTGCAGAAGGCATTTTTAAGTTACCTGCAGAAGGCACAAAGGCACATAAGACATGATTCCTGCCTTTAAACAGTTCACCTCCAAAAGAGAGAGAAGACAACACAAAGGTAACTAAAATGCAATGAGAAGGTCCTAGTCTACAGGGAAGAACAAAGGAACAAGGACTTTTATAGGAAAGGGGTGTTGGGGATGGGGAGAGAGTTTCATTAGACAGAAAGTTACTGAATGATATGTGGATTGGGACTTGAAGGGAAAACAACTTTTCATAAGCAGCCATATTGCAATTGAAATTCCTGTGTTTCCATTTGGATATTTCCTTAGAACATAATCATTGAAAAAATGTTCTGAGGAGTTTCTTATTGCTCCTACCAGGAACTTACAGATTCTTCTGTTACAGAAGGATGTTTATGTTGATTTCTCAAGTCAGCCCCTTCCACCCTTCTTAGTGAGTGATTATTTTCTAAGAGTAAAATATAGGTTTTAAGTGGCAATTAAACTTTTAGTAGTATAGGATGTTGTTGTAGATTCCAAAGTGAGATATAAGACAAGAAAAACAATAAGGTCATCCATTCAGCACACGATCAATGCTTAACTATTTTGTCCATGCACAAGTAAACATCTTGAGTGTCATTTGGAAAAACTCATCTATTTCATTCTTTTTTTTCTTTTTTCAAGAACAGTTTTTTTTTGGTTGTTCTAGCAGTATTTAATCAACACTTGAGGCTTACAAAGTTTCCCTTACAAAAAAGAGGCATGTACCCTAATGTCACTTTATTTCAGGTATCAGTAAACTTTTTCTATAAATGTCCAGATAGCAAATATTTTAGGTTTTGTGGGTCATAGGATCTGTTGTAGCTACTCAATTCTGCTACTTAAACCACCAAAGTAGTCACAGACAATACATATTTATGTTTCAATAAAACTTTATTTACACATATAGGTGGCATGGTGGTCTTAGAAAATAAGCTCTAGTTGCCAACTCTGTGGTAATTGAAGAAACATAGCATAGGTATACAATAGTCAGAGTTCTCCAGAAAAACAGAAATAAGAGGCAATAGTTACAGATGGACATATGCATGCACACATGCATACATACACAGAGACATGGACATAGATACAGATATATTTTGAGGAGTAGATTCACCAAAATGTGGGATCTGGTTGGATTGGCAGACAGGGAATTCAAGTAACAGTTGCTATCACACTCTTAAGTAAATTCCTTTGAGCAGACTGGAAAATCAAGCAGTAGTTTATGCTACAGTCTTAAGTCAGAAATCTTTCTCTGGAATGCCTGTTTATGCTGTTAAGGTCTTCAAAAGTTAGATGGGTCTCACCCATATACTGGAGGGTAATATGCTTTACTTAAAATCAATTAATGGTAAATGGCAATCACAGCAACATATCAACTAATATTTAGCAAAACAACTGGGTTCTTTAGCCTAGCCAAGTTGACACATAAAATTAAACAGTACAGTATATATGATAAAGCAAGTGTAGACAAAGAAATCACATAATCAGTATCACAAACTTTATCTAATTAGTACTAAAATGCTTTATAAGAGAGTGGTGATTTGAATAAGGTAATGAAATGAAGTTTAAAGACTTAATAACATTATATTTTAATCACAAACATAAAAATGCTAGAGACATTCCACAGGGCATGGGGCGGGAGATCAGAATGAGGAAGGGAAGAGCACGGGGACTGTGGTGATGATGCATGGGTGAGCTAGTGGTGGAAATTCTATGGGGACTCTAAGAAAAGAAAGCAAACATTGTTCAAAATGAACAATGATATAAAATATATATAAATAAATTTAAAAAATACTAGCAATTAGAATAACTGTTAGTGTGTGTCAAGCACTACTCTAAGCATCGCTTGCATACTATCTCATCAGGTTCTCACATTAACCTGATTGTGTAACTTTCTCTTGTCCCCACCTTGCAAATCACATTGATAGAAGTGGCCACACAATCATCAAGTAACTGTAATTTCAGGATACCTTTTTGCTTTGTGACACTGATTTATTGAAGGGGTTCATTAGGAAAAATGTCACAAAGCAAATACATAAGAGAACTTTGTCATGGGAGTTTTGAAGCTTCTCTGCTTGTATGAATAAAAAGTACAAGGAGAAAAGCCATACTTTCTTAGAGTAATTTAATTATGGCGCCTCATTCAGTCCCTAAATTATACTGGGAGCTGTACAAGGAAGCCATCTTGCTTAACAGAGGCAGAAGCTGGTGAATTGGCAAAGATTACGTGTGTAGGAATGAAATGAAAAGGACTTCTGTGATACTAATGCTCAGCTACTTCTATTCCACTGCCTTGCATTTTGAAATGCAAATAGATCTGCAAGAATATTCTGCAAGGAGGCACCAACTAGCTGTGGTTTCAGAACAGTGCAATCACAGTTCCATATCAATTGGGCTTTTTATGTGCTACACATGGTGCTAAACTTTTGACATCCTTGACCTCACTACATCTTCTCAGTAAACACATGAAATAAGGTTTTTTTATGGTCATTTTATACATAAGCAAAATATGACTCAGCGCAGTTTAGTTACTTTCTAAAGGACATACTTGAATATGTGGTTAAGTTGTGCCAGAAAAGCACAAAATACTTTCTATAATAGATGTCGCCCCTGCGTAACTGTCCTAGCCTAAAATATTGTCCCAATGTGCTATCTGAAGGATACATCCTTATCATTCCAAGAGCCTCTTTCCACTCTGATGCTTCTCTGATGCACTGTCAGGAACATACTTTTTTTTTCAATCAATGAGGGAGAATTGAGGGGTTCAGTCCCCTCTGTTACAGGGCAACCCTGATATAAAATGGGTTGCATAACTTTGGGTCCTCACCTGTCCACTTAAATGGCTCTTATAATAAGACTCAACTGCAGCCACATACAAGGAAGGTTAGTTAATAAAGGGTTTATTTACAAAAGAAGGGCAAATGAAGAAATGAATAGCTCAGGGAGAAAAAGAGGGAGATAAATTGGTGAATATGTCCTACCAATTCTGCTGAGCTGGAACCCCGATAGCCACTAAGAGCCTCCGAAAAACCAAGAGACCCCCCCCAAGGCCCACATGTCTGGTTTTATATCAAACCTAGCTGCTTAACTCCACCCTCAGCTCCCAGCAATCCTTCCTTCAGTGATGATGACATTATGGGATTTGTAGTTCTTGTGTCTTGCATCTCTTTGGTCTGGAGTGGTGTGGAGTCCATAAAACCTATTTGTAAAGTCTGTTCAGGACATCTTTTCCCCTTAATACCCCCACAACATGAAAGACTGAGAAGCTGAGATTCTCCTTTCTGACTTTGCTTTGGAGATTGGTTTGGTTTTGCATTTCTCTTTCTTTCTTTTTTTTTTTTTTTTTTGCAAGTTGATGCTTCAGTTTTAATAACAAGATACATGTGGTGGGTAGCTAGTAAAAAGAGTCACAGTGATGGTTAGATCAGTAATAACAGTGATCCCTCCCCACATGAAGAATTAAGGGATGAAGACTTAAAGTTGTGTTTTGAAGATGAAAAGAATGTATTTTAATGGGTGTCATTTTAAGATGAAGCTAAAATTGTGGTCTCCGCCCCATCTTGGGAAAGTCCAACCGCTGAGCAGTCAGCTGCCTCCCCTCCCCTCTCCACAGACTGAAATGAATCACCCCAAGGAGTGTGTTAGCATGTCCAGCAGGAAAGCAGTGCTCAAGAGCATAGCTCCTGCATATACACTGAATTTATTTACTTATTTGTTTATTGGGGCCACAGATGCTCTGCCTTGGTATTTCACATAAGGAGAAAATTCCCAATGAGAAAAAAAAAAAAAAAAAAGAACCATTTTGAGAGTCAGGAACAAATTAGAACTGACACTGATCTCAATAGCAGGCATTGGCAGGGGGTGAAATTATTTTTCAAACATTTGGCTTCTCCTGGTAAAGTAGTTAGTGTTGTATTTTCATGCTAGGAGGAAAAACTGATGAAAAGTTTTTAAACCCAAAGAAACAAAACCCTTGATTTGTGTCCAGTTGTTTTTTTTTTTTTTTTTTTCAAAACTGGATCCCATATGGCCAGTGCTGGTCTTAGTAGGCCTGAAATGCATCAGGTGATGCACTTTGTAGGGTCGGCTTTTGTGTTTTGCCTCATTTCAGTTAGGATTTTGCCACTCTGTGCATATCAGCCTTGCTCTGGGCATTAATGGAGCAGGCAGAATCCATTTCATAACCTTTTTAGTATCTGTGTTTCCAAACTCACAGATGGTCAGCCTGCAGTCAGCCCTGGAGGGGGTAAGGGGAGGTTGTTAGCAGAAGTGAGAGGTGGTACTCCGGAGCCAGAGGAGGGTAAGGAGGGGGGGGGGGGGGGTCAAACACACCCACAGNTGAGAGGTGGTACTCCGGAGCCAGAGGAGGGTAAGGAGGGGGGGGGGGGGGTTCAAACACACCCACAGTCAATACCAAACCACCACATGTCACCCCACACTAGCTTTAGGTAATGCCATTGTTCTCCAAAACCATGGTTCTGTTACCTTGTCAGGCCCTAAAAGATCAGCAACATCCACCTCAAGCATAGTCACAGTCTGTCCTGAGAGAGAGTTCTACCAAAAGATAAAAGGGAGAATTTCCTCAGCAAAATTGTTACTTGTACCCTCCCAAGTTCAAAGAGAAAACTCTGTCTCATTAAAATGACTTCTGGCTTTGCCTGGGGTGGGGGGTGGGGGGGTTGTGAGCGGGTAGATTTCAGGCTTCAACAGTTAACTTTTCTGGAGTTATAATGTTCATGCATTTCTTTTTTTATTGGGGAGACATTATGATTGGTTTTATAAGCCAAATAAACAGCTTAGGAACAAATGAAAGACTCTTTTATTTCTCCTTTAACTGTAAATTCAAGAGCTTGAAATGAATTTGGCAAATAACCCATATTGCTGAGGAGAACTGTGGCTAAAAAGCAAGATTTCCAAAAATTCTTGAAAATCCAAGTAATACCGGGAATAAATCCCAAATTCAATTTGTTGAGCCTTGTGTCTCTCTTAGAACACTGTTTTTCATCCCTTAAAAAAAAAGAGGAGAAATCAATCACAGGAGTCCTGTAACTCCCGTCTTGCTATCTCTGCCACAGAGTGTAGACCAACCTCCCAGACAAGTGTGCTCAACCCAGCCAGAGGTTTTCCTGTGAACACTCGGCTCCCAGTGAGTTGAGGAAGTAACTCATTCCCCTCCTACAAACTGAGGGGTCCCTTAGTGCACTTTGGTGTTGCAAGTATCTAAACTGACCTGATTGATCTTAGATTTATCCATTCTTTTTCCTTGTTTCGTTTTAAAGAAGTCAACCTTGAACTTTTGAAGTGAACTTTTCAAAAATGATGTTTGCAGAAATTTACTTCTTAGGTGAGAAAAAGACAAACGAAAGCTACAGGACACAAAGCTACAAGGGACATTAAAGTAGTATTGTTACTTTCCAAATCCTCACTGTTTTCTGTGTCCCCAACTCAACAACAAATATTTCTTGGTCTAGCTATGGACAGGACACACATATATAACTATGTTTGACCTGAATTTTTTGAATTTTGATGATTTACTCATCTTTTAAGTAATCTTAACTTTGGTAAAATCGGTCACTGAAATAAAAGATAAGTTAAAAACTACCTAAACATTCATATGTGCTAGGTAGATGATACTAGAATGGTCTTTCACTTAAAGTCCATTTCAAATGTTATCTTCTGCATAAAAATCCTTTTTGGAAATGTTCCCATCAATTATCTGCTTCACTCTTTAGGGAATTGTTGTTTCTGTTCAATGAATAGCCCTGTGTGTGAGGCATTACCTCAGTGTCTACCTTTTGCATATATACTCACTCACACTACTTTTAATTCTCCAAAGGTAAGTCCCAGTTACTGAGATCAAGAAAGGAAGGTCAGTCAGTTAATCAGCTTGCTCAGGGGGTCAATGATGGAGCAGATTTATGAATCCAGACTTGTGAGCTTCTATATTCCATGCTCTTTTACCACACTCATGTCTGTAGCATATACCACTAACTTCTACATAGTATTTTCTACTTATTCCCCAACTCCCTTCAGAATAGGAAATAGGTTAATTATTCTCTATTCAACATTTAGAAAATTTGTTTAAATTAGTGTATGATCTTAGCATTATAAACTACTAAAGCAACTCTGCTATAGCTGAAATTAATATAAAGTTAGCTGTGATAGACTGATTTGAGAGTGGACATACCAGAAGCCATGTAATAATCAACAACTCTAGTCATAAACACCATCATCACCTTTTAAGTTGCAGGTATGACTGATTTTTACTAGGAACATTATATTCACTTTAACAAATTCACATTTATGAGGGGTTAGAAGGAATTGTTAATTCCCCATATTTTTAGCTAAGGGAAGTAAAGCTTAGTGATATAACTTGCCTAAAATCACATAGTCTCAAAAACCCTAGCTATTCTCCATCATCCCCATTATGAGACATCAATGAATTTTACTCTTTCAAACAATCTGATTTCTACCAAAACCTGGAGGGAGCATGATGAGAACATGCGATAGCAGTAAGAGTGAGCGTTGGGGTAAAAGAGCCTTGAACCCAGTGGATACTCAGGAAGTGCTTGTAAATGGTGGAGCACAATGTGGAATTTCTTCACTAATGACAGGAGTTGAGTGAAGTCCCCTCCTGAAAGTCCAGAGACCAGCGTGGAGATTTATCATTTCTATTCAGCAACCTCAGAACACTGTTAAAAATCTAGCCCTTTGGAGCAAAACTATCCCAAACTATCATTTGAAAAATTTATGCATTTAATCAAATCATTGGACATTCTGATTCTCAGTGCATTGCCTTTGATATTTTTGTGGTCACATAGTGATAACACAGATGAAATAAAATGCATAAACAGCAAAAAAAATAAACAGTTTGATTTGCTGATGAAGGCAATACAGTCTGCCCTACTACGTTAAATGTTTCTGTCAAAATTTAGTGATAGAGTATTGGTAAGTAGGAGACTATTAATTTTTCCCCAGAAGTTTCCTGCATCATGCTTTGCAGTCCTAGTAACTGAATTCAAAGCACACTGAACCAGCAGGATGTAATAAAACAGGTCTGTAGCCAATCCCCAGTACCCAGTCATCCCATAAGCTTTCTCTTGGCTCAGTTTGGTCATAGTCTAATAAGTGCTTTTTCGGTGGTTCTTCTTGATTTTTATGGATTTAACCCTTGTGTCTATAGCTCAGCATCCTCTTTCCTACAATGCCACCCTTAATACTATTTCTTTAATACTAAAATCACTTCCAATATTTCCCATGGCATTTCATATAAATTTAAGATATATTTAAATCATCCTTATATTTTTATTAGTATCATTTTTTTTAACAGTATGTTTTAAAGGATGCATAGGTTTTCTCTGTCCCTCCCTATTTTCTCAATAAGGGAACAAGTCTTTAAAACAAAAAGTTATTTTCTGGATCAAAGTGAAAACTTAGTAGGGATAAATTTCTTTGTTTTCTTATTATCTGTTGATGTGTAAGTAGATAAAGTAAGTACTAAGAGCAGGAGAGGGGTTATTCATCTCCTTAGTATATACCCAATGACAACAAGGCAGAATGTTCACAGTGTGATAGCAATGGGGAGCAATGGGGAACACAGTGAGAGGGAGACACAACCTGTGAAAAGGTACAAAAATCTAGGACCATCGGAACATGAAAAATAGTCCTATGGCTTATGGTATCATGCTTTTATAACATTTTTGCGATTACTCTGAATTAGAAAGCATTCAATTATGTTCAAAATATTCTCTTTCTGAATGTGGGGGAATATGTAATCCACTTTTAAAAAAGTTTTCAACACAGAGAGTTTATTATTTTAAGTCCTGATGTAAGAAATAGATGACTAGCTGAAACACTTCATCTCCAAGTTATATTTAAAGAATGATGTTTATATCTATAATTCTTTATAGCTCATGATCTCCTTTTTTTGGAAGGTGATGATATAACTCAGAAGTGTTGAGATATAAATCACAATCAATATTAAAGAATGACTCCAGAGTTAAAATGAAGTCATGGAGAATAGATAACAGAAAGCAATTATTACTGTTTGTCTCTCCCAAAAGATGCAAGAACAGAAAATTAAATTAATGATCACAAAAGTGATCTCCCTTTCACAGTTTTTCTCCCTCTCACTGTGTTCCTCCACTGCCATCACACTGTGAACATTCTGCCTTGTTGTCATTGGGTATATACTAAAGAGATGAACAAACCCACTCCTACTTTTACTACCTACTTTATCTACTTTTGCATCAACAGATAATAAGAAAACAAAGAAATTTATCCTTACTAAATACCTCTGTGATCATCCCTTAGAATATTTAAGGAGTGCACAAATAACAGAAACTTTTGGATTGTCAATTTCCTAGAATAAGCCATGAAGACAGTATTAGCTTCTCTTTTTCTAAAATAAAGACAACTTATTTTATTGTCAACTGCAAAAGATGGACAGATATTGCACCATTTGAGATCCCTTATTATTCCCCACTTTAATCCATTACCAAATCCTATTACTTCTACCTCTAAAATTTGTCTTCTGTCTACCCTTATTGCTCTTAGGTATGGGCAATTAAAATGACCTCCTCATCTATCCAGACTATTCTAAAAAGGTCTGCCATGTTTTCATCACTTCAACTTTACAATCATGAGTATAATTAGATCTAAACTCCTCAGGCTTGAAATTCGAGGTCCTTTATGGTTTCACCCTAGTGCACTTTTCTGATCTTATATTTTATACCTGTCTTAACTGGTCCATAAACTAGTTCCCATCACAAAACCTCTGTAGCCATTTCTGAGTGCATCATTTAATCCCTGTTTCTCTACTCAATGTCTCTTTTTCCTTTGGTGTATATCTCAATTATATAGTTAATTGCTTTTTAATTTTAGTTTAGTTTTATTTGTTTTGATTTTTCTATATAAGTATGCAAGAGATATGAGAAATATTTGAGATATAGAACTATTTCCTTGAAAATTCTTGTTTCCTCTTGTCTTTTAAACATTCTAATTACTCTTTTGGGAATGATAAGTGAAGAGACAGTGGTTACTGTTAGGAGGGTGGATGCCTGTGGGTCCAGGTTTGTACAACTGTTGAACAACAGCCTGGCACATCAAATGTGAGAGCAAGCAAGTGTGGATGTATTGAAGCAAGGAAAGACCTCCTGACAGCAGGAGTAGGATGCCCGTTTACTCCAGACTGCAGCTCTACACTGTCAGACCACTGTTGTCCAATGTGCCAGACTATTGATTAGGCACTAGGTGTTCGGGAAGTTTCCTGGTGGTTGTTTTTCCGTTCCCCAATTATCCTGTAACTGGATCTTACCCTAGGTGGGGGCTGGCTCAGCAACATTTCAGTAAAACACTTTTATTTTCTTGGGAGCTGTTTTGTTCCTTCTGTTCCTATATTGTTTGAAATCACTGTCCCAAGCCTCAACCTTTCTTAGTCCCCAAGTTCGCCTGGTCTCAGTTCCTCTCATTATGACAACCCTCTTTTGGCAATGCATTTTTCTCCACAGAATTGTTTCTTGTTTACTGAACAATTTGGAGATCCCTTAAATTTAGACTTCAGATTTTGCAGTATCAGCAGTCAAAAAAGAGTCTTTGAAGAGAATGGCAGGTATCTAGAAAATGCTGTGGTTAGAAATCCCAAGCAGGTTGTGGACCTTCAAAAGTAAGGTAAGAATCCAGCATCTAAATCTTATGGCAAGGAAATGATAATGAAAGATCTTCTGATGTCAAATTCAAAATACTCACATTTGAGTGGAATGAGGGTTTCTGTGAGAATCATCAAACAAAACTGGAAAATACCACACCATGAACTCGGTGTCATGGTGGCTTTGCAACTTTTATAGCTTTAAACCATTTAATGTGCTTTAATAAAAACCCAGAAAAGGCCAAAGAGCATGCAATTTTCTTTGGCAAAAAAGAAAAAGCCCAGTTTAAACACAGTGTAAAGGTTTGTATGGGTTCAAAAGGGGTGACAAAGACACTGTTTTTTGCTATCATTGGCCTGACATCAACTTTTGTGTCCAAAACAAATGAATCTGGAGGGAAGTAGTTAAAAGACTGAAATGGACTAGTCCAATTCTTTTAAAGATATTATTGCTTCACTCTCCTACCCCATTTGAAGTCTGCATTGGGAGATAGAGACCACTTGGACTCCATGAGTCACTTCTATTTCCTAGCCAGAACAATGAAACTTCTTGTATAAAATATGACCTGAAGTCTGCCCTTCGCCACATCATCCCACCTCACAATCTCCCAGGGGTCAGCTCTGACATTTAACAACTTGAAAATTCAATTTCTTAGTGGATGAGGACAACTTCTTGCTTTTATAAATGAACATTAGGTTATTGAACATTTTCTTCTTCAGCATTTCGGGTAACATATAAAATGTTTTGTCATTTCAACTGCCAGCCCGAATGCTACTCCACAAGTCTCTTTATCATGACAGAGATAGCATGTCAGCCAGCTGCAGGAAGAATGAGTAAAAGACAAACAAATCCGGGCCCTCCTTGGTGGCGCAGTGGGTTAAGCAACGCACTATGAAGCAAACTGCAGCCACTGCAGCACGAGTTCAATCCCTGCAGCTGGCCCAGGAGGTGACCCACATGGTGCAGGCAAACTTCTGCCTCGCCCGCTGCTCCCCTCAGCAGTGTGTTTCAGTGGATCTGCCTGTACTGTTCCCCACTCTGTCTGGTGAATCCTCTCACCCCACCCCCTGTACCTCTGGCCTGTACCCCAGTGCTTGTATGCATAAATAAATCTTAAAAAAAAAAGACAAACAAATCCTCCATCCTCCACACCCCCTTCTCCACTTACTGACCCCCAAGAAAAGAAGACACACTTCAATAAATATAGCCTAGAAACAGGCAGGTATGGCCAATGCAGCTGGTGTTCCTGATGCCTGGATGAAGAAGTTACTAGTCTTAGGATTTCACTGCACTGTCGTACTAGTTACAGAAACAGTTAATTCATTGTACAAATTCGCTGCTTCTTTATTGTAAGCTGCTGAGCAGCTTTTTCCTCCTTCTCCTCTCGATTGTTATTGATCTCTTGCCATAGTTTGAATACAATCCCCTAAAAGCATTAGCTCATTTTGACTCCTGTCTTAAAGATTAGCTCATCTGGGTTATGTTCTTTGGTGTGTGGTGCGTAGTGTTGAATACATCTTAATTTTCATTCTTAAAGATATTGTCAACCACAGCAGTTAGCTTAATGAGTTTCATCTTCTTTTATACCTTGTATTTGACCTTCAGACCAGCAGAGACTTTAGGTTTTCAATTATTCATTCATTGGTATCTGTGGTAGATGGATTTATATGGAAAAGAAGAGATGGTTCTAGGTGACTTCCCTTTGTTTCTTAATTATTTTTGAAGCTTATCCTCTTCTTGGGATGCATATTTGATACCATTGTAACAAAGGTTCTATTTCTATCAAGTTTAACATAACAAAGCCTCTGCCACTTCATTTGAAAACAAACAACTTTTTCTTTGTTTAAGGCAATATGCTTCTGTTTACACTCTAATCAAACACACTTCCTACTCACAATTCTGAACCAAATTTTAAAATCAACAAAATTTAATTCAAATGAATTAACCATGAATACACAGGAACTTTGCTTCTTCTGATGCCAACCCATACCATGTACATGATGTTCATTCAGTTTAACTACAAATTTGTTTACCACTTCTTTTTTCTAGCTATCCTGAGTTCAGATCTCAGCAAGTAAAAGGTTCTGTCTCATCCTCTGTAGGAGCTTTTTCCCTCTTAGTACTTGAAGCACCACCGCTACTGGCTCTTTCTATTTCTGTCTGTATCTTTATCTTTATCTCTTCTTCTATCTTCATCTGTGTTTGTATCTATCCACCTGCAGTGTGAATGAACAAGTCTTTATGGTTCACGAGCTATATGGAAGGGACAGGGCAAAAATTATTATCAGAACTCAGCCTCTCTCCCCTGGGAAAAGTTAATGTAAGAGAAACATTTCAATCAAGGAAAGGAAGCAGGACCAGGCATAAACAAAGTGGCATGAAAGTCAACAGGAAAGACAGACAGCCTCTGCTTGTGAACTGGGCTTGGTTTCACAGAGTGGGAGAAACTTCCTTAAACATGAGTAGGAGTTCTTAGGTGGGATCAGGGGAGAGAGAACAATTTATGCAAAGAGCATTCAATTAAGTTAAATGTTCGCTGTGTCTGAGGAAAGACAAGAGAGCCAGAGTGGCTGGAGTTTGGGTTGTGTGGGATGGGATGGCAGAAGCCCAGGCTAGAGAGATGGAAAAGACCTATGAGCTCATAGTCCTTTTTTCTCCATCTCTTCCTCCTCTATCTCAAAGACAAAGTGTCCACGATGTTCTCATCGATGGTTGGCCCAGGAAAATGGATTTAATCTCTTTGAACTAAAAGAAAAAAAAGGTCAATGATGGAGACAAGCTAGAAGCCAGGTCACAACCTTTCTTCTCAATAGCCAAAAACACGTTGGTTTTACATGAAGGCCTGTGTGCTTTTTAAATCTGAGTTACTCAACATTTAGGTAATGTTCTATTTTTAATCTGTTTGCTAACATCAGCCATCCCTCATCTTTAAATGCATTGCTCTAAATCTAAAAGGATAAAATGTCACTTGATGTACCTTCATGAAATTACAGTAGACTTATTATTTGAGATTCAGAGCTGGCATTGAGATGAGTGATGGAAAACAAATTATTTATTGAGACTTTCCTCTTTCCCCATTCACACAGTGAAAACATTTTTCTTCCCCCAGAGCAACGAAGCTAGCGCGATAATACCTCCACTAGGGGACAATTTAATTTCTTATTCCATTTGCTCAAGCATGACTGCATGCCTTTAATTACAAAAGGTATTCCATTGCAGTGATGGAAGTGGAAATTGCATGATTTTAATTCCAGATAATATTTACTAGATTTCTTATTTCATAAAATTTTTAATTATATTTCAAGATAGCAAGAGTCTAGTACATGCAATTCTTTCAGCAAAAGTACTAGGCACTTTAAAGAGCCAATGCACTTTTTTTCATTTGTAAATATTAAGTTAACCATTAAATTGGTATTGTGCTTTGTGAGATATCAAAAACTGAAGACCTGGTTATGCTTGAGAACTAAGTTCAAAGCCAATGTTACAGTTCAAATATGTCTCAGCAATAATGTAGTAATCTACATTGAAATAAAAAATTCAAAAGGGAAACTCCCTACTCAGTTCATTTTCTAAACTTTTATAATTGACAGGTCCATTGAGATGTCCAAAGTTGATCAAAATACACTAAATAAAGTCTCATGCCTATGATATAAATCAAAGTTCCTACTAAACATTTATCTGATCAAATATGATAATTATAATATCACAAAAGTGAGAAGTATAAAGTAGGATGTTTTTTAAAATATAAATTTTAAACTTTTTCATTTATTGTCTTACATAAGATTTTATATTAAATATATTTTTCATATCCAGATGATGATGTAAGTCTCACAATTGTTTTCTCAGGATACGTAATCGTTAAAATGTGCAAAGTACAAATCACTATTCTCAGTGTTCTTATACGAATTATATTTTAGAATAAGACTACGTTTTGGTGATCCTTGTGTTCATTCTTCATTAGATATTTTATAAAATTATGTAAAAAAATGAGGAAGTAAATTTCCATAAATGCAGATTTGTTCATTGTTAATCCATCATAAAGACTGTGAGGTATGTTTCTCTATCTATCTACCTACCTACCTATTTATCTATCTATCTATCTATCTATCTACCTGCCTACCTATTACCTACCTATTTACCTCTTCTTAACTAATCTGCTTAATTCTTCTGGACTCAGAGGCATCTTTTTCATGCTTTTGTCATTTTTGTAGTGTTTCATGGAAGGGAACATGTAACATTGCATCTTTACTGGGTATATATATATGCCTATAGAAGCTCAAGTTCTGAACAAAAAGTTTTCTGTCAAGCTGCCAGGATTCTGTGTGTGTGTGTGTGTGTAGGAGACTGCAAAGTATAAAAAAATTGGGGTTTTGGTTTGAAACTTAGCTCTGTCATAATCTGAGTAACTGTGGGAAAGTTATTTAAACTATTCAGGCTTCCATTTTCTTATATATGAAATAAGGATAATAATATCCCACTTATATCTTACATGGTTATTATGAAGATTAAATTAGAAAATGTAAACAAATCATCTAAAACCATTTCTGAGACAAAGTTGGAACTTCATAAATATTTGTTCAATTTAAAAGAATCGTTGAAGTTAGTGCTTAAACTGAATTTTCTCCTAGAGATATTGAAATATTTTGTGGTTGGTTAACTAAGACAATTATGGCAACTGTATGTCCATTAACTGTGCTTTAAATTGACTTATTGAATGAATTAAGCATATTATAGCTCTTTTAAACATTTTATATGGTTACTTCTGTGTCAGATTTCTCAGGACACACTCAGAAGAAGCAAGTTCTTGAGAAGCAAGACTTGCATAAATGTAAAGGGACCAACAACTTTAAGATGTGATCTTATCCTCCTTTGTGGCAAAATTATTTCAATCAAAATAAATTGACTCTACAGTTTTTAAAAAATGCATCATTGAGAGAGAAATAGAATAAAAACCTGTTGAAATGAAAAGAGAATTAATTTATTCTTGTCATAGCAAAGAAATACATTACTAAGGCTTTTGACTAGAAACTAATTTTTATTTTTTAATAATTTTTACTTCTATAATCATAGAGCCACAACAGTGTCTCAATTTAAATGTTGAATTTGTGTTGTTATTATTCCTATTTAACAGATGAGAAAACTGAGGCACACAAAGTTTAACTTGTCCAAATCATCAGTGGTATCTCATAAGAGACTTGAGATGCTAATCCCACACATATCATTAAGACCCACTTGTTAACCACTATCCAAGCCCAAGAGATGGTGAGTTTGAAATAGAGTTGTTGTTCTCTTATTATTTGCTAGGCCCTTGGATAGACAAGTGGAACAATGAAGGGGGATTAAAATAGATGGTTTCTTCAAGTTTGTCAATTTAAGAGCTGTTTTTTGTAAGTGGCTTACAGTAGTAACATGTAGCTCCTGTTGAGATTTGCAGCCTGCCACTGAACCCCTCCTCAGCCCCACACCCTAGTGAGGACACGGGTTGACGCCACATGCTGAGCCTCTACTGAGGGCGAGAACTTCAGTAGACTCTAAGTGTCAGAAAAAAACATGTGTTTGCCCTGATCACACATCTTAAAGTTTAGACAAGAAAGCAGAATATCCACATAATTGTCTTAGAAATGAAACCTATGCAGAATAAATTAAAACATAGATAAGAGATTACAGAAAAGAAAGACACATTTATATTCTGATTACATGGTTGGCTATGTAAGTCTGATAGAATCTACATTAGTTCTTGAACACTGGCACACACATGCACACGGATGTACACATGTGCACTTAAGTAAGCAAAAGAGGTGGTCATTGTATTTTAATTCAGAGTTGGCTAGGAAACATCATCAAAAAGTTCAAAGAGAATTTTCGGGGACTCTTTTACAGTGTCATACTCTACATTCTACCCAATTGTGGGTAGTAATTAATGTTACACCGCTATAAAAATAATTAAAACTAAGAAATCCAAGCAGGAAAGTGTGACCAGCAGACACTTTTCTTCTCAAATCCCATTCCCTGTCTAGAGAGCTGGTGACTTATCTCAGACCATTCTGCTGAAACATTTTAGAGAAAGCTCAGGGTTGAATGGTTGCTTATAGAAGGCAAGATGGAATTTATCAAGTAAAACAGGAGCAGGGGTCGGGGGGCCAGGAATGAAAAACAAATGCAAATGTGTGTGCTGTTATTCTAACACCAAAGAAAAGTAAGTTACACAAGCCACTTCCATTTTTAAATGCTACCCCTCTGGTCTTGTGCAGGAAACTTTGCCCACTTGTCCTTTTTCTGAAGATGCTGTTTTTCTACGGAGGCAAAAAGTAATATTTGAGGAAGAGATTTTACAGATGCAATTACAGCAAGACACTAACGCTCAGGTTTGCACGTGGGTAAACACGTGCTTTCTCACCCAGAGAGAAGTTTAGCTTGGCAGACTTTGCTGCAAAGCGTGACTCTGATCCTCAAGAAAGCCAAAGCTACAGAAATCCAGGTCATCTCCAACAATAACACCCAAAGCAAGACTTGAAACTCCTCACATTGGGCATGCTGTGAAGGATGAGACTCAGAGGTTCAGGACCACAAAGCTACCGACTCCTCAACAGTGTATTCATGCATGAAGAGGTCACTTGACATCTCAGCCTTTAGAAGGAACAGGACTCTGAACTTTGGTTAGTTGATAAATTTAAATACTTCTGGATGCTTCTAGAAAGAAACAGAATACCTTTGAAATCTAAGCTAGACAAAGATTTCTATAAGACAAACACTAAATATTAACAATATGGACTATCAAAATCTAGAATTTTTTGCATTACTATATTAAAAATTGCCTTTATGAAATGTCTGCTCTATAGGAAGAGAAAATATTTGCAATGTAGCTATCTGAACAACAACTCATATTCACTGAATATAAAGAATTTCTACAAATTCAATTATTAAAAAGAAAAACTTTTTTTAATAGTAAGGAAAAGATTGATCAGAATCTTCAAAAAGGAAGACATATGAATGTTCAGTAACATGAACAAAAGGCTCAATACCATGAATCATCAAGGGAATGCAAATGAAAACCATAGTGAGATACCACTTTATTCTCATCAAGATGGCAGATGAGCTTGAAAATATCAAATGTAGTGGAGCATATGAACAAGCAAGAATGCTATAGATTGTTGTGTGCAAACTTGCTGGGAAAGTTTCTATCATTTTCTCATTAAACTGTACAATGGACTTACTCTATGATGCAGAAATTTCATTCCTGAGTAAATTAAAATATATGTTCACATAAAGTCTTGTGTAATAAACACTCATAGCAACTTTGTTCATAGCAAAAAAACCTGGAAACAACCCAAAAGTTCATCTCAGGATGATGGATAAACAAATGGAAATTGTTACATTTGCACAACGGGATACTACTTAGCCATAAAGAAGCAGAAACACGTGTGCACACGAATGGATCTCAAAACCATTATTATGCTAAGTGAAAACAGACACAAAAGATTCATATGCTCTGTGGTGTATATGAAGTTCAAATACAGACATTATCTATGATGACTGAGAGCAGAACAGTGGTTATCTATGAGATTGGAATTGTCTAGAATGAGACTTGAGGAAACTTTCTGGGATGGTGAAATGTTCTATCACTTGATTTGGGTATTGGCTACATAAATTTGGGATTCTTCAAAATTTTCAAGAAATGGGAGCAAAGACATCCCATATTTCAATGAGACAATTTTTTTTTTCTGGATTGATATGAGAGTTCCATAAGCCTCATTGGGTGCTGGGATGGTTTCTTATTAATTCATCCACCAATAGGAGATATTAAAGGCTTGTGACAGACACTCAAGACCCCAGGGACCTGGCATCCTCCCACACAAGTTAGTTTAGGTTCTTGTTCTCTAGTAAGCATGAGAGTGACGGACACAGGGAAAGGCCCTGGACTCAGGTTGTTTGCGTAGCCTGCTAAGCTCCATCCCCTGAGGTTGCTCTGGTAAGCCGCTCAAGCAGATGAGAAAGCAAAGCCTCTACTGTGGTCCTTTGTAAGCCCACTTTGCTGTTTCTTGCCTCAGATTTTTTTTCCCTAAGGAAGGGAGGGGATTTATTTATCAATCTACCTTCCCCACCATCGTCCTTTTATATCCCCTTAACCCTTTCTGTCTCCCCCACCCTTATAACCTCAGAAAATTCACTTCATATATAGGTGTCCCCTACTTTATAAAAGTATTTTGCTTTGTTGAACCATCCATCGTGTAAATGTCCTGCACTTGTCGTTGTTGTCTGACTGACTGTACTGCATACCTTTCCCTTGACCTCCTTGCATTTGCTGCAAGTGGCCGCATTTCGTCTTTCGCGATGACTGACTAGTATTCCATGCTGTGGCTAAATCACACCTTCATCTGATTCTCCATCAGTGAGCACTTAGGTTGCTTCCATGTCCTAGCTATTGTAAAGACTGCTAAACATTGCAGAACATATTTTTTAGGATTGGTGGTGTCACGTTCTTTGGATGGGTGCCCAAGAGTGGGATTGCTGAGTCATTGTGCATCCTCATATTACCTTTATAAGCACACGCAGACTGACTTGGCAAAGCCACCCTCACCTTTTTTCCTGATACATTTTATTGCAATATCTGTGACCCAGTGACTACGAGTTGGTAAGGAATTTGCCTAGTATGGCTAAAATATATATATATATGTGTGTGTATATATATATATTTTACTTGAAAGAACAATGAATTTGACTTCATAGGAGCTTCCATCTGTGATGAAAAATCTTAAATGGGAGCAGGTAGAAGGGTGGGGATCTGCTCTTGTCCATGGGCTCTATGGCTAGAGCCAATTCAGGTTTGGCGTGGACTAGGACCTGGGGCAGGGTGAGGTGAGCAGTGGCGTTTTCTACCAGAGTAGCTGCTATCTGGGAAAAAATACTCTGCCTCATCCCCGCCCTCCAGACCCCAATGACCATTTTGGATTTCTGCAAAAGAAATACTACTCACCTAAAGGAAAACTGTAGCATAGATGTTTGTGGACTTCCAAGGAAAATTTTTCAACTAACTCTTCAGTTTACAGAAGCCTCTGGGCTTCTCTAAATAGAAATCCCTGGCAAACTCTAGGGAGCTAGTATTCAGATCTGCAAACACATTTGTGTTAGAATTGAAAATAAAATTGAGAATGATGTGGCTTGTGTGCAGCAGGCAGGCTTATGACACCACCACGGTTTCTGGCAGCTTGAGAAAGTGCTGCCTGGGGAACCTTTAGCACTACAGGCTGAATGGGCTGGACAGAGGGGAACCTTTAGCACTACAGGCCGAATGGGCTGGACCAAGCAGCCGTGGAGCACCAGGCAGCACTTAAAGGAGCTGCGAATGTACTGTGCCTGTGATAAGTGAAACGCTCTTTATTCTAATCAAGGAAATCCCCTGCTAAACTAGAGTGCAGCAAAATACTTTTCCCAGGTCAGTTAGCCTGCTTTGCCAGAGTTGAAGTTCAATTTCCAAGGTAGAGGTTGTCATTTTGAAATATGGACAATAACCTGAGGACCCAGATTCTACCTTTGTGAATACCTTGAGGTTCTGGGACCTTGTGGGATGGAAACCACAAGTTTGATTGTTGAAACCCTCAGTATCCCTAACACTTTCATCAGCAGAGGCTGCTATGGACCCTCGGGGGCCAAGCGGTGCTTTTCTGGACAGAGAAGTCCCGGGCCAAAGCCGATCTTGTTGTGAAGTGGAGCCTCATCCTTATGTGTTGAATTTCGCTGAGCTGACCCACATCCTGAGCTAAGATCCTTTAATAACTGGGAATTCTTTCTCCTTGGCATTAAACCAGGGATAATAACATTGTTCTCCTCACCAGCCCAGCTTGCTGTAAGAATCACATAGCAAAGACTTTGTAAACTGCAAAGGACGGCAATGAACCTATCAGAGACGACGGAGGTGACCACTGGGCTGATGCAGAATATAATAACAACACGTTCGTTGACGGTACTGTTTGTCAGCGTTTCATGATTGACCGGGAGCCCTGGATGTGCTCGTCACTCAATTTGGATTGTGAAGGGAGAGGACAGGAGCTCGTGGGTCCGGGGTAGTGGGAAGCCAGTAGTGAATGGAGCAGAACAAGGCAAAGTTCACTGTAATTATTTGCACAATTGAGTCAAAGTGAGCAGAGGCACACGCGGATCCAGGACCCCAGGCCTGGCGAGGACTCCAGTGGACGGCACTTGCCTGCTGGTTCTGGCCTTCCTTCTGGGAGTTTCCAGGACTGCCAGTCACTGACATTTTTATTACTTCCCTCACCCCTGTCATTGAAGCTTTCTAGATGTGCATGTTATATTTGAAAGAAGCAAGCACCCCTCCTGGAAAAAATGTCTGCTATTGCATGAGTTGCTTTAGTCCATTTGTTGCCAAGTGAGAGATGTCAGATGATGCTCATTCTCTTTGCACCAGTTTGGCAGGAGTAAAATTACGTGCTGAGCTCTGAGCTCTGGCAACTCACGAAACCAGGGGAAACCAAGGCGTTTTTCCTTTTTTCTTTTATACAAATATTTCTAGGTACCAACTCGCCCGAATGCCACAAACAACTAAAAGGCATCAGTGTCTTCATATGGCAATGTACAATGGAAGATCGAAAAAGAATTTTCCAGTAAAATATTATCTCTTGCCTTAACTCACCATTTTATTTTTTTTTAAAGATTTATTTATTTATGCATACAAGCACTGGGGTACAGGCCAGAGGTGTGGAGGGTGAGAGAATCCACCAGAGACAGAGCAGGGAGAAGAACAGGCAGATCAACCAAAGTACAGTGCTGAGGGGAGCAGCGGGCACAGCAGGAGAGGTCTGCTGCGCCATGTGGGTCCCCACCCTGGCCGGCAGCAGGGATCGAACTGGTGCTGCAGTGGCTGCGGTCTGCTTCATAATGCGTTGCTTAACCCACTGCGCCAACATGGAGGCCCTTAACTCACCATTTTAAAATTTTCAAACAGCTTCACCATAACTCTGACATAGATAAGACCCGTCTATTATTTACATTTTTCAGGGGGAGAATTTGAGCATGCGAATAGTAATTTAAAATCAAAATGGGATTGCTTGGGAAAACCTAAAAGCTTGTATGTCTTAACCCCAATATCTGCTTTCTCTGGATCCGGGTGACTTCTTGCAAATCATAAATCATAATTAAGTAAAATCTTACAGGAAAGGCTACATGGAGACTTATGGATACAGTCAACAATGAATAGTATCATTACTTAGAGGGATTGTAATATATATTTTATTTTTACACTAAAATGTACCCATGCTGCTAAAAGTAAACAAATGCACCAAATAAGGATAGGACTTCTCCATGTTAGTTCATGAAATCAGTGTCAAGGCCAGTGCTTTTCACCCTGAATGTCTATAGCAGCTGTGGGCAGAGACAGAAGAACACCGCTAAGTCCTCAGACTCCCAGATCCCACAGCGGGGCCTGAATCTTGTCTTTTGTACTTAAGTCCCATGCAACCTTAGGCAAGTGAGATAGCTCACTTTGTGTTCTGTGGGGCAGCTGGTAGTACCTACTCAGGACGACTGAGGATGGAACAGGTGGTGAATGATAATGTAGAAGCCCACCTACACACAGGAAGCACATGCCACATGCCATTATTCATGGCATGAGAATAGTCAACTACAAGTCTGGAACTTGGTTTCCCATCTTACAGTCAGCAGTGTCATTTCCAGTTGGTGAATTAAACTGTTGACCAGTTTCCTTGGTTGCATCTAAAACTAGTTTCAGCATCATGGAGAGAATGCCAGCTCACGCGTCACTGCTTCCACCGACAACGGTGGTGCCACTCACCTTGTTCGAGAGGAAAGGATCCAGTGTACAGAAATGACACACATTATAGGAACCTAAGGCTTTACCATCACAGACTCCCCCCCACCCCTCTTTCTCTCTTCTCCTCAAGTGTCAGTATGAAAGACTTGATTTTTTTTTAAGTCCTGCATAAGATTGAATTATTATTCATAGAAATAGCTATAGCAGGTCTAGAATTTCTCTGATCTTCTGCAGCCAGGCATTAATTTGGTGGTTGCTGTTCTCCGATTTTCAGACTTCAGTTTCAAATCACTGGCCAGCCTGCCACTGCTCTGCTTACAGCTCTGATAAATGAAGTCAGGGTTGTTTGGAAAATGCAGGAATCGTGTCAAGCCACTGTCTTGTATGCATTTAGCATTTTAATTGACTTTGCATGCCTTGACTCTGCCTTCCAGTGAGTAGACACAGTTCCCAGGGAATGTCAAAAGACGCCTGTCTCCAGAGCAGATCTAATCCAGTTGGTGCCATGGAAGCACTGTAAATGGCAGCTTTCATCTTATTTGTACAAACCCTCGTGGTTCAGGTTACACTTTAATCCCAGCTGCTCCATCAGCTTTATGGCAAAGAGGTGGGGAGTGGGCTTAGGAGGCTGTCCTTGGCTGAGTTTTCCATTTTCCTCTTCTTTTATGTAAAATTTTAACTCAGGCAGAATCCTATGGAGTGGAGGTGGGGGGGAGGGGGTAGTATTTAAGGCTGGAGGACAGGCCAGCTTTGGACCCAAAATCCTCGCCAGTTGTTCCTGAAATATAACTGCAGTATACATTTCTATGCAAACTTACTGTCCGTGCTTTGATGAACAGACAAGGCCGCAGTCTCTGGTAGAGAACAAGTTTATTTGTGCATCTTTTCCCAACATCACTAGGAAGATTTCGATGCTGCAGACACATGGACAGATGTCCATGACCCGAAGCAAAACTACAACCTTAGTGCTGACATTCAGCCCCAGGAACTTGCCAAAATAAACAGTGTAGCTTTGTCCCTTCTTTTTTTTTTGTATCCAAACCCACTCTGAGCTTATTATCCTTGGATAGACTCTCATTCAGTTTCTCAGCTTCCCACACCGTCATACACTCTGATGCGTGTGTGTGTGTGAGTGATACCCATCATCCTGAAATTGTATCCCTTCTTTGCCCCATACAGGGTTTGGTTAGTTCCTTTTGACCTCTAAATGAAAAGGTAGGTAAGGTAGGACACCACCTGCCTTACCTGTCTTAGGTAAGGCAGGTAAGCAGCATCTACCAAGCCATAGCACCTTATTGAACACTCACAATACCCAGGAGCTGTGTGGTCCTTGTTAGTTTTGCTTTTACACTTGAGGAGCCCTGAGGCCTGAGGTTTAAGTGATCTGTGTCCGACACTCTCGGCCAAGAGCACTGAGTTCTTAGGAGCCTCCTATACCCTTCACCTAAAGAATGGCCTGCCAGAGACTCTATGCGGGTTCTTCTGCACAGACCACAGTGCTCCAGGGTCAAGTGCTTTGCAGGCTCATGGGAAGAAAAGGGCGTGGCTCTTCCTTGTCTGCTGCCCGCTCCCTATGCCCTCTACATCTGCCTTCTGCTGTGGATGCTCACTGGGTGTCTGCAAACACAGATCTGTTACTCCATTGGGGCAAGTAGGTTCCGCTGTTCCAGGAAGCTGCCTCGTGCAGCGCGCCGTCCCAGCTGAGAGCTTGCTAGGAACACTTTGTGCTCTGGCACCACACCCAGGTGTCGTTGCACATCTACTCCCTGCGCACTGGTCCTTGCCCTTCTCACGGTCTCTTGCAGTGCTCTGGGGACAGGTGGTCCTACCACATGTGAAGGGATGTGCTGTCCTACAATGGATAGCAGTTCCGTCCACACAGCTGCATCCCAGCAATGAGCTCCCATCTGGCAGCTGGAGAACAAGGGCATGTCAGGGGGCACAGGGTAGAGAGTGAAAGTGACAAAGCAGCTGCCAGGGAAAACAGGCCCACGTCTCTGCCTTCTCTCCTTGGGTGAGTGGCGTGACCTCTCAGAGCTCAGTCTCTTCATCTGTGATGTGAAGATAATGGCATCTCTTGTCATTGCATGTGGCAGGAGAGTAACTGAAGTGCCAGAGCTCTGGCTCTGGGGGCGCCACATAGATGGCAGCTCTTGTCACTAGTCATCAGCCCGCTGCTTGCGAAGAGGATGCTGAGCTGTGTCGAGGCTACACAGAGTCGGGGGACTACTGTGCAGAAAGACTATAGACTGGGTAGTTTATAAACAATGAAAACTTCTGTCTTGAGGTTCAAAAGACCAGAAGTTCACCATCAGGGAGCCAACACAATTGACACTGGTGAAGACCAGCTTCCTGGATGCAGACTGCTAACATCTTGCTGTATCCTCACCCTGCATAAAGGCCCGATCTCTCTGGAGCTTATTTTATTAAAACTAATCCCATTTGTGAGGACTCTACCCTCAGGACCTAAGCACTCCCCCAAGTGCCCCACCTCCTAATCCCATCGCTTTGGGGGACTAGGATTTCAGCATGTAAATTCAGAGGAATAAAAGAGTCAGTCCATAGAACATATAGTTCATTCTATCAGTCATTGACACCAAAGACCAGGCCACTCTTACTGCACGTGTTCCAGGTCCTACAGCCCGGATGACATAAGAGCAAGCAAGTTCAAACCCTTGAAAGACCTAAGAAGTGCTAATATGATACAAAACAAATAAAATGATGAGCTAACTGTGGAACTAAACACCTAAGTGCCAAGAAGCCAGTGGCAGTGACAGTGTGACCTTCCCCAAACAGGACTGAGCAGCATTGGCAAGGCTTTAAGACACAGGACAGAGGCAGACAGGCCAGCCAGCTGTGGGTCCACCGCTTTCCTTGTGCTTCACTCACGAGCTGGACAGTTGCAGGCTCCGTTCTCTAATGTTTAAGACTTTGGACTAAAAGAAAAACAGGTATTGTGTTAACAACCTCCTGAGCAGTCTGTATATTATGTTCACATATATATTATGAGGCTGAGACTACGACATTATGTAATTTGACTGAGGTCACAGAGCTGGTGATGGACAGCACCAAAATTCAAACCAAAGTCTGCCTGATTCCAAAGCACATATTCTCACCTGAAGAGAATATGTCCACACAATTCCCCATCCTGACACTTGAGCCCTGCATATTACTTCAGGTGCCAAAGTGTGAAAATATTTGCCTGATATTTAGCCATCTGGATGGTTGTCATCATGGAATTTTCCTCCTCTAGCCACATGACAGGCCTTTCCTACTACTGGTTGACTATAAAGACTCAGAATTCTTCATATACCTCTGAGTATGAGGAGTATATACCTCCTCATGAGGAGGGGCGTGAGGTTAATATTTTCTCAACCTGCCGGTCTCCCCTCAAATTCTGTTCTTAACACAGTGAATGAGTGTCATTATTTTTCATGGGGGTGACTCAGCAGGACAGAATATTCAACTCTGTTTTCCATCTATCTGCCCATACCAACGAAAGGTTTGTCCCCGCACCAATGCCAGTATTTAAAACAGCCATCACCAGTGCTGGATAATGGCTGAGCAGTGGGAGCATCCAGAGGGGCCAGGAAGGTTGGAGAGGCCTGTTACAGATGCTACCAACCAGCTGTTACAGGAGCATTTCAGTATCTTACAAGATTTTTGGCTGGACAGTGTGTGGGAACACCAGTATACACTTCTGCCCACCTCACCGCCGTTCACGTCGCTGCGCTGGAGGGAAGTCTGGGGAGACCACACACTGTCAGGATTATGAGCACAGTTGCATATGGGCTTTGTGTATACATCACATTGCTGGTAATGGGTGAAGCTTAGGGAAAAATAAAAAAATGAGGGGTTTATGGACCTTGAGTAGCCTTGCTTGTACCTCGAGAGATGATTGGTATGTAGCACATTCCAACAACTACAAAGCAAGAAAAGTCAATAGGACTTTTAAAAAAGTACATCTTTAGAACAGCTTTCTGAGAAAATTTCTTTTCATGAAAGCCTCAAAAAGCTGTTTCCTGCTCAACATCCTTACTTACAGGAATGAACTGGAGTTTGTCAGCCTCACTTCTTATCAGACCCCCAAGTAAACAGCAAGACAAATGTAAGATGGCGTCTCCACAAAGCAGCCAAAGATTGGGCAGAAAACCAGGACAGACTGTGCTCTTCAGAGAGAAATGGGTGTTTTCTAACAGACTGACAGAAGTAAGTCAGGGGGTATAAACACTGAGGAAAACAAATAAAGACCACTGAGTTTAAGAGTAAAAATTGGTCAAGTCATAGATAACTTGATATGCTGGGACCCTTTCTCCCAATTAGAACAAACCTTTCTAATCTTGGGTTAAGAGCAATTGCTCAAGCAAAGCTATTTGTATAACCCTCAAGAAGACCTCCCACCCCCACATCCTTTAGCTGCATTATGTCTGGAAAAGTTAAAATGATTTTTAAGTGTTCCATCCAACCAGGATGCTTATCACTTTGGTTTGGCTACTTGCCCACATTTAGCTCCCAGTTAATCTCAATGCCACTGAACCCCTTGCCAGGGGGAATCAGTGGGGTGGGGACTGCTCACTGATGTACAGGAAGGTGTACAGGCAAACTAAGGAGTAGCTTAACCCCTGGTGTCCCCAAGATTTCTAGAGAAACAACCAGAATTGCATCTTAAAATTCAAGGGGAAAAGGGCACAAATCATGAGAAATGCCTTCGGAACTAACACAGTGGAAGAATATGCTATAATTTGCCAACTGTACAAAAATGTGTGTCAGGCCCAAGATGAGGCGTGTCTACAGTAACTCTTTACCTTGCCAATTGCTCTAAAATCATCCATGTAAAATGGATGCCAGACAAACTCATACCATTTACACTTCTGGGTTCAGATCATAACAGTGCTATTAGACATTGTTGTGACTGGAGAAAACATAAATCTGCCCTGAAGCTCAATTGTATTCTGGGGAAATGAAAAAATTTAAAATGTCTTTCTCATAGCCTTACAGAATGGTTTTTAAAACTGTATGAAGTGCCATGATGGATGTTAATATCATCTAGTACCTAGTAGTTTCTACCTAATCCTTAGCTCTATTTCCTAATGGGATCTATAGCAGACCATACCCCTGGGAAACCCAAAGTCCATATATAGGACTGTCTGAGCTCCTGCAGGAGCAGATACAGGAGAGTGACTTGTGCAAGAACACTAGGAATGTCAACACATAGAACCCAAACACCAGTCCTGCCTGAACAGAGCATGCCTAGTAGGGAGGAGGACAAGGGAGACACTATCAGGGAAGTCCAAACTCCTCGAAACTGGAAAGTTCCTCAGTGTCAAGGCTCCTGACCACCACCTCCTCCTTAGGCATATCCCCATGAGCAACAACAACAGGTTTGCTCAGTTGTCCCCTTCACTCAAGTCATGTCCATCTCTTTGATGATTGACATGTGTTTTGATAGAACTAATCACTGTGCAGGACTTTCCCTGCCACAGTCTTTAATTCCATCCCAAACTTTGTCAGACCTTGACTAAGGACACACTTATTCCACTGGCTTCCAGTCCCAAATGCAGTGCATAAAATGGCTTTTCATGAGTGGGAAACACCCCGTCAACAGAGGACAAGTTATTTTCTAACCCACACACAAAATGCTACTGTTTCAAATTCCTCCTAATGCCTTGCAAAATAAACCTGATGGATCTTAACATAGTGTTTTACAAAAAACTATTATTAAAAAATTATAAAGAACAGTGTCAAAATTATTTAGACTTCAGAAGAGCACATGCAAGAGGAATTTCTGTCTCTTAAAATGTCATCCAGGGAATTTCCCCAGGGACCTCAGAACTCAGAAGCACCAATTTATTTTAATTTAGTTTAGTTTTAGAAGTAATTTTTTTCTTACACCTTTGTTATCTTTTGGATGGTATTTGATTGCTCCTCTCAAGTGTATCCCCCATAGTTCTCCCACCACCATAGCACCTGTGATTCATCACGTTAGTGCCTCATGCTCTTCCCTGCCCTATTTTGAGCCTTTCTCTCTTGCTCCCTCCCTGGATGCCTCAGATCTGTGGTGAGTTTTTGTCTTTTTTCTGACCCTTTGTATGGTTGCTCTATATTTCACATGTAAGTGAAACCATTAAATATTTATCTTTTTTCCTTCTGATTTATTTCATGTAGCATAATCCCTTCCAGTCCCTGTTCATGTTGCCACAAATGGCATGAATTTATCTTTTTTGATCACTGAGTAATATTCCATTGTGTGTTCCACATCTTCTTGATCCATTCATCTTTTCTGGAACATTTAGACTGTTTTTATAGGTTGGCGGTTGTAAATAGTGCTGCAATAAAGATAGGAGTGAAGGTTTCCTTTTAAATTATTGCTCATGTGCTCTGAGGGTAGATTCCTGGTATACCTGGGTGATATGGTAGATCCATTTTTTTGTGTGTTTTGAGAAACCTCCAGTTGACTTGCCATGGAGACTAGACCAGTTTACATTTCCATCAGTAGTGTAAAAGGGTTACTTTCTAGAAGAAAAGTTGTTGTTTCTGGGTTTTTTTTGTTTGTTTGTTTTTAAATGAGAGTCATTCTATTTAAAAGGTATGAGGTGGTATCTCATTGTGGTTTGGATTTGCATTTCCCTGATAATAAATGATGATAAATACTGTTGGGTATGCCTTTGGCCATTTTTTTTTCTATTTAGCTCTTCTGCCTTTTTTTGATTGAGTTGTTTGCTTTGTTTTTGTTGAGTTTTGTGCACTCTTTGTAGGTCTTCTATATCAGTTCCTTAAAAGTTGTGTGATGTGCAAATATTTTCTCCCATTCAGTAGGGTGTCTCCTTTTTTGGGTTGCTCTCTCTTTTGCAGTACAGAAGATTTTTAGTTTGTTGTGGTCCCTGTTGTTTATGTTCTCTTTTCTTTTCCTTGCTTCTGGAAATGAGTCCTCAAAAATGTTTCTGAAATTTATGTCATGGTGTGTTTTCCCCTGTTTTTTCTATATATTTTATGGTTTTAGGAAGGATCAACAATGCCTAGCTGATACATTTTCATGGCAGCTAAAGGAGCAAATTAAATATTATTTTTTCAAGTTCTCATCTCCTGATACATCCCTCATGGAGAGATGAACATCTACAGAATAACAGTGTCCTCCAAAATGTTCATTTCCTAATTCTTGGATGCTATGAATAGCTGTCTTACATGATAAAGGAAAACCAAACAACTCTGCCAGTGTGGTTAGGGGGATGGGCCTTTAAATAAGGAGATAATCCTATATTATTCACATGAGCCTTTCACAGAAGAAAACTTTCTTACACTGGGCTCAGGGAGATGCAGCAAGAGAACCAGGAGACATGGCACAGAGGAAAGGTCACAGAGCTTCACCATGTGACTTTTGTTGGTTTGGAGGATGGAAAAATGTAGCCATAAATTAATAAATGTGATTACTTTCTAGAATGGTCCCTGCCTGAGAGTTGACAAAAAAAATAAGTTCCTCAGTTCTTCAATCACATAGGACTGAATTCCTCCAACAAACTGAATGTTCTTGAAAATGGATTCTTCCTAGAACTTCCTATGAAGATCCAGTTGACTACATCTTCACTCTGACCTTGAGCAGACATCCCAGTCAAGAGCACTCAGACTTCTGACCAACAGAACTGAGATACTAAATATGTATTGTTTTCAGCTGCTAAATTTGTGATCATTTGTTGTAGCCCCAAAAAACTCATATTTCCACTAAGCACTCTCTTCTTTCCATAAAAAAATACAAATAAAGCCAACAGTCCCCATGCTTGGTGACATTTCAGTTTTGCTCAGAACTAAAAACTATCAGATCTTCACTTGAGAGTGAGAAATAGAAAGAAAAAGGAGAAATATGTACACCTCTCATTTGAAGTTCTTTTAACAAAGATGCATTTAGCAGACCAATAAGGAAGAAAAAAAAAAGAGAATCCTAAAAATCTACTTTGGGATTGTCAGATGCTCCCAGGACAGTTTAAATAAATAGTAATAGGGGCATCTCTTGTGGTGCATGAAGTTAAGATGTAGCCCTGTGGAGCTATCCACAGCTACTGCAGCACGAGTTTGATCCCCAGCCAGGGAGGTGACACACATGGCACTGCAGGCCTCTCCTGTCTCACCCACTGCTCCCCTCGGCGTATATTTTAAGAGGTCTGCCTGTTCTGTTTAACACTCTGTCTCTGGTGAATCCTCTCACCCCACCCCCTGCACCTCTGGCCTGTACCTCAGTTCTTGCATGCATAGATAAATAATTCCTTAAATAATAATAATATTAATAATAATAATAATAGTATTCCTTTGGCCCCACATTATGAGGGATAACTATTATTAAGGATTTAAATAATAACTTGAGAACTAAAGAAAGCATGGACACAGTTTCTGTTGAACTCAGACTCTGACTCTGTCTGACAGCAGGAAAGATTCTACTCCCTACATTTCCAGTGCTTTCTCTATATATGTCATTCAATAGCATGGGGAGATAAGGACATTGTCTGAAAAAATAAAGCAGAGAGATGTTCATGTGCAAGACTGCTAGGGTATTCGGTTTGTTTCTGGAAAGGTAAAATGAAGCGTGGTTTAAAGGGAGAGGACTCTTCAGTCAGAAAAAATGAACAGCTAGTCCTGCACGTCTGGAGGGAGAGGAGGCGACTTATGTAGGAATGGCATATTACAGAATACCTAAAGCTGAGAAAGTTAACTAACCCCAAAATCTCACATTGCAGCATGGTTTTGATTATGACTTTTTGATCATGTGGCCAGTGGAGAATATGACTCATCCCTTATGAGGTAAAGAAATGGGTGAATCAACTATTAGGGAGAATAAGGTGTAAGTTACAATAAACAAGTTGCTATATATTGTCCGCAAAGTAGCAAAACAATGAGTCAAAACCCATTATGAACCTTCACTGGAGGCTGAAGCAAACCAAGACCACCAACTCCTCCTGCCTAACTCCCTTGTGAAAACTGGAGAAGAAAATGTAACAAAAATTCAATAGAACAGAAATGATGACACTAATGATAGTTGGCATATTGTGGTCTCTCCTCAGCACCTCACATGCACGCATGCAGGTGTCAGCCTTTGAGGTGGAGGTGTCTGAGGTTTACCTGTGTTCATTGTGGGCATATTTCTTAGGGTGACTTTGACATATGCTAAACATTTTTAGGCCCTGTATAGCCACAAGAAACAGATGCTTTTTAGAATTACAGACACAGAGATTTATTTGGTTCAAGTCAACAAGGTGAAATAAAAGAATAGAGCATTTTGGGTGAAGTCTTGAAAATTTTCCATCACACCATCTGCATTCCCATTCAGTCCCCAGATTACTTAGGAAAGCAGTAAGACGTCACTTTCAGGCCAAAGTTACTCAAAATCAATTACTTAAACACTTTCCCAGTGGGATTATCTGACTTTGCGAGACCATGTGTGTCTTTTATACTTACAATTTCTTTTCTTTTTCTTTCAAAACATCTGAAACAGCTCAGACTCTTAGAAAAGGACAGAGAAGTATTTATTGAAGTGCTTTCTAATTACTATCCAGCTTTATTCAAATGGACTTTTTGTCAATTTTACAATGAGATTGTAGAACAGAAAAATTGCTAAAAATATGTGCTGGGTTCCAGACCCTGAAAAGACATAATAATTTTATATTTTTGAAAAAACAGGATAGGATTGCTTGGTTTAAGTTCAGCAATAACTTTGCCCTCTCTCTGATCCCCTTTCTGCAGCAGTCACTGTGAATCCATTCTGTTTCGTAAAAGGAAATGGAGTTGAGCTTTACTGGGGATTTCTATGAAGTTTCTTTGAATTAGATACTCAGGATTACATCTCTGTCTCCTTGATCCTCCCTACATCAAGGCTATCTTCTTTTACTTAAAATAAGTCAGTCATCTTCTCCCACATCCTCCTCCCACCATAATGAGATAATCACTACCAAGAATCCTAAGAGCTATAAACATTCTTATCCTTCCCAACACCTACCAAAAAATGGTCCCTAGCTTCTTTCTTTTGCTGTCTCTCCTTAACTCTCACTCAATCAATCTCTCCTCCTTCTCATTAGAATCCACAGACAGACTTCTATTGTCAGTGAACCCACCAATTTCTGATGAATGCCTTCCTTCTACGCCCTGGCGCCATTTTTCTTATCTTTGCCATTTCTGAACACACTTTGCCTTTCTTGTTGCCAGAGAACACACAAGCTAAATCTTTAAATACAACTAAAGGAATTAAGCATTCTTTGCATTAAATTCTAGCATCCTCTTGAAAATGCACACTACTGATTGGGAATGCTTGCTTGTTTCTGTCAATGTCAGATTGGTTGACCCACTAAGACTTGGTAGAGCTAACATACTCTATTACTAAGTACCTGTGATGAGCAGTCATCCTGTGAAGGAAATAAAGAATTGTCTGTCATTTCTATGAATAAAGGCAAAAGGGAGTTATTTCAACAATTAAGTAGCACGTGCAAATTCACAGAAAGGTAGTTGGGAATTGACTCTTAGTCTAGCTACCTCTGAGCTTTCTGCTGTGTGACATTATCTCCCATGTACAGGGTCTGTCCCAATGATATTCTTGCATATGTAGTTTCACCTCTCATGAGAGCTAGTGGCTTCTTCTTTCTTGTACAGACAGTAATTTGAATCCAAGCCAATTATTTTATTGTTCAGGTTGCCGCTTACAGACCAGACTACAAGAAATTATAACAATGAAACACCCATTATTTGAAATGATTATGTTAGGGACATAATATACATATTTTTTCACTTCTTTGTTTTTATAGCAGTGCTTCTTAGATGATCATCTGTTGTCCAGCCCAGTCACATGTGGTCAATTCCAATTCCTATGTGGTCAATGCCAGTTCACATATGGTCAATTCCAATGGTTTGAAAAATTATTTTATACATTAAGATGAATTTTAGGATGAGTTAATATGCTAGTTTGATCAGAATATATCTAAATTCATAGAGATAAAACCTTAAAAACCTCCTTGAAGATTCATTTTAACCAAAGTAATGCTTATAAGCAGATTGATTAAACATTCCATAGGTCTTGGCTGCAGTGATGACTGAGAAGGAAATCATCCCCTCCAGCTTCTTGTTGGGTCTTCCATGTCTGTTGACCAGTACTAGAAAGAGGAAAGGAATGCAAGCCTTCTTTCAACTTCAACTCAGGCCTTCGATTTTAAGTCACTATTGGAATAGAATAATATTTAAAGTCATATCACTATTTCATTTGAAGAAAGCTTTTGTTACACAATTGTGTGAACTTTGTGAAAATTTCAGTTTGGAATAATTTTTGTTGAGGGGAAAATTGGGTCATGTCTCATAGCCCCAAATTAGTGCATCCATTTCAGCCTCCGAAACTGAAGGAATTAAATTCTGAAATGCATTTTACTGCTGTTGCTTTAGGATAGTGAAGTAGTCTTGGAATTTAACATCTCCCTGAAGCTGAAGAAGTTAAAGGCCCACTGTGTACCCCAAATCAAAATCATCTGTTCAGGGAGGATTGAGACTTCCTGTGGAAAGTACAAACTTTAAAGGTTTCTATTTTCACTACTCATCTGAAGTAATGTTGAATTTATTATTTCATTCTACAAGCAAGTAGGAAGCCTCCTGTTAGACAGCAGGGTATTCCCATAGCTTTTGTGAGTGTAGATATAAGGGTGGAGGGATAGGTAGCAGAGGTCCAGATGTGTGAGGAAACAGATGTGCATGCCCCTCCTGTGAATCTAGAGAGCTCTGTGCCCATGGGCATAGAGTTTGTTTTTGCACTCTAATTCCCTTGAATTATTTTAAAGCCTATTATTAAATGGCTGTTATCCTTTTAAAAGTCTTTACCATTTCAATTCATGGGTGTTGCTTTTCTGCTATCCTGGATTATGTCTCATTGTGGTACAAATAAGATCTTACATCAGGATCATTTAATACCAATTTCCATACTGTTGTTTGTTGGTACTTTTCCCTTTCAGCTTTGGTAAGGAGGGAGCATGGAGAAATAAAGTCATAACTATCTCTACCCCAAAGTATGTCAAATACATTACATAATTCTTGTCCAGAAGTTTTCAAAAGAGCCAAGAACTTGTTTTTCCAATAATATATCTACAAAATAAAATGAAGTGGCAGATAAAAGCAGTATTTCTGTCCATTTCAGACAAAAATCTATACTGCTGATTTACTGCAACCTGGTTCTTTATATAATATCTCAATTTCCTGTTATTTCTTAATCTGTGTCCTTTTAATCACTTTTCCATTTTTGAAGACAGAATAGATATCTAGAAAAGTTATTAATAGATATATAGGGATAAAAATCAGGTAGATATATAATGCTAGAAGATCGTTCTCAAGAACCTTTATGAAAATCCCAAGTATACTCCCATAGGATATGTGAACTGCCACTTACATTTATCCTAATTTTCATATCATTTCTTTTTAAAATTTACATTAAAAATAACTTGGATTCAGGGCCTCCCCTGGTGGCGCAGTGGGTTAAGCAGCGCACTATGAAGCAAACTGCAGCCATTGCAGCATGAGTTCGATCCCTGCCGCCGGCCAGGAGGGGGACCCACATGGTACAGCAGACCTCTCCTGCTGTGCCCGCTGCTCCCCTCAGCAGTGTGCTTCTGTTATCTGCCTGTTCTGCTCCCTGCTCTCTGTGGTGAATCCTCTCACCCCCCGACACCTCTGGTCTGTGCCCCAGTGCTTGTATGCATAAATAAATAAATCTTTAAAAAAAAAAAATAACTTGGATTCAAAGAATGAAGCAACACCAAACAAATCCATCATCTTAATAGATCATTTCTTTCTTTCTTTTTTTTTTTTGCTTCCTTGACAGAGTTTAGTACTACAATTTTTAAATGTCACCAATTATTGTGTATATATAGTATCATAGTTGAATTTTTAAGCATATAAGAACTTTTAAATGTTTCTTTAGTCTTTATAATGGTCATTAAAAATAGTTCCATTGAGTTGATGTAACACAATTTACTTGACTATATTGTTGAACATTTACCAGCTGTGTGACCTTGGGTATGTTACATTAACTTTACATGCTGCGTTACCTCATCTGTGAAATGGTAGTAATATACTTACGTCATGGGGTTATTGTGGAAGATCAAATGAGCTAATGTGTATGATGCATTTAAAACAATGTCTGCCACTTAAGAGAAACTCAGCATATACTAGCTTTTATTGGAAATTTATAACTTCTTTAGTATCTTCATTTAAGAGAACTCTCTCTGTCTGACTGTCTCTGTCTCTGTCTGTTTCTGTCTCTGTCCCTGTCTGTCTGTCTGTCTGTCTGTCTGTCTCTCTCTCTCTCTCTCTCTCTCTCTCTCTTTGTCTGTTGTTTTTTGACTATACCCTTCAGGTATGTTCCCAAATATAAGAATCCTATGTCAAGTTGAAATTAGGTGGGGGGAGAAACCAATCATAACTGGTACAAACGATGAAGCCTCCTATGGAAGTGGGTGTAATTGCTCAGGACTGTGTTAAGCCTGCAGGTTTGAGGTGGCCACATGACCCCTGATGGGGGGTGCTAGAGGACTTGGGTATTTTTTGAGTGTATTTAATGTATATGACAGATTTTCATCTTAGTGAAGCCAAGAAAATGGGAACTATTGGGAAGTGGAATCAGTGGATCTGTCTAGCTAAAAGAAAGAAGAATTGATGAGGGAAATAAGGCAGATACAAAGGTGGAGACAAAGCAGAGACAACTAAGACGGTTGCCCTATATTCCCCTGCTGCACCCCAGATACGGAGCCTCTTCCTTTTGAAATGTTCTTCCTGGTGCTCTGTCTTTTGCACTTTCACTTTCAAAAAACTGCAGCTTGACACTCAGTGTCTCCGGCCTGGCATGTGTTTGGGTAACAAAGTGTGTCTTTTTACCATGGAACTGAATGTTCTTTATTCTGATTTCATCAGATGTTATAACAATTGTCAAAGTATATCTGTGAAGTACTACTTCTGTGGGATATTATGTAGTATACAGAACCAGACTATTATATTCTAGAATAACACAATAGGAAAAATACATAAATATTTGCTTGTTCAATATTGAGTGAAATAACCTAAGTATAGTATAAGATCATGTATGATGTGTCATTAGAACATTGCTAGCTCCAGGTTTTAAAAGGAGAAGACCATATTTATATATAAAAAAATGTGATATTGAGTAATCCATTCTGAAGACTGAACATCAGAATCCAGCAGCAGAAAGCTAATGCAAGCCAAGGAGAAGCAATCAGCTCTTGTATGACTAGTCAGCAGGGAAAGGCAGGGATATGCCTTCCAGAGCTCCTGCTCAGCCTTGCAGAAGTGGGAAAGCAACCATTGTGTAAGAGAAGTACAGACTGGTCAGGAGTATTCGATTTCCAGGCTGGAGCTTGGAGATAAAGAAACAATAAAAGGAGCAAAGAGGTGTGACGGGAAAATTAAAGCATTGCTCTAAATGTAATGGTTGGCAGTCTGATGGATGCGTTTCCTGTCAGACTAGCATTCCCCCTCATTCCCTGAACTTTTCCCTCTCTGTGCTTTAGTTAAGAGCGTTCCCCTTATCAGAGGCCTCTTATCAGACATTTTCCCCCATAAATGTCTTCCCATCTGCAAGCTATCCCCTCGCTAAAAGTTTGCCTCTTCCTTGAAGCCTCCATTGATTGTCCCAGGACTGATGACATCATCAGAGAGTTGCATATGCAGACATGAAAGAGAAGAGGTGGGATGTAATCCAGATGTGGTCAAGGGCCTTGGAAAATGCTGAAATGTAGGAAACGGGGCAAAAAGAGAAAACAAAACAGGTCACGAAAGGATAACCAGGAAAGCACCACATCTGGACATGTAATGATGATGAGCATTTCCAAGGAAGGTGTTTATAAATGGAACTGGGATGGAAATGAAATTCAGTTTTGATCCCTTAATCATTGTTCTTTACTCAGTTGAGGATTTCTAGACCCTATGGGTATCCAAGTTTTTTATAAAGTCAAAACCCACATCAGACCTGTAACCAAATAATCACAAACCTTCCTGTACTGAAAACATAAATGTCTCTTCTAGGTTTCTCCATTACTTTTGCCCCCTCTTTAAGTATCAAGACAAAAAACACTGACTCCACTCTTGAAAAAGCTGAGAAATTTTAAAAAACTTTTTTCAGAGTATTCTAAAGGGTCAGTGACAAAGATACTTTCTATGCCCTAAAAAATTCCATTGTGGGCATTCCATAAGAAAATGGGCTTTTGTGTCTTTCATAGATTACAGTCCTTTATACAATGGGCTTGTCTAAGTTTCTTCCTGTTTTCCAATCAGTTAAATTTAGAACGATTGTTTCCATCTCTTATGAGATATGATGTCTAGGAAAGTGAATGCCTCGATGTGATACCAGGACCCAGCAGGTCTGTGAACCGAAGCTGAGCTGGGGCTTGGATATCAGGGGCCCTTTCCCGAAGGTTTCCCAGGGGCACATGAGCGATTCCCTAGTGGTTGTTAGTTTGCAATTCTGTCATATAAACAAAGTTTTCTGCTACTTTACACAAAAGGGGTCCATTTTTAACACAAAAACATTCAGAGACACCTTTTCTATTTTTATTTTATATAAGTTTTAATCAAACAATTGTTATGACTATAGTAAAAATAGCAATGGACATTTAAAAAAAAAGGCAAAAAAATACCCATTCTTCTACCTCTACATATAAACATAATTAACATGTTGAGATTTGTCCTAGATTTTAAATACTGTTTATAAATTGATTAGGCAATTGTATTTTCATCTGGATACATATATATTGTACAATTTTATATATCTTTGAATAAATTGATGCATTGTTAAATACCATTAACAGTTGCTTTATCTTCCTTTATCAACAAGAACACTCCTACTGCACTGTTTTATAACCACATGATTTTCAGGTGCATATGTGAATTGTAATTTATAGACTGATTAATTATTTTTTTCTGTTTTTTTAATATAATTTTTTAATTGACATATATTTGACATCAATTGTAATCCCCATGTAATCCCCATCACCATCTCACCAGTGCACCATCACCTCAGTCCCTCATGCTCCCATCTGCCCTCCACTCTTCTCCTCTTCCCTCCCCACCAAGTGTCTCCAGTTTGTCCTTGTCTTTTCATTTTTGGTTTTTGTTTCTTTATTGTTGTTATTATTATTATTGTTCTTATTCCTTTCCTTCATCCTTATTTGGTTCCCTTATATGCCTCCTAGGGGAGGAACCATCTGGTATTTTTCTTTTGCCTTTTGACTTACTTCACTGAGCATAATCCCTTCCAGTTCCATCCATGTTCCTATGAATGCATCTAGTTTTTCATTTTTGATTGCTGAATAGTATTCCATCATATATATGTACCACAGCTTCCCAATCCACTCATCTGTTTTGGGACATTTAGGTTGTTTCCAGGTCTTACCTATTGTAAAGAGTGCTGCTATAAACATAGGGGTGGACTGATTAATTTAATTAAGCAAAGAGGCCACTAGACTAAGATGGCACTAATGTTGTGGAGACCTATGCAAATAAAACCTAAACCTCGAATGTCCCAAAGGAACAACTCGAAATGCCAAAGACAACCAATCACAGATGACCAACTGGCCTTCAGGCCACAGTATTCAATAGTTCCTTCTTTGCCCCTGGATCTATTCTCTGTGTTTGTCTCCTACTCCTGTCCTTGGAGGGAACTGTTCTATTGCAACAGATTATGTGCCTCAGTTTAGTTTCTTATTGTTGGAGAGCCAGATTGTAATCAATTTTATAGACAATACCACTTTGAATTATTAGGCTACTTATTAACCCAGGCTCTGTATCGCTGACTAACTCACTGTTAGCAATTTGCTTAACTTCTCACATCTCATCTGTAGAATGGGAACAAAAACAATTCTTCTTTGGGTTTAGGCCTAGGATTAAGTGATTTCATATTTCCACGGCCTTACAAAGTGTCCTGCAGAGAGCAAAAGCTCATAATTTAGATGTTACCCTCTTTGCTTAACCTATTAAATTTTGAGTAGGAGTTATTATGACATTGTAGAATGCCCTAAGTTCAAATTCAGGGAGAAAAAATAAATTTCAAAAAGAACCTTCCCTTTGGTAGAAGCAAGTTCCTTTGCAGACCCCTTGAACACCACAGGCAACAATGTGGTCAATTTTTTTTGCCCACAGAGTTGCCTTGAGTCACGTTTTTCATGCTCCTGTGCCAACATTCATATGGCACTGGGGTATGAAGTCAGTCTGTTTTCCTGTGTGCCAGCCAGGGTCCTGCTTAGCCTCCAGCAAGTACAAAAAGCTCTGCCAGTTATGATCACGTTGCCCAATGACTAGACCACTTCACTGAGTTTATGAATAAATACAAAACCATCATGTCAGAGTCACAGAAACAGCATCATCTCTTAATGTTCGTGGTTGCTAGAAGGAAACTGCACCAAGGTTTTAGCTTGTTGATTTGAATTTAGCTCTTTTAAACATTGACTGAAAAATTCCAACAGAAAAGTAATCAACTCTTGAAGTCCCTGAATCGAAACCTACATTTGTTTTATTTGGGCTCTCCTTGTCCTTGCCTCCCCCAAGTTTGCCCAGAACTGAGAATTCTCAAGAGTTTATAATCAATCATATTGATAAAAGAAAAGGTAAATATAGGGGTGGGCTTTATGACTTGGTCCCTCTTATAAATTCTTGGCTACAGGAAAAATTATTCAACTTTGCCTAGGGGGGAAAAAAAGCACAGAAACTTGTTTTGTTATACATTGAATAACTTGTCTTCAGAAAATTGTCTGGCAGCATGTGATATTCTAATGGAAAAACTCATAATTGTTCTCACGCACAAGGCATTCAACTTAGAAAAGACCTACATTGTCGGGCAACATTTGATTTACCAGTGTTTTAGCACAGCTGATGCCCTTGAATAAGATCAAAGAACAGAAGAGACAGAGAACAGAACAGCCCTGCCCTGGAGGGCTTCCAGGATCACAGCTCACAAAGATGAAAAAATTCACACAAATATTCTAGATGCAAAGCTTAGGGCACCAAATTAAAGTTCTTGAAATGCATCAGAAACAGGCTGAATTGCAGCAGACAATATATCAGCCAATGGGGCAGAAGTAAGTGTTCCTGGGCCCAAAACCTGAAAAGGGAAGTAGTCTCTTGAAAAGTTAACTACAAGGACTGGTTGGTATCCTTGGATCCTAGCTGTGAGGTAGGAACGTGGTGCTATGACCTGTTCTGGATCTGGATCGACGCTCTGTACCCCCATCTCACTGAACACCCATAACTCAGAGCTTTCATCAGTGAAACCTCATTTGTATACTTTTAGCAAGCAGTGGCAATGTTAAAATGAAATAGATATTGCTCCTAGTGAGGGAGACAGATAAGGAATAGATTAGAACACAGTGCAGTTAATCAGCAATGGAAAGTTGCACAAGGCGATCGTGAGGCCACAAAAATGAGGCTTAATTCATAGACCAAGTGACAATTTGGCTGAGTTCTGCAAGAGAAGCTTTCTGCAGACTTGTGTAGCTATGAGACTGGAGAGGTAGATAAGGTCGGATAATGATGCCTTTCAAGTAGGTCAACAGAATTAGATTTATTCTACAGCCCATGGAGATTTTATGCAATGGAACACCAACTTTCTTTAATTTGGCCAATTAGTGCCAGAATTTTTAGATTCATAGACACCATGTGCTGTTGAGACTGGAAAAACCAGACCTTCCCTTCAATGTGCAAAAGGGAAAAGTGATTTTTGTTAATTTACCTCCCTTTCTCACCACAATCCTTGGGCCCCTGGGTCTTTCATTAGTCTCTCGGCCCAGAGTTTCATTTGCCTGTGTTTGCAGGCCTGTTGGGTGTGACCAAAGTGCTGGCAAATTCTTTTTTTCCATAGAACTCTGCATTCCCCTGACAGATTGCCCAAGCATTTTATGTTTGATGTAGCTTTAGTATGCTTACACTCTCATGAACGAAAATATTTTGCATTTCATTTTAGACACAGAATCAGAAAAATTAAAGTAGACATTTCAAGAGCTGTAGAACCTAGAGGATGAGAAGGATCAAAATCTTTTTTGATGAGACGATTAATGGATTCCTCCAGTCACAAGTGATTGGGCATATCTTATTCCCAACTGCTAATAATGTTAGCCCTGAAGAGAAAATAATGTTCAAGAAGCACATTTAGAGGGAGCATGGGAAAAGGACTGGGCTTACTCTCAGAGTGACTTTGCTTAATTGTTGTCCACTTGCTTACATCAAGAGCCATGGGTACACACATATGAAATGGGAACATTCACACAGTGCATCTTAAATGATCAGCTCAACCAATTGTCAAAGTTCATCCATAAACCATACTCACTGGTAAACTGAAAGCCTTTTTCTCACATACTTTCAATACCACCATTTAGTTGTCAAAGTTCAGCAGTGTTTGCTCATTTGCTCCCAAGCTTATTGATGCCATAACTTTGTTTATGTTCATTATGTATTTTAATTAAATGTTACATAAACTAATACAATGTAAGTACAAATTAACATCTGTAGGGGACAGAGTCGTGAACCGCGCCTAAAAGATGGTGCCGACTTCCGCTTCTGATCAGGGTGATGGCTGGAACAAACATCTCCTTATTAGGTTGGCGGTTTAGTCTGGGGTGCGTTCAGCCTTTGTAGGCAAATTGGCATTCACCACGTGGCTTCCTCGGGTTGGTGACACAGAAACCTGTTAAGCTTGGGACGGGGCTCCGGGGAGGGCGGACGGAGCAGAAACGCATGAAACACAGACAACAGAGAATTCCTGAATAAACTGCCTAAGGAAGAGTCGCAGAGTTGTGATCCTTTCTCGCGGGACGAGACAGTCGCAACAAGTGGTGGCCCGTACGGGGACCCTACAAACCTCGTCTCCACGCGACTCAGAACCTTTGGCGGTCAGGGCAGTGCACTGGTAAGTTCCACAGGTAAGGTGGATCTCCCAAAAGGAGGGGATAAAGACTACTGCTCGTCTCTGTAGATAGAGAGAGCCACAAAATCACGGAAGTCGCAAGGCGAAAAGGAAAGTGGAGTACTGTTAGTATGGGCGCGTCTTCGTCGCACCCAATTTTTCTGGCTCTGAATGAGCTACTTTTGTCAAAAAACTTAAAAATAGAAGAGTGTCCTAAAGAATTTTTTGAATGAATGTGACTCGGTTGCCCCTTGGTTTGCTTGTTCGGGGCATCTTACGGTCCCTTCATGGGAAAAACTGGGAAGGGACCTGGATTTTGCCTGGAAACACGGCGATCTTAAGGCAGGGGTCCGCCCCGTTTGGAAATTAATTAGGGGTTGCTTGGATGACCAGAGATGTGTTGAGACGGTGGAAAATGGTCAAAATGCCTTCGATATCTTAAGGGAGGAAAGATCAGAAAGGGCGGAACGCACCCCAGACTAAACCGCCAACCTAATAAGGAGATGTTTGTTCCAGCCATCACCCTGATCAGAAGCGGAAGTCGGCGCCATCTTCAAGACTCTGTCCCGTACAAACATCATGCAATTTTGAATTTTAAGTCAAATGCTTTGCAAAGATTCCATAAAGACGAGTTGGAAAGAAAAACAAAGTGAGGAAAGAGGTGAAGAAAAGGCTATCAAATTAGATGTGGGAAAGAGAAATTATAAAATTTGAGGTACAAATTGTTAAACTCTTGCACAATAGACAACTCTGCATGTATATCAATGTCTAAGACCCATTTCTACCTTTCACTGAACACCCATGACTCAGAGCTCTCATCAGTGAAACTCCATTTATATATCCTTATAAACAGTGGCAATGTTAAAATAAATAACTATCCCTCTAGTGAAGGAGACAGATATGTGATAGATTACAACACAATGCAATAAATCAGCAATGAGAAGTAATACAAGGTGACCTTGAGATCACAAGCATGGAGACTTAATTCATAGACAAGATGACAGTTTGGCCAAGTTCTGTAAAATGATTTGAAACATTGAAGAGAATTTTATCACCTTCATGTTTCATTTAAAAAGTGATCTAAACCAAGTAAAATTTTCCAACCTGATTTATATTAGAAATTTCATTCATACCACCTTACATTGGTAAGAGTAGCATATATAAAAAACAACAACAACAACAAATGCTGGCAAGGATGTGGAGAAAAGGGTACCCTAGTACACTGCTGGTGGAAATGCAAGTTAATCCAACCATTATGGAAGACTGTATGGAGGTTCCTCAGTCTACTAGAGATGGAACTACCATATGATCCAGTAATCCCACTCCTAGGGATCTACCCAAAGGACACAAAAACACTGATCCAAAAGAGCACCTGTACTCCTATGTTCATTGCAGCACTATTTATAATTGGTAAGACCTGAACACAACCCAAATGCCCAAAAGTAGATGACTGGATCAAGAAGATGTGGTACATATACACAATGAACTACTATTCAGCAATCAAAATGATAAACTAGGGCCATTTATAGAAACATGGATGGAACTAGAGGAAGTTATACTCAGTGAAACAAGTCAGAAGCAAGAGAAGAATATCGGATGGCTTCACTTTTGGGAGGAATGTGAAAGAGCAACAACTACAAAAAAAAAGAAGAAGAAGAAGAGTAAGCTCAAGGAAATGGGAAATGACAACCAAAAGCAAACAAACAACAACAATAAAAACTCAACAAGACCAAAAGGTCAAAGATAAACTAAAGGGACTATTGAGGGGTGGGAGAGGACAAGGAGGGCAAATATATAGATGAGGGTTAAAGGAGTGCAAGGGACTGAGGTGATGGTGCACAGGTGAAATAGTGGTGGGGACTCCCTAGGGAACAAAAATGATGTCAGATATGATTAAATAAATCTAATTTAAATAAATAAAAAGGAAAAAATAAATTTCATTCATAAATTTACTATAGGCAAAATTATCTCATTTTAAAATGAAGACTTCCCAACCCTTTTGAGATTCTCATGGGTGATCTGGATCAAAGCTCAGGAATCTGAGTTTTTAAAAAGCTCCTAGGTGATTCTGATACAGAAGCTAGAAACATAAGACTTGGCAATCATGTCTGATAGATGATAAATTCTAACATCTTTGCTTTCTCATTACTAGTTCCATGTCTGCAGAAACAAAAAAAAAAGTCAGAATAAAACTTTTATTGTGTGCTTCACCCTTCCAAGTGAGTTTGCTTTTAGATATTATTGTTTACAAATTTCACTCGATCATATTATTTTACAATCAAGGACAAAGTAGAATTTAGAGTTAAAATGCAAAGTAAGTTTTATGAGGACAGGACGCAAAAATAATGATTCAAAGCTATTTGGCATTCACTTAATGAAAATGCTAACAAATTCATTGATGAGAAAAATAAAACATTGATGTAATTTTAGCATTATCTTGTAGAGCATAGATTTGAAGATGAAAAAGACTTCACAGATTTACCAAGTCATTTACCAAGCTTAATACTGGTAAATTAAGGCTGACTTAGCATAGATCTTAACTCTGGAATTTCTAGATTTTTAGAACCTTATTGTAATTATTGTTCTGCTCTCTTCTTTGGTAACTAACTTTCCAATCACTCCAGATGGTTATAAATATAACATTTACTCAGTAGTTTCAGTTTTAGCATCTGTGTTACTACCATAAGGATTTACCTTCTCAGTCATTCCCATGACCTTGCTTGAAAACACCTTCCATAGTTCTATAGCTGTCCTGAAGTCTGTCCTAAAATCATACCCCTATAACCTATTTTCATATTTCTGATTCACTGTGTAATTAGAAAAATAACATGTCACTCAGTTTATATCACCGAGTGTATTCACAAAGCTTAATGCACTATATTATTATAAGTTTACATCCTTTCTTCCTTACTAATAAAAGAAAGTGGTAGTACAGGTAATCTGATACAGGAGATGATTTTTAAAACACAAAAATCTTTCTATTTTTCCTTGGGAGGTATTGACTTTTTCCCTTGCTTAGGCAAGGTTTACATTCCAAATTATACATTGCTGAGGTTAATGTTAACAAGTTTTTCTTTGTTTAACAAACAATCAGTGGAACTGATTCACCAGTCCCAGTTGAGCAGATTGACAAGAGGAATAATCTAGTTTATGATCTTTGAAATAATACAGAAATACATTAATTAAAACCTATACATAAATATATAAATAAAAATATGCTTGGTTTTAAATTAAAGTGCAGGAATATGAATTCCCAGGTCCTTTCACTAGAAGGTTGTGTTCTACCAAATTCAAAGGACCACTTCTCATTAACCCATTACCTGCCCTTTCAGTTTTCTTCTTCCAGAAACAATGCTTTGGGTATTTTTTTCATAGCCTCTTTGTTGTTTAAACCCAGAAATGAATCTTGTATCTCCAATTAGAAGCAATGAAGTCTGCTTTGAATAAGTGGTGGACTGTCTACTCAATAAATGGCAATTGAGTAATTGTTTGTCACAAAACCATTTGTCCTGACAGTGAAATTGGAGGAAATGGAAATTTCCAATTTCATTACCTTTCCATTAGCTCCTCACTTTGCCAACCAGTGATTATTTCTGTGTGTGTGCATGTGTTTAAGCAAATGTATGCTCTTTTATAAAACTCTTATAATTTTTTTTGTTTTTGTTTTTGTTTTGATTTTATTAAAATATTTTAAAATTTACATATACTTGCCATTAATTGTAATCCCCATGTATTCCCCATCACCACCTCACCAGTGCACCATCACCTCAGTC
>JAGFMF010011638.1:7433759-7477331 GCA_019455555.1 Galemys pyrenaicus | reverse complement strand
AACTTCCATAGGATCCAGCAATCCCACTCCTAGGAATATACCCCAAAGACACAAATACACTGATTCAAAAGAATACCTGCACCCCTATGTTTATAGCAGAACTCTTATAATTTTAGACAATGTTTCATACTGGCTTTTTTCTTTACCATCCAGTTGGTTTTCAATGTCATAATGACTGTGGAAATATTACCAAGGTACACAGCATTCTTACTAATCCATCAGTCTTCCTGTACTGGGTTGCTGATATAATCAGGTATTATCCAGTTCCAGTCTTGCATCTACAGGGTTCATGCTGGGTTCTTAACCTTGAGGGATTTAGCTGATTCTGTGCTCATCTGGGAAAGTGCAAAATATTGGTCTCTGTCTACACCACACCCTTTCAAAGGGAACAAAAGCATGCTGTCTGAGTGCAGGCTGGCCAGACCCACGAATGTCCACTCCTGGGGCTTTATAACAGGAGAGAGCAAGAGAGGGAGAGGGTGAGTTTGCTCACCAGGTGTGTTTTGCAATCTGTCTCTTTCCCTGTTTTATTAGCTCCTCGAATATTATTCAAGAGCCTTCACGGCCTGTGGAGAGAATGGCCATCCTGCCATTCATGGGGGGCATAGAGTCTGGCTGTCCCCTAAGGTTTTACCTGAAATTGGAGCAGAAACAGATCTCTATTTTAATTTCCTCAAATTGGGGGCTGCTGCAGAAGACGGAAGGCAGGATACAGTCATTCTCAGGGCACCATTCCAAATTCTGACCTTTGATGGACCCTGTGAGTCCTCTCTTTCTCCTCTTAGCACATGACATCTATATATATGCTAAGGACTAAAAATGGTTGTTTTAAAATATGATCATTTCATAGCTTGATTTCCCTTGGACAAATGCTCTAAATAGTCCCCACACCACCCAAATGTCTGACACTTTCACACTAGCATTTTTGTCATGAGCTTGAAATCCTGATTTGGAAGTTCAAAAAGCCTGGACTGACTTTGTCCATTGGCTCTGTGCCATGTCTTTTCTGAGGAGATGAGTTCAGAATGCTCAACTGCCTGACTTGGAATGGGATTGAGAGCAAACTCAACTGGGTGATGAGGTGAGGTGGATGGGATACCACAATCAGCAAATAATGGTGAGAAACCCTATTCTTCAGGAAAAAAAGACCCCCAAAAATGTCAAAACACACCAAAAAATATTATTATCTCACTGCATTGAGAGGAAAAGAGATTATGACAAGCTTATCAACATTCTGCCATGAAACTGTCAGTGTTTAAAACAATGCTGGATAAGAGCTAGGAGCTCACAGAGATGCTACAAATTTGGTGCATTGCACTTGGTCATAGGTATGAAGGCCCACGACATAGAAGTTCTAAAATATGTCACTAGAATTTCTCCTTTGGTTCTAACCCCCATAAACTGAAGCTCATTAATTTCTGAGATGTTTCTTATTTTCCACTGGTTTTTAAAAAAAGTTTCAGTAGCAAACCACGAAATGCAAACAGAAGTCAACATGAGTAGAGCAGGATGGCCATTCTCTCCACAGGCCGTGAAGGCTCTTGAATAATATTCGAGGAGCTAATAAAACAGGGAAAGAGACAGATTGCAAAACACACCTGGTGAGCAAACTCACCCTCTCCCTCTCTTGCTCTCTCCTGTTATAAAGCCAACAGGCTCCATTCTCTTGCCAAGGGCAGCTTCCCCACTTCTCCTGTTACATTAACATTGGCACTGGTGTTCACTCTCTGTTCTCCAGAGTGAGGATGCCGCCGGCAAACGTTGAGGTGGTCCTTCCCCAGTCAGATGCCGCCTTTTCACCTCTCCTGGAAGACCCTGCTGCTGCTTTGCACCTATGTTCATGAAAGTTCAGTCTGATCTGACTCTTTGGCCCAACAAAGTGTAATATTTCAACTGGAGAGGAAAAGTGAGGTAAATGAGAGGGAGGGAGAGAATGCTATGGTTCTCTCTCTACAGTCTGAGAGGATTTTTACTGCATATTTGAAAACCACACTTCTGGCTGCCTTTTTGTAATGGGGCAATCAGGCTCCCATCTCCTCCTGCCAACCTTTCACTGCAGGCCCCGGATTCTCCTCTCTGGCAGCGCTTTCTCCTCCAGGGACTGGCACAGAGCAAGGAACAAGTAGCCACCCTATGGTGTTTTGAACCAAATCCATCCCTGGCACTTCACAAAGGAAGACAGAATGTTCGATAAGTTTTATTAGCTCCTAAGACTTTCAGTACAGTTCTTCAGGAGGAGGAGGCAGTAGGGAGTGGAACAAGCAGAGACGATCGGGAGAGCCCTGATTATCTTCTCAGGCATCTCAGAACTTTCGACTTTGTCTTGGCATGGGAAATTACACACTGGCCGATGGTCTGTATTGAAAGAAATAAATGTGTTTTATGTTCAGTGGTAAAAGAAGTAAATAGAAAGGAGGAGGAATGTATTGTTGTTTCATTCTTTTGGAACTTCAACACCGTTGTTCTCAAGAGTGAACATGACTGAGTCAAAAGGGGTGCAGGGCAAAAAGCAAAAAGGTTTTCAAGTCACTCATTATTTCCATGTCCAAGCAATGCTTCAACACTGGTGATGGACTAAACCTCAGCCCTTGGTACCTTGCTGACTTTTGATCAGATTTCTCCACAATGGTTTGGCCATCTTAGTCTTTCTGTTCTTAAGCTTAATTTTAGATTTCATCTCTTCTTTGTATTTTCTTCAGTAGAAAAGAGGCTGATCACCTAGATCCAGACTTTCCAGCATGTACACAGACGTTCATAACTATCCTTTAGTGGATTATGCCCATAGTCAGTCACACTGTTGTTTTAACCTAATTGCTGATTGAGAAAGAATAAAAGAACACATACACACAGGATTCATGAACACCTTATTTATTTTTTAAAGATTTATTTTATTTATGCATACAAAAACTGGGGTACAGGCCAGTGTTGTGGGGGTGAGAGGATTCACCAGAGACAGAGTGGGGAACAGAACAGGCAGATCCACTGAAACACACTGCTGAGAGTAGCAGCAGGCGTGGCAGGAGAGGTCTGCTGTGCCATGTGGGTCACATAGAACTCGTGCTGCAGTAACTGTGATTTGCTTAATAGTACATTGCTTACCCCACTGCACCACCAGGGAGGCCCCTGAATAGTTTAAAGGCGTGTTTTTCAACTTTTAAAATTTTATTGAACAACTATAAATTTGTTACTGTTTTTTTAAATCAATACTTAAAGGATATAGTTAAACACTTAGTCTAACTTTCATATAATATGAAACTTATTTACAATTCACAGAAGAAGGGACTTCTTTATAAAGAATACCGTGAACTTGTACATGCAGATGGGATGATAGAATTAGAAACTCACCATTTCATTTCAAATCATGGAAAAAGAAAGTTATGGAAACTTTTTGACTGCATGTTTGGGGGAACGTGGCATGCTCATGTCTAGGACCAGCTCATGCAGGAATTGCCCATCGAGAAAGAAAGATGTATCTTCACTATAGAAGTAGTTCATGGCCCCATATGATCATGAAATCCAACTTAGCATCACTGATAGTGGGGGCCATTGGTATTGTTATAAAGGATGGGATGTCATTTAGGGAGCACTTTTAGCAAAAATATTTAACCTAAATGAGCTCTTGACCCTAATGTCCAATGAGCGGGAATAGCGGTGATAGTTAAAACTTCAACCTCTCCCCAAAGGAACAAGCAGACAGATCCATGATGTAGGACATCCTATAAGAAAATTGACCTTGTGTCTTTAAAATTCAAAGTTAAGAGAAACAGAAAAAGGTAAGGGAACTATTATAATAAAAAGGACTTTAGAAATACAGCAGCCAAATCTGGCATGTGAAGTATGATTGGAAAGTGTTTTAGAAAAGGAAAGTAGCTACCAACAGTATTTTGCTGGCGATGTAAAAGTTTTGAATATAGTGTAGATATGACATCTAGACTATATTCCTACAAAGGAAATATGGTTAATTTTCTTAGATGTGATAAGGGCATTGCAATAACACAGAAAAATTTCTTCTTTCTTGAAGATAGAAGCTGACATGTTTAGAGGTGAAATGTTGTATCTGCAACAAACTTCCAAATAGTTCAAGAAATGGGAGTAGGATAAAGATTATCATAATGCCTTTCTTCCAGCTTCTAGATACATTTGACAGTTCTTTCAAAGTGAAGATTGGGGCAGAAAGGGGAGAAGCCAAAAGAGAAAGAGTGCCTTCAATAGAAGTATATTCCCAACCCCTTAGAGAAAACACTAAGCATCTTGCTGATTTGCCTAAATCATTCCCATTGGTTTTGTAGTTTGTTTCTGTGTTTCATTTTAAGAATCAGTTGTATTTTTATTTACAACATGGCAATAATGTTGGCTTTTTTGTTCTCCTCACATGGCTGCCGTTGTTGCAAAGGAGAAGCGTGTGAGAGTGTGGTGTGAAACCTCCCCAGCACACATGCTGAATTCTTATTTAATCACATGCCTCAACAGCCATAAGCATAGTTGCCAATCTTGCTTTTCTAATCCTACACATATCACATTGTGCTTTATTTTCAAAAGTTTCCTGGGTTTAAGGTGCACCAACATGAAACGCTGGTAACTTTCATTGTGTCTTGTTTTCCTGCAGGACCAGGTTGAATGTTTCCACACCCCCGTCACATTCCTGGGGTGTTCTCACAACATGCTCTAGTTAGCTTTGTGTCCAGTCTGGAGCTCAGAAAGAGAAGGGAGTCTGACCCTGGCCCTGGTGGACTTGGTCCCAAGGAATCCCGACTCCCTCTCTTTGCAGCAGTTTGTGCGGTCTGCATTGGCTCTATCTGCACACATGAGCAAGTTGGTCTTGTCCCTTTTCCAGAATCTCTTGTGCTTTCGTCAGGGGCAGGGTGGGGGACATACCAGGAGATTGCTCTCACAGCTGGATGGGATCTCTGGGGGCCCTGCTGCCAAGCTTGTCCCCTTCTTGCTGTGCTGCTTGTACAATAGCCTCTCCGAAGCCCCACGCCCGCACACCAGCTGGGCCGGGGGAGGAGTGGCAGGAGGGTGGGAGACATGGTACCCCAGCCAAGTTGGTGTCAAATAGCAAAACCAAGTGACCCAACCACTGTACCACAGAAAATCATTTGGGCCTGCTTTTAACATGAGTGAACACTAAGTTTCATTTGAAAAGGGGTATTTATGGGGACACTCTGCTGAGCTACTCTTGATTTGAATGCAAGGGTACTGCTTCTCTTCCTGTTAGTCCCAAACTGATTGGTTTTAGTCACAAGCATGCCATTATTTAAGCAAGGTATTTAGCTAGCTAGGCACTGACTTATCTGAGCATAAATGGAGATTCTTGTCCATCTTAGGTGCCCAGTTAATGATGATAATAACTCATTTTGTGAAATATTTTATCATTCTAGAAAATTAAAATCCCAAAATTCAGAGGTGCTGGGAAGTGGGCTTTTATTTTAAGAACGCTGTCACTCATTGGCAGCACCTGTGACATGTGCCTGAATTATTAGAACAGACTTTTGTTCTTTATGAATCAAATACTTGAACCAGAATTTACAAAAATAACTTTATCTTTGTAAAAACCACTTATTTTATCATTTCTGATTGATTTGAATAAGCATCATATTCTTCTCATGTGTCTTCCTTATCCTGAATTTTATATCAATCATTGCATTGTAACTTCAAAGATGAAAATGTCCTTTTTGCAAATTCCATTCTGTTTTATAAAGATTTATACTATTGGCCTTTGATAAAGAGAAACACATTTATATCATTGAGTTCTTGCCTCTGACCACATACGTACAATTTCACTTAAACTATATGTTTTACTTGCTGGTCTCAGGATTCCAAAGTATGAGCCAGACACACTATCAAAATAACAAACAATGGGTGGGAAAAATCTTTATATGCCTTAGAAATCCAAGGTAAATAATAATCATGACCACTTACATGTGTCAAGCAAAGCTTGTTTGGTTCTGTCTGTCCTTAAAAGATGTTTTTATTTTCATGGCCAGTCTCAATTACAAATCATTTAATGGAGTAACTAAGTAAAACAAAACATTATAATTTTATAATGAGTAATACAAGTTAATTTTTGTGTTAAAAATATTGCCCACTATGGGGCCTCCCTGGTGGTGCAAGGGGTTAAGGCACAGCACTGTGAGGCTATCAGCAGCTACTGCAGCACAAGTTCGATCCCCAGCCAGGGAGATAACCCACACAGCGCAGCAGACCTCTCCTGTCTCACACACTGCCCCTCTCAGCAGTGTATTTCAGTGGATCCACCTGTTCAACTCCCCACTCTGTCTCTGGTGACTCCTCTCACCCCCGCCCCCGAGTTCCTCTAGCCTGTACCCCAGTTGTTGTATGCATAAATAAATATCTTAAAAAATATATATTGCCCAATCCTTGGTCTAGAAAAGATGATCATATTAAACATTTGTTTGCAAAGCAATTATAACTCCATTCCATTCTACAGGATCTAGATTCCCTCTTCCTCATATCCAGACATTCAAACCCAGATGAATATAAGCTTTATATACATTAGACGAATGAGTTATACTTTAAGTTCTTCCAGGAATATTTGAATGGACATCTACCTGAGCACACTAGAGCTCTTCTGGGACCAGCTAACCACATCAGTTCTGTTTGCCTTAGTATGAGTTCTGCTCTTATAGTCTGGCAGAGTCTCCCAAATCAGACTCCTATCACCCTACTTCTTTTCAACCTCACTCCTTATCAACCCACACACCCTGAGCTTCAGCTGAATTATTAATTAATTATTAATTAATTCAGCTCAGTGGGCTGGTAGTCATGACTGACTGACTAGGATTCACAGGCAAGGCAAAGTATATTTTCTTCTTCATTGGGAAAAAAAGAACCTGTAGAATGTTTGGCTTAAATTTCTGATATCTGGCCAAGAAAAGCAAAGATAGCACCCAAAGAGATTTAATAATTGTACCAACTATCTTTATGATTGTTAACAGGAAAGGGGAAACCACCCCCCTTCCCCAGTTTCAATGGTAGGAATTTGCCCATAGGGCAAACTTCACATTTATCATTAACACCTGAAGTCTGTGTGTGACTCAATATAGGCAAAGAATGAAGTAGAGCTTTGATTATTTGGAACCTGACCCATTATAATTCCTCGATTCTCTGGAATGTTCCCATTCTTTGCCTCAAGAAGAAATGGGAGAATCATTAAAAAACCAACTGATACCAGGAGTTTGGCAACAACAGACAATCAAAAATTATAAGCTGAGGTTATAATATTTTCCAAAAATCCTTTACCCAATGCCATCATTTCTCAACTATCACTTCCTTTATTTTCTCCAAACTTTCCTGTAGCCCACACTAGGATTGACCGTTCCACTTCCATATTTCTAAACCCTATAAGAGCTTAGTTACAAGAGTTTAGTTGATAAAATCCAACTCTTTCAACTGACGTTCAAAGCAATCCCCCATCCAACCTGCATGTGCATTTCTCAATCTTTCCTTTAAAAATTCCCTCATCTTGGTCCTTTTTCACCCATTTTCCTACATCTTGTCCACTATATATGCCTTATATTGCTCTAGCTAAATACTTTCACTCATCTGTTCATCAGACCTGCAAGGCCTTCCCCCCTTCTTTCTATTCCAATGCTAACCATCATTCAAAATTAAAATCAACCAACCTGGGCCACAAAGCCTTCCTTGGAGGGCACAAGCCATGAAAATCTTTCTCACAGTATTCAATATACTTACAAGAATATCACATATTAAGAACAAACTAAATAAATGTCTATCTCCTAGGGCTCTTATGTGGCAACCAACAGTGAATAACTCTACCCAATTAAAGCAAAAGAGAGCCAGTGGGAAAGAAAGGGGGTAAGGAGGAACCACACCACACCTAGAGAGGAAAACCACCACAGAAACAAAAAAGACAGAAACCAGAGCAATTCTGAGACACTTTCTAGGTAATAGAAACGATTGGTGGTCTTTGCTGGGTTCCACCACTGGGGTGAAAGACAGCTAATGACTCTTTTTTCCCCTTGTTTCACTCCATTCTCCAAGCTCCAAGAAACAGAGTCCATTTGGATTCCACTGACTAGGTCAAAGCTTGATCCTGAATATTCTTATGGGCGGTCTCACCAAGACAGTACTCTATGACATAGAAATCACTCACCAAATTTAAATATGAGTCCTCCTGTCAGAATAAGAGAGAATGGATGCCTGAACAGAAATACTACGCTAAAAATGATCACAACTTTTAAGAATTTTGCATCTGAACGAGCTAACAATCTGCTAGAGTGACATTGACAAGAAGACCCAACAGCTCTTTTGGAAATTTATATATGTATTCCTTCCTTTTTTTTTTTAACTTGAGGGAACAATAACTTTTCTATGTTAGTTCATGCTGGAAGCATGATCAGCAGACCTGGAGGTGCCTTTTTCTGACCCTGTTCTGAACTTTGGAAGGCCTTTTTTAGCTATCTCTGCTATGTGTAACCCAACTAAACTGTTGTCTTTTCTTTCTCTCTATCAGGCTGGACTTACCATTCCCCTTCCATTAACCTTTTGGTTCATCTGCTTCTTGTGTCTGTCATCAGCTTCTGGAGATGCTGATTATGTTGGGAGCCTCTGGAAAAGGGGATGAGACAGAGAAGCACCAGGAGATAAGAAGACCAACAGGAAAAAGATTAAAAACCTCTCAGCACTAAGTACAGTGAGGGCAGAGCACTGCTGCGAACCTTCCCATTTGTTGGCTTTGGCCAGGGGTGGGAGGATGAATCAGTTTAGATAACTCAGGAATGGGCTTGAACCTTTGCCCAGACCTCAGAATGAACCACTGAAAAAACCTCTGCATTTTCCCAAATTAAGACATTGAGAAAAACATTGTAAGTGAATTTCCCTTTCTCTCCCATCTCTGAGTCCCAAGAGGATAGTGGGGCCCACAAGGCAATTTATTAATAATAATGGATTAGATTTTCAGTACAAATTCCCCTCTGGCCATTTTGATGTGTCAGAAATGCTTTACAAATGTTAAGTACCGCAATTTATCTCCTGAAAGGGGAGGGAGAAGAGGTTTGCCAGCTGTAGATTTTAGTGATTTAGTTAAAAAGAGTTTACTATTATTTTTCAATGCTAGGATATGTTTTTCCAGAAAGTCAGTCATCAGATGTTTATTGAGTACCTATTATTTGCCAAGCACTGTGCTTAGCCCTGGAAATATAGGGTGAGGCAGATAAACCATGGGCCACTCTGTGGAGCTTCTAGAAAAGTGAAACATCAGCCTAATTCAATGTGTCTATGAACCTAGATTCACTTATTCGAACATCCTGCCTCTGAATATGATATAGATCCATTTTTTCTCCTTTACACTGCACTCAAGTCAGTCCACCGCAGAGCGGTGCAGTAGGGTGATCATAAAAATTGAAAAGTTCTTTGCATTTAACTCAATTAACTTTTGCCCATTTATTTTCCTTCAGTATCAGGAAATATTGTTGTTATTGCTATTTCTACTCCATGAGTTAAAGGAATGACGCTTTCACTATCACTGGACTTGCGAATCAGGCTACTGTATCTTGTGCTGCTTCACAGGGCTAAACTAGTTTTGAATGATATCTGAAGGCACTTGAGAAAGTTCCAGACCTCAGATGATGGTTTTTGGCAGTCAGTGCTTACACCTCTCATTTTCGAAGTCAGATGTGAGATGCAGACAATTATCTTTGTTCTGATAATCCAACTATACATTCTTCCGCAATCTGCTCAGAAGCTCTTCCTGTCACCCCCCATCTCATCTCATTCAAAATGGGAAATGTCTCTGCAAACTGCTGCGAAATGTGAGGAAGCTATTTTCTGTTATCTGGTTTATATTTGGGAAATGAAGCCTTGTGGAAATACAGGGATTTTTGGAGGTGACTGAATCCATTTCTGTCTCTCTGAGGGATTGCAGTAGGTTATTCCAGAAAGATGTGTTTCATTTAAAACAATACCCTACAAGATTCAAGAACGCTATCACACTTGTCATTATGTGGCGTCCTCATTGGAATCTTATCTATAGTGCTTGAAAGAGCTGCCAGAAATGACCAAGGCAGAGCCACCACTTGATTTGATTCAGTTCTCTGTGTTTTATTTAAGGAATGTTTATTTAATTCGTTATCAAATCAATACCCTAATGTAATGAGCTGATAGTGAAAGCGTCATTCCTTTAACTCATGGAGTAGAAATAGCAATAACAACAATATTTCCTGATACTGAAGGAAAATAAATGGGCAAAAGTTAATTGAGTTAAATGCAAAGAACTTTTCAATTTTTATGATCACCCTACTGCACCGCTCTGCGGTGGACTGACTTGAGTGCAGTGTAAAGGAGAAAAAATGGATCTATATCATATTCAGAGGCAGGATGTTCGAATAAGTGAATCTAGGTTCATAGACACATTGAATTAGGCTGATGTTTCACTTTTCTAGAAGCTCCACAGAGTGGCCCATGGTTTATCTGCCTCACCCTATATTTCCAGGGCTAAGCACAGTGCTTGGCAAATAATAGGTACTCAATAAACATCTGATGACTGACTTTCTGGAAAAACATATCCTAGCACCTGCTGTCTTTTGTTTACAATGTGCTATGGCTATAAGACATGGAGGAGATTTGTTTTTGCCTCCAAGAGCGCTAAGTCTAGTGGAAAATTTAAAAAAAGAACAGTGTTGACCCTTGAACAACACAGGTTTGAACTGTGTGGGTCTACTTATATGTGAATTTTCTTACAAACGGATGGCATAAACTCACAGTATTGATAGATACAGTCCAGTTCTGTAAATGCATTTCCTCTTCTTTATGAATTTCTTAATATTTCCTTTTCTCTAGCTCACTTTGCTGTAAGAATACAATGTGTGATACATATAATATACACAATTTGTTATTCAACTGTTCTGCTATCACTAAGATTTCTGAACTAATATCCTGGAACACCAGGATATTAGTAATTAGGTTCAGGAGTTGTTAAAAGGTAGACACAGATTTTCAACTACGTGAATACTAACCCATGTTGTTTAAGGGCCAACTGTGTAAACAACTGTAACACCAAAATAGAAATATGCACAACAGATAGTGATGATATAGAAGGAAGATCATTTTATGTCATTCAAAGAAAAAATGAATGAAATAAATTTTCTTTTTTTAAAAAAATAAATTTTCTAATGCTGCATAACACATTACCCCTAAAACAATGACTTCAAACAATAACCATTTATTCAGTTCTGTCAGTCAGAAGTCCAGGCATGACTCAGATAGATCCTCTACTCAGAGTTTCATGTTTCAAGGTGTTGACCAAAGCTGAGCTCGTTCGTGCTGGAAGTCTGAAGTCCTCAGCTTCTAGAAACACCTAATAATTCTCACCACATGGTCCTCTCCTTAATGTGATAGTTTTCTCCTTCAAGGTCAACTGATGAACATTTACTGCTCTTTAGTAAATCAATGAATTGCTCGATTGAACCAGGCCTACCCAGAATTAACAGCTCTTTCCATTAACTTTCCATTAATAGTCAGCTAAGTACGGTCTTTCACTACCTCTATAAAACCTCTATATTTTAGCCATTTAATATCAAGTCACTAGGACAAGATTCCATCATGTTCACAAGTTTCACCAGTGCTCATTAAGAGGGGATTATATATAGGGGTGTAATTATTTAGAATTCTTTCTCAAATAGATTTTGATAGCTAATAGGATTTTTCCAAGTAGACAATGAACAGTATGGTTACATTCCAGGCTGATGAAATGGAGGTATATGAATATCTTGGTTCTTCGCTGATACTCTTGCAATTTTCCTGAGTGTAACTCACCAGTTTCCCATTTTTCTCTGTCCTTCTCCACAACACCCCTCAACCCTCCTCATCACTCCATTCTGTTCACTACTTGCCTGTTAAATAGTATTTTCTTAAACTTGGATCTGCTCAAGTGGCTTTCTTCTTACAGTTCTTTGATTATTCCAAATTGATCTCCAAATTGAAGTCTAAATTCTCAAGCATGACATAAATTATTTGGCCCTTCAAATCATGAATTCAGCATATTCCTTGTGCTAGATAATTGTATGTGTCAAAATGGGCTAAATGATAGTGCCCAGATAGTTCATCAAACATTATTTTGCTTATTTCCATTAGAGATGACTTTGAATGAGATTTATATGCTTTTTAAACTGATTAACTATGTTACTATTGTCATACAATAAGCTGTATATAGTTAATGTATAGAACCAGATGGTTTGTGATGAAGGTATATCAGGAAACCATGTCCTGAATCTAAAAACATCCATCACTGCCAAAAGTTTCCTCACATTTTATTCATTCATTACTTTTGATAAAAAACACTTAACATAGGATCTACCTTCAGCGAAATTTTCAGTATAAAATACCGTATTATTTACTGTAGGCACTATGACATACAGTATATCTCTAAGACTTATTTATTTTACATGCCTAAAATTTAATATCTTTTGACTAATAATTCTCTGTTTTTCCTTCTCCCAGCCCTTGGCAACTGCCATTCTACTCTGCATCTGTGAGTTTGACTGTTTTAGTTCTCCATGTAAGTGGCATGATGCAGTATTTATCTTTCTCATCTGGCTTATGTCACTAAATAAGATGTGCATTTAAATCAGTGGTCTGATTACTTTTGAATAAAGCAGATTGTCCATAATATTGGTGGGCCTCACTCAATCAGCTGAAAGCCTGAATAGGTCACAAGGCTGATCTCCTCCTAGCAAGAGGAATGCTGCTAGAAAACTGTATTTGGTCTTAACAGCAACATTAGCTCAGTGCTCCCTTTGGTCACCAACCTGAGAAGCTTTGTATTGGGAATAGCTCTATCTCAAATCGCTTCTTCCTTGGGCCAACAGCTGTTGGACTTGAATTACATCATCAATTTTTCTTTGAGTCTCCAGTCTTCTTACTCACCCTTATAGACTTTGGATTTGAGCCTATTCCTTAAAATAAATTCTTTATATTTAACGCCTGTTGATTCTGTTTTTCTGGAGACCCCAACTGATAAAATCACAGTCTAGACCCTGAAATACCTTGCTTTCTTTGGCCTCACTTCTTAGGTGTATATTTTTTTCTTTATCTGAAAGTTCCTCCCCTTTACTCTCCCTCTTGTGTCTTCACCTAGTTAGTGCTGCATCTCTTAAGACTCAACTGAGGCATTGCAATGTGGGGAAAATTTCCCTGGCTGACCCATCCAACTCCCCTGTACAGGAAATGTATACCAATGATTTGATGTCCAGGAAACTAAACTATAACTGCAAACTTCTTATGCACAATTATAAAAGCTATTATTTTTCATGTTCCTGATCATATTACATTTTTAATAAATATTAGTTGCTCAATAGATATGTAATGAATGGATAAATGGATGAACTGATGGAAGGCATCAAGGTACTTCAGTTGATCCAGAAGGACCTAGTGCAAAGTTTCAGGATGATATTAGGCATCAGTCTTGAAAAAGAAGCAAGCATCTAGTGAGGAAGAGAAACATTGCCTTGCTGGGAATATGGATGTGAATCCATGGCAAGGTTTTGCACAAGAGAGAGGTAAATGACTCCACTTACTTTTAACGATATTTCTCTAATCTAAGTGACTGATCTATGAGAGTGGAAAGCATATTAGGATAAAAGAAATTATTCAATAGTCTAAGAGAAAAGTGGTGAGGACATGAATTGAAAGAGTTACCTTGAGAATAAACAGAAGAAGCATAAACATGTGAGAAAGGAAGACTTTATGTCATGCTAGGTAAATATGAAAAGGAGATATGGGAGGGAATAGAGGAGAAACCAGAGATAACTCAAGGTTCTTGAACTGAAAACCAGCTGTGTTTTGTGCCACTGACTGACATAGAACACAGGAGGAAAGCATATTTTAAAGCAAAAATGGGTTAAATCTGTAATGTCATCCAGGTAGACATTTAGGTAGTGGTTAACTATCATTTTGGTTGTTAGCATCCATTTACACCCCTTTTAGTCAGTATTCCTATACTTTTGAAGTTACAAAACTAGAAACTACATGGTCTGTACCCACTTGAATCTAGAATTTTAGTTACATATTAGATTCCACCAATGAGTTGATGCATAGAACTGAAGCCAAGGGCATCTTCTTGCTGCTTTGATTGATTTCTACTAGCAAGTATAGTAATGGAGATGAGAGTGTTTTCTGCAACAGGGTCCCAGTGTTTAGCTTTAGCATATCTTTCAAGAGGCCATTGATGTGGTTCTTCATGGTCAGTGTTCCAGTGTCCAGCCACCAGTTGCATGGCTATCAAGAAGCTGTGGGAGAGATAACAGAAACTTATGACATTCCATGATGCTCAGGAAACTTCAATTTAATGGTCAATCTCAATGCGATATAGTCATTATTTACTAATTATACTGATCTTTTTGTTTTATATAAAGATGAGGTTAGACTTCTGCCAGCAGGATTTGCATTGTGTTCCTCGATCTTGTTCACATTAACTGTTATACATCAGTCCATGTCCTTCTCTGTGCCCAACACTGTTTTATTGGGAAGTTCTACAAAAGAGGTCAAGACAGGCAGAGGAATTAAGGCAACATAAAAGCATCTATTGTAGAATTTGTGACTATCCTCTTTTCATCAGTTTGGGCTTTTACAAAAGAGAGGAGTTGCTTTAACTTTCAAATAATTCCTCATTTCCATCTTGCAAAAATCCTAGAGGTAAGAAATAAATGCTTGGTAAGAATAAATGCTTGGTGTTAGCTTGGGAAGGTAGACAACAAGATCAATGAGATAGAGTAGCTTGTGGAAGTGTCCAGTAGCAGATGGCAGCATCAGAAACAGGATAGCAGATGGTAGAACAGCTCCAGACCTTGTGTTCTGATTCTGAGTCCAATGCATTTTTTTTTCTTTTTACTACATGACTCTTTTTTGCAAAGAGTTTTTTTAGATCTTATAAAAGTAAACTTCTGTCACTCTTCCTTTCTGAATTTTTAATCATTGGCATCCAAGACAAAGATGTTCTATTCTCTGGGGAAATTCATCCTGGAAAGAGCCAGATTCTGTCTAAAGCACATTCAGGATGTCAGATGTCTTGATGTAAGGTTTGGAAAATGGACTTCCCTCACTTCACCTCACCGAATGTGTGTGTGTTAACTCACTGCTTTTGCTTGTTGACAGCTGAAGCATCGATTGCCAAGATCTCTGCAAATGGCCTGGATCTTTGGCTGCAGGATCAGTTCAAACCAGAGAGTCCCGGGCTGTTTTCAAAGACAAATGTGATGGGATAGTGTTGAGTCACAGTGTGCTTTGGAGGTTCAGCCTAAGGGTGAGGGGAGCGTCCAGCTCTCAGAGTGGATGATGAAGTGCCTGCCCTCAGTTGTCAGTGTTCCTTGTCTCATATGTCCAGGCATAACCCCAGCCTTCTGCCTCATTGGTTATGCTGGTTTGGCACAGAGCTGGTCTTGGGAGGAAGGAACTGCATGGAAAGGAAAGTGCTAGTCGCTACACCTCCTGGGGAAGGGGGCAGAGCTCTAGAAGCTGGAGTTCTTTATTTCACAGAATCTACTGACCTTTTGAACTGAGCTAAATAAATGCACTTGAAATTAATTCATTTTATAAAACTAGGCAAAGCCACACTGCTTTTTCCAAACTAAGAAGTGAGTATTTCAACAACATTGGACTCCTATTTTTTGACATGTCATTTCAGAAATTTCTTTTGACACTTGAGAAACAGAATTGAGATAATCCATCAGTTCTCAAGGTACAGTCTGTGCACCTGAGAGTTCCTGAGACCCCGTGAAAGAGTTGCAAGGTCCAAAATTGTTCTTAATATTAAGAGACAGAGGTTAGCAACATATCTGTATTCCTGGAACATGTAACATCTCAATAATATTTCCACAGCATTTTTAGGCTAAAAGAAATACATAGCTATCTGTTTATTAAGTAGTTACATTAAAAACAGTCAGTTTTATGTCTTTAAAGCCTTAGGAACTATTTGAAAAAAAATACAAATAAGGTTCCGTATTTAGTCAACAGGCTGTGTATACCTGTGAGGCACAGCTTTCCAAACCTTGGAGTCAGATGGGAAATGTTATCATTCAGAACCTGAAAGTGGGGTGCAACAAATGTCATGGGATACTGTCTGGCAGACCTGGGTTTTGAATCCTAGTCAATTCACCTTCTCAGCCATATGGGTGACCTTGGACTTTGGCTTAAGTAACTCCAAGTTTCAGTTACTTAACTAGTGATATTTGTGTCTGTTATGTGGTTCAAATAAGAGAGTCCAATAAATGTAAAGGTATGAAAGAAAGGACCTTGCAGCATATTACTTATATTAAAAAATGATAGTTAAAAATGAAAGGGATGATTGCACAATCAGTAAAATTGTTTCTTTATTCTCTTATAATGCTAATTTTTATCACATTTTTAGAAATGAATTTGCAACATTGCAGGTTCTTGGTAAATCCTTATTGAATTAGCGAGTATGTATTTTTATCATTTGTGAATATGTAATCTAAAATATCAAGTTCTGAACTAGGGGCTCAACATGATGTTGTGAGTTAACACACAGCCCTTTGGGGCCCCTCACCCTTTTTTTTCTTTTTTGCTCTCCACCCTTCCCCTCTCCTTCTGGTAACTCACGTCTACAGCCAGATTTCTAAATATAACTGTTTGGTTTTTTTTCAAGCATTTTTAGGATATTTGGACTTTATCGCAATGTGTACAGTATTTTCTTTCTCAGAGGACAGATTGTGAGTGTATATAACTGAGGGTGAAAGATAGATTGGGAATTTAAATCAGGTCTCCCTAGATCCAGTGTTCACCAGGACAGTCTCACCATGCGTCTTCCTTTTATGGAAGGACACCCCAGGGCCTTTTCCTGGAAACTCGTTACCACCCTCTGTGTGGCTGGGGGCTCTAGCACTGAAAGCTGTTTTGTCCTGGCTTCCTGGCCTTGGGAGAGCAAGCTCTGTGCACCAAGGGCTGCAGCTGTCAAAGCCACATGCTCTGCTCTAGGCCAGCAATTTTATAGGTTAAGACCAAATGCATACACAAAGAGCCAGATTGCAAAGTCAAAGTGGCGATTTTCAGATCAATTTTAAACCACCTCAGCTGATCAGAGCTTGGCACTATCCAGACCTTTCTTGGGGCTCAGGGAACAGAAGCTAATGTCATTCTTCCCAGCTGAGAAAACTTATCCACAAGGTATTCTGCTTGATTCATCTTCTTTTTTATCCCTGCATATATGAAAACATTTTGGAGAGGAACTCTGAGAATCATTTTCCTCAGAACTCTGGCAGATTTTTAATCCCATTAATAGAGGGCTGGTTAGAATGCTTTGCTAATTCATCTTCTGACTGGTGCCTTTATTTCTAGTATTCCCTTGGCACAGAGCACAGAACCCAGTTCTCCAGAAACTAGTTTAAAAGTAAGTGGTCATCTTTTTTTTTTTTCCCTTTCTGGCTTGTTTCTAGAAGGTTCTGGACACAGAGGTCGCTGAGAGCTGCTATCTTGTAGGAAAGATACATGGAGTAAGTTTCAGGTTCTTTTCTCAGATTCACGACTAAGAGTTGAGGTTTGGGATTATTTCCCATGCTCATAATTTTCAAAATAAGGAATCCTAAGATTTAGCCTATAGCATAGAACTCAATTCCAGTTTTCTTTTTAGAAAATTCTTAGAACAGAACATATTTTTGTTGCTAAATGGGTACAGGCCATTGCGTCCTCCAGATCTTGAGTACTTATTGGTGTCTAGGTACCCCTCAATCATCTTTTTTTTTAAAGATTTATTTATTCATGCATACAAGAATTGGGGTATAGGCAGGAGGTGCGGCGGGTAAGAGGAGTCATCAGAGACAGAGTGGGTAACAGAACAGGTGGATTGACTGAAATGCACTGCTGAGGGGAGCAGCAGGCAAGATAGGAGAGGTCTGCTACACCGCCATGTGGGTCACCTCTCTGGCCGGGGATTGGACGAGTGCTACAGTGGCTTCAGATGGCTTCCTATTCCTGCGATTTATCCCCTTGCGCCACCAGAGAGGCCCCGCCCCTCAATCATCTTATGTGGTGCTCATCCCCACTGTGTGCTGCTAGTGAAAATGGCACAAAATAGTGGTTTTTCTAGTCCTGGAAAGACTGCAGGAGGCCTCAGCGGGTTCTTAGGTGGAAGAATCAACCACATGTTAACCATCAACCATGCGGATTCCTTCCACTTATTTTATGAAAGAAAATTCCACAGAGTGAAGAGAAACTTAGCACTAAGGACCATTCTGAGGATTGTCTCTGGAGACCCATACTGCTCTCACTTAGTTCCTTTTTTCCTTTTGTGACCATAGCCTGCCTTATTCATTTGGACAACAGATGCAAAATAACTGTGAAATTTTAAATTAAAAAAAAATTATACCTATTCTTCAGCATCTTTCCACTCAATTTGCTGAGTGTTTTCTCATGATCTAGTCCTTTGTGAGCAAACATGACTGCACAATGGACATGAATAGCAGTTCTAATCTGACATTTGAATCCGTGTGTCTATGACACTGGCAAGAGGGTCTGAATGTGCAAGGGTGGTGAGCGAGGTATCAGGGTGAAAAATGCATGCTCCATTTGACATTAAGTCTCTGCCCTTCCCTGGGGAAATATTTCCTACCAGACACCCTGACACGCCTCCCTTTCAGGTTCAGAAAATTAGATAGGGGTTTCCACACAGAGAATGGAGTATCAGCATACATGGGAACTGTGCTATACAGAATACCACACTATCCCATTTTTCTTGCACCTTAATTTAGACAGATGTGTACACAGTTCAGTATAATATGATATGATGCATTAAATAGTACTGGGATAAATTGAGACCCTCAGTGAGCACAGGATGGCACCTCAGCCAGAGGAGGTCAGGATTACTGATACAGGAAGCACATTGCAACTCACTCCTGGCTGATGACAAGCAGTTTGTACAGAAGAAAAGGCAAGAAGGGCCTCCCTGGTGGCACAGTGGGTTAAGCAACGCACTATGAAGCAAACCGCAGCCACTGCAGCACGAGTTCGATCCCTGCCGCTGGCCAGGGAGGGGACCCACATGGTGCGGCAGACCTCTACTGCTGTGCCCGCTGCTCCCCTCAGCAGTGTACTTCCGTTGATCTGCCTGTTCTGCTCCCCGCTCTGTCTGTGGTAAATCCTCTCACCCCCACACCTCTGGCCTGTGCCCCAGTGCTTGTATGCATAAATAAATAAATCTTTAAAAAAAAAGAAGAAGAAAAGGAAAGAAGGTGTGATGGAATTTGAAGATGACCCCAGTGATACTTGCCTTTAATTCTCTTCCCTTGACTGTGGGTAGAGTTTGTGACCAGTATCAGCTATGTTTCCCATGATGGTGTTACAGGGCAAAGAGTTTTTACGGATGTAATAAGGATCCCTGATCATTTGAGGTCATCAAAGGAGATTATCTGGGTGGACCTGGTCTAATCAGGTGAACCTTTAAAAGGGGCCAGATCCCATCTGAAATCTGAGAGATTGGAAGTGTGAGTGTGAGGGGGCCGCATGGCAAAGCTGTAGCTTGCAGCTCTCACACAACAGCTACCCAGACCACAGACAGCCGGGCCCTATAGCTGTGAAGAAATAGTTTCCTTCAACAGCCCAAAGGGGCTTGAAAGCAAACCTTTCCCTACTTAAACCTCCTAGTTGAGGGTGCTTCCTTGACTCCAGCCTTGTAAGAAACTAAACAAAAAGCCCAGGATACAGAGCCTGACCTATGGGAGATACACTTTGTGCTGCTTTAGCTGTTAAGTCATCAATAATTGTTGAAGCCTGTACAACAGTGGAAAACTGATCGAGAAGAGAATCCTACAGGATAGTGACTGGTAATTCTTAGGCCACCTTGTAGGTGGGAAGGTAGGTAGAGTGTGACAAGACACCTATGGTCCTGATGGATTGGATCTACATCCCCCCATATAGATCAAGAGAAGTACGCAGGACAGGAAAAATAGTAGTACAAATATGAAATAAATTGGAAGGAAGGTGGTCCTAAGTTCAAGGAGACCCCCCCACCGAAAGCTATTATAATAATCAAGACAGGAAATGCCAAAAGAGCTGTAAAAAATGAAAAGTCATTTTAGTGACCAACCTGACTTTTTGACCCACTTCGTTTTCACATTTATTTTAAGTTCATCTGAGAAAACAGAACTATGACCCTTCCTGCACGATGATGCTTCTAAAAAGACCTCACCATAAAATGAGAAAACATCATGTTGCTCAAATGAAAATAAGTGGGTATAAGCAAAATTACAGTAGCTATATATCACTCGTTTAATTCTTGTTGTGTGTGTTGTAAGTTCGGTGTTCACAGCACAGCAATTTGGTTGATTCACAGCACTATTTTAAGAGAAAGTATATAGTGAAGGCATCATTCATCTCCTAGTCTCCTCCTTTTAGACAAAATATTACTATTCTCTTGAAGTAATTGAGGTTGAACAGGCCAAACACCTGGACACCAAGTAATCAGCAGAAGGGCAAGGCTGATAGAGATCCATTCTTTAGGCTCCTGGGTTTTTCTCCCATTATTCCATTCATAGCAGACCAGACAGAAAACATCACTGGAGAAAGTGAGAGGCATATTGATTATAAGGACTGGGTGATAGGAGAACTGATGATGGTGGGAATTTCCCAGAAGAGTTCAGTGATCATGCGGGCAACAATAAACAATTTCACTGTTATGTCTTTGCCATATTTAAATTGAGGACATAGAGTCTATTCGATGATATTATTAAATGGGAATATATCTTACCTCTTAACATGGAGTCAGTAGCCAGCTTTGCTTCAACCCCAATAGTTTAACAAGGCAGATTCAGATTCAAACCAAATGTTCTTTTCATTAATCCAGAGTTGGGATTTAATTGGCCCTGAGCCTTAGCAGCCCTGGTGCCCTTGGCCTAATCCCTGGAAGCCCAGGTTTTGTGTTTTAATATCATGCTAACTATTGCTTATGGTATGACTTCATGCAGTAGTTTTCTTTCTCATAGCTAACCTTTTTTAGAAAAATGAGTTTTGTTATTTTAGGTCCTTTACTTAGATGATACATTTGCTTTTGCACTTAAATGTTGTCCGAGAAATACTAGGTTTGGAATGCAGAGGGTAAACTGTCTTCTCCTCTATACAGGCTTCTTAGAACTCACTAAGAACATGATGTCTGGTGGGGGGGTGGGGGGAAATTTGTCTCCGTGAAGGGGAGTGATAAGGATCAGCATCCTTGAATGAAGGTGAAAATATGCTCAGTTCTGAAAATTATTAGTCTAGTCAAACCTTTTGGGGTTCCTGGAGAAACCGCACAGGAGCAGAACTTCTGTTCTCCCACAGATTCAACGTTTGTTGCTCTGGAAAAGGAACCTGTCCAGTGGGAGCATGGATGTCACCTGAACAAAGACCAGAAATGGTGAAGGATCACATCCCCAAACCGGGCCCTACCCCAGTTGGATGTGCTTTCAGCTGAATGCGGCGTTCTCTTTCCTGCATGTTTAACTGCCTCACACTTTTCTTCTCATGTTCAGATGTGAGATTGAGCATGCTATGCCCAGGCCTGATCTCTCAGCATTCCTTCCAAGGGAACCGAGGACTCTCCATCTAAACATGTGCCATTTCCCCCAGACCCCTAAAGCCAGTCAGTATTTTTTTTTTTTTTCTGAGAGGTGCAAGAGATGTCTCATTGAAACTCTAGAAAGTTCAGAATGGCTTCTCTTTGGTGAATCAATGCAATTCTTGGGGATGATGATGGGATTTATCAAAGGAATCATCAACATTTTGGACCAGATTCGAAGATGAGGCAACACAGTCAGCATAATTCAACCTAACCCTAACAGAATGTTACATCATCACTAACTTGGGAATTCGCTGTTTACATGTTTAGGCGTAATCACATTTTAACCTCATAGGCTTGGCCACACACAGGAGAGGCTCCCCTTCACTTCCCAGCAGGCGCAGCTCGCAAGGAGAATTCTGCTCATGCCAGTTTCGCCTTAGCCCATCTGCCTTGATGGCGATTGCTACATCTTTCCCCAGTTCTGACCTTTGCAGTAGGACGGTCCTGCCAAGATCCCACAGAGCTACAGTCCCACGGGCTTCTTGCTGAGATCCTGTAAAGTCATACCACTGGCAGAGCTACAGAAAGGGCCACACCCTGGAAAGAGCAGGCCCAGAGTGCTGTTCCCTTCCTCAAAGGAAGAGACATGAATGAAGAGCCCAACAAGAGAACGGGGGGAGGAAGGAAGGAGGGCTGCAGTCTGAGGAGCCATGGTCTGTCCACTTTTTTTTTTATAAATTAATTTATTTATATAAATTTGACATCAATTAGAGTCCCCCTGAAATTCCCACCACCATTTCACCAGTGCACCATCACCTCAGTCCCTTGTGCTCTTTCTGCCCTCATCCCAATCCCTCTGTCCACTCTTGAAAGTCGTTTGCTGCATCATCCTATGGTAGCCTTTCCCTCTCCTCCCTCGCCCCACCCTGTTCGCTGTTTCATGACTTCCGGTGTCACTGAACTTGGTCACTGCATGCTACTCTGCTTACACGTCTGTCTCTTCCACTGGACTCGTTGAGGGCAGTGAGGACGCTGATTTGTCCAGTCAGGCAGTGTTTACGGATTTCCCGCTGTCTGGCAGAGATATCTCCCAGCACTCGAGACTCAGTAATGAACAAGGCACACAGGACCCCCACTTCAGTGAGACAGACTTCCGGTAAGTGAGACGAACACGTTTACATTTTTCTAAGTACTTGCATGGGCCCAGATTTCAACATTCTGCTTAGGTGTCATATAATCAGGGTGTGTGTGTGTGTGTGTGTGTGTGTGTGTGTGTGAATAAGGACAGCTCTATAACCTCAAGGTGGTGAAGGGGGATCCTTTAAATGTGGTTTGACTGCTCCCACCTCTATGCAAGTGTTATGCTCTTCCTGCCCTCAGCTGAGTATTGACAGATCCACTAGGAGTCTCACAGGATTTAGGTCAACCCCCAGGGGTGACTGTGGCTTCAGCCCATCACCCCAACCCGTAGGCAGACCGGGGAAGACAGCACACTCCGTGAAGGGGTTAGAGACAGAAAAGGGTGCCAGTGTGTGGTGGGGGAATAACAAAGGCCACAGTGGCACTCCCAGCAGGCACTGCTCCTCATTGCAGGGCTTCCGGTATCCTACACCTGGGCTCTCAATTCCTCGCACATTGCACCCCTGCCGACTAGCAAAATTTGAGGTTCTGTTTTAACCTTGAGACTTGCTTTTCATTAGGAGTGACACTTCCTACAATCCTGCAGGACCTGGGTGCCACCATCTCCTATCACAGTAAGTGTCTGTGATAGCTGCTAGCACCTCCCTTTTAGGACACCTCCACAGTCCCCCCACATTCACTGCTTTCTCCAAGTGACCCACACAGGGGGCTGCTCATCACCACATGGATTCCTTTTCATGGGTTTTGTCATGGAGGTGGGGTGGGGGAGCAGTGACTCGAGAAAGGGACACAGTGGTGTGGTATGGTAACATATCTGAAAAGGTATGAACCTGTGCCCTAAATCATACAGCATTGTAAACCCACGTTATCGCTATGAGAAACAATAAAACTAAGACAAAGGCATTTTGAAATATTAAAAAGGAAGAAATTAGTTGTTTTTCACTTAAAACATGACAGGGGTATAAAAGTTGACTACTGAGAAGTGGAGGTAAAAAGAGATATCAGTAGAGGAGGAAGTCTCTGGAAGACACGGCAGGGCTTGCTAGTTTTCTGCTATCATTTGTCATTTGTAATCACCTTCTTCCTTAATAAAGGGGTCACTTCCCAGCCCCAACAGTTAGTTTAGCCTCACAGTAGATTCTCACCTCCAGTGTGTAGCAGAGCTGGTGTGGGCCTCCCCGGGTGGGACCTGCAGGTAGAAGGCAGGTAGAAAGCACTCCCGTTCTCTCTGTTCTCCTTTCTCACTGGTTGTAAGTACTGAGAGGAGGACGTTTTAGCCATGTCAACAGCACAAGGCATGGAGGAGGAGAAGCAACAGCTAAAAGAGCTCATTTATGGGTTCCTGAATGATCAGTGGGACGGAGCCAGAGGCTGGCCTGGAAACCTAATTGCAGGCTGCTCTGTCAATAGAAAACATTCAGATCTTCCACCATCAATTCAGGGTGCCTCTTTATATAGCAGCCATGGCTTCCTCTAGCTGTGGCCCCAGATAACTGACAAATGGCACTGCAGGTAAGATGGTAGGGAAGCTACCCTGTATGTGAGAGGACCAGGAAGGGGGCGAGAAGCTGCCAGGGTGGGCCATCATCATCCTGTGGGTGACCTCTTGGTAGACTAAAGAGAGAGAGAGAAAACCCAGCTTGAGAAGATGTAACAGAGAAAAGGTTGAGAATCCTGTGGACACAAGAAGTTGTAAGGAAGTGACCACAGGAAGATATACCCCAAAGACTCTGAAGGATCTCTGGGGGCACTAGATTCGTCACAGCAGGGTGGCTGAGGATTCAAGTCCTTCTTCAGCAAGTGAATAATAACTCCCAAACGTTGGAAGAGGAGGAAGGCAGCAGACACACAGGTGTGTCTTTCTCTCCTGTTCAAATGCTGTGCCCTTCAAGGCCCAGTTCCAAGGCCATTTCCTTCATAAACTCATCTCCACCCCTAATGCCAATGAAAGATGCTGATCCCAGACAAGGATCAGCAGATCTCTGGGCAGTTCTGCAGAGCTCCAGGGGCAGGAGCCCCAGGCCCAGCTGGACCTGGGGGCAGCCCCACACAAAAACTAGGTGCTCAGCTTGCACCGTTGTAAGTTAAAAATACAACTCTATGAAAAGTGTCTTGCAGTCAGGACAGGTGGGTTGTTAAGTACCCTCGTGTTCTACATCAGAGGGCCTCTGAGTGAGCATTCCCTGCTTTTATCATTACCTCTACAGGGAAGTGTGAGCTCTTCTTTTGCCCTGGGCGGAGCCATCTGGGGAAGCTTGGCATGTCCCTCCCATCGGAGGACAAGATAACTGATATTAATACCGATGTCTGGACAACCCTAGAGCCCACCTCTAGAGCCCTTCTCAGACATGTCAACTTACAAAATCAAAGTTGCTTTTTTTCTCTTTCAAGGAAGAACTCCCCATTTCAACTTCCTCAGAAGTGGAATAAATGGTTCAAAAACAGCAGCTGTGGATGAAAATTCAATTTCCAAATACATTCCATGGCTTATTTGTGGAGGGAAATGGTCTTTACCTCTTGAACTTTCAGATAGCTGGTGACAGCAAGTGCATGAGCACTTTTTTTTTTTGGTTAAACAGGAGAAAATATCACACCTGAGCTTGACCGGTAACCTAAGACAGGGATTTCAGGGCTATTCCTGAGGTATCCCTCACAGAGGCCACAAAAAGGACCTGGCCTGGGGGCTGTGATGGCGGCATTCTCCATATCTTCCTATAGACCAGCAGCAGCCAGGGCTTCTGCAAGGGATGAGGAGAAAGAGCATAACAGACTCACTTTTCTGTGACCTTGTACCTTGTGGACTGTAACCCGGGACTGTTTAAACCTTCACCACATCCTCTTTCTGTCTGGGCCTATGAAATAGCTTCCTCTAATCCAGTGGCTAGATGCCCCTGGTTCCAGTGCCACAGGGGTGTGGGTATTTAATAACCTGGGTGTCTGTGAGGTTTTTGCAAAGCCCTATCTGACCTGACTCCTTTCTTCTCCTGGAGAAGACTAGAACATTCTCACCATATTAATCATGCTGGGCCTTTGTTTTATGATGACTTTTTAAATACACAGGAAATGCTCTTCTCCAAAATCACATAATTTGGCCACTAGCAGCTTCCCAGGTTCAGAGTCACTCCACCACCTGTTGTGAGTTCTCCAAGATAAACTGGGTTTGCTGTAGCCCGGTTTTAGTGGTAGAAATGTCACCCAGCTGCGAAAGTGCTGGGCATGCTTTGACGTGCAGTCACTCTGCAAATATTTGTTGAGTTGAGTGCATGGGGGTCAATGGGATAAACTGCACAATTGTTATTCCTTACCCGTGACCCACACGAAGTCCACAGACACTATTTTGTTTGAGAAGAGGCCTTTGGATATTGAATTACAGACAGCACTACAGGAAGTACTACTGTTCTTATATTAAGGATTTGAAGTTTGGAGTGGCAAGAAAATTGCACATAGATCCAGGTGGCCCTGAATCTACCCCCGTCCTCCCCAAGCCCCCACCCTTGCCCTTGGCCTTGGGACATCCACCTGCAGAAACAAGGCTCTCAGAGTCAATGAGTTCACAAGAAACACCACATCCAGTTATCCTGATGACTATTTCGTCATTTGAAACCTGACCAGAGCCTATCAGACAGGAAATCCAAGTCTGAGGCTGTCTGCATAATTCAAAAGAGCCAGTTAAAAAGCAAAGGGTGGAGGAATGAGTGGTCACAGCCCACTCAAAGCCAGTTCATTTGTTTCTGGGTAAAAATTAATCAGTTGTCTGTGATGATCAGTCTTATGTGTCAACTGAGCTAGACTGTGGTAGCCAGTTATTCAAACACTCACTGAGATGTGGCTGCGAAGGTATTCTGTACACGTGATTAACACCTACAATCAGTTGACTTCATGTAAAGGAGACTCCTGGATAGTCAGAGTAGATCTGGTCCAATTCATTAAAATGCTTGAGAACAGAAATGGGGCTTCCATCTAGAAGCCTGGATTCTGCCTGTGGATTGGAACATCAAGTTTCTACCTTTCATGATAGCTGTCCTATTGACTTATTTAAATAGCCCTATAATTGCAGGTATTCTCTCTCTCTCTCTCTCTCTCTCTCTCTCTCTCTCTCTCTCTCTCTCTCTCTCTCTCTCTCTCACACACACACACACACACACACACACACACTGTGTTTGTACCCATATCAATATATATCTCCCACTTGTTCTGTTACCCTGGCTGACACATCACTGTAACATTAGCCTAACAGTAATAAATGGCCAACTCAATTTTTGGTTCTCACTGAATCAAAAATCAGTGCCCAGAGAGAGGATGTACGATTAGCTTGACTTTCAGGTAAGTCTACACCACAGTTATACAAATGTTCCGTGTATTCTGGGCACAGAAGTCAGAGCTACCCCACCCTGTGACTTCATTATTCACAGGCTTCCCCTAGTCCCTCTCGCACTCGCAGTGTGAATGTAAAGCTCCGGGAAAACTTCCGTTTTGTTTACTGTTTTTTCTGCAAGATCAGGCAAAATTTGACAATCTGTTGATAACTTGAATGAATGAATGAGTTTAATTTAGTGGTGAAGGCAGCCTAATGTGTGGGTGGTTGTTCTTTAGATAAAATAATGGATTTACTGATTTTCATTTCCTGTCAGGTATTTTTTCCACATTGACACCATCTCAAAGTACGCTGATTTTCCAGTCTCTTCTATCTGAGTGTTTCTGCAGCGGGGGACACAGGGTGGTTTTTTTGCCTGTTGAGATCCTGTCTTCTCATGACTTTGATGATACTGCTCAGTTCAACCAACAAGATCCATCTCTAGCATCACCTTGCTGGGAATTCTTCCCCTATGGTCCTCACCATGGCCCCTCTGCTGTTCTACACTGTTTACATTGTATCGGCATCCTCCTTCTGCAAATTCCTGCCTACACACCAGTGAAGTCTAGGGTGTTGGACTTGTGCTTACATACCCCTGGTCCTGCAGCAGTGAGCATGCACCATTCCTGATTCCTCTTTATTGGGGAATACATAACTCTCATATTGGGGATACATATCCCTCATCATGTATCTGGTCAAAGAAACAAAGAAAGAAAAGAAATCAAGATGCTGAGAAACAGCCTGAGGAACAGAGAGAAAACAGAAAGAAGTTCTTCACACTGTAACCAACTCAGCTTCATCTTCACAGCACCCTCATCCATCACCCTAAGGTCCAGGGAAGGGCAGCCAGAGAAGAGAGCCAACAGCTTGTCCTGTAATGAAGTTTCCATTTGAAACAAATTTCTTTCTTTTGTTTCTGGGACATTGTAAGTACAAATACATAAATAAATAAAACATAACTTGCTTTTTTTCTCATATCCATATTTTTCATCTTCGCATCTTGGTATTATTCACCACCATCCATCCTGTAGTAATCTGTGTATAACTAGGCATGATTATTTTATTGACCATGAGCTTGATATGGAAGTACTCTTTAGAGAGCCCATTTCTCCTACTGCACTGTCAACACTACAGGTGTTAGGGTTTAGTCTGTTTTGCTCACCACAAATCCCTTAGTGCCTGGAACACAATGTCTAGCAAAGGTGGTGCTCACTGTTTGTTGAATGAATGAACAGATGAAATGATTTAATCAAAGATATGAATCAATAGTCTCTGTCCTCTCGCATTTCTCTGTTTTCAAAAAAGTCGGTCTTCCTCTTCCATCAGTCTGGTCTGGTCGTACAGTTGTTTTATTCAGTCACAACTCACTTGTCTGATAGCACAATTAACCCTTTAGGTACTTTTGTCACAAGGCCATGAGGCATACTGGCTCCCACATGTACACAGACATCATCCTGTGCATGATTCAGTACTTGTCTAAAGTGACTAAATAGTCCTAAGGAAATGTCAAAAGATTTTAAAAATTTTTTAAATTTATTTTTGCATAAAAAAATGGGGTGTGGACCAGAGGTGCAGGGGTGGTGAGAGGATTCACCAGAGACAGAGTAGGGAGCAAAACAGGCAGATTTACTGAAATACACTGCTGCGAGGAGCAGCAGGTGAGACCGGAGAGGTCTGCTGCGCCACATGTGGGTTAACTCCTTGGCCGAGGGTTGACCTTAGGCTATGGCTGTGATAGCACTGAGACTTAACCCCTAGGCCACCACAGAGAGAGCACCCCCCCAAAAAAAAGATTTTTGTTTTTAATATTTAGAAGTCATTTAATGAAAGAACTTTAAGCTAAGCACTAAAGATGATAGTGATGTTGGCTGCATAACGATGTGGTACTTAATGCCCCTGGAGCATACGCTTAAAATGGCTAAAATGGTAAATGTATGTTATGTATATTTTGCCACAGTAAAAAAAGTACGTGTTAAACATACTTTTAAAAAAACGTACATTGAGTCTATTCACATTTCCACCTGCTAGAAAGTCATCGATAAAATCCTCACCTCAAAGCTCACTTTGCTCCCCTTTCCCTTTGCTGTAACCCACCTGCCTTTCCCCATTTTGACCCCAACTTGAGATACAAACTCTTCATTAAAAAATGATTTGAATTTTCAAAAACCAACTCAATACGTTTCTTCAGTTATAGTTCTCACATTGCCTACATCTATTTTCCAAATACTCTTGAACAAAGAGTATCATTTCATATAATGTTCATGGTCAATAAAACCAGTGTAGCATAGACTTTGGAACAGCCCATGATTTTACACAGAATGCTGCCATCTGAGGGAACCTCAGCCTTCCGCCATTATTTATTAGTTCCTACATTTATTGTTTTTTCAAAGCTCAGAAATATGGGCAAAATTTGAAACAGCTTAATTAAACTTCAGATGTGTGGTTCTGATAAGCCTGGCACAGGGCCATGACATTCCAGGACTCTCAAATAGCATAATCTAATTAATTTTTTTTCTAGAACACAGAGGTCATAAACACACAGTAATCTGAAACACTTAGTGTCCTGCCAGCTGGCATCTTCTCGTTTCCAGTTTCCCTGCACTGTAATTTTGCTTCCATTTGTGAGAAACTATGGATTTCTCCACTTTGGTAGATTGTATTAAGTTACATGCTATTCAGTTGAGGCATTTTTTAATGAACTAATTACATGTTAGTTAATAATAGAACATTGCATCAACAGTCAACTGTTGAATGTCACGTCTAAAGAAATTACTTCAATTTTGCTGTAGGAATATCTGAGAATAAGATTGACCTGTGAAACAATATGATTTCCCAGCACTAAGTTATGGATTTAAATAAATGTACACAGATTGGATATTGGTATTATCACGAATGACAGCATCAGCAACAAAACAATGGAAATTTTAATTTTTCTACCCAAATAATAATACCATCACTGTTACCCATTCTTAATGTTATCTGTGAGTTGGTGATGAAAAGATAGTGATTCACACTGGTATGTCTCATCACTAAAATCCCAAGAACATAGTAGAGATCCTTGTCCTCTAAAATCTTCACTCTTCTTCCTCTGATTTTGAATCTGGTGGACAATCATCTTTCGGTACACAGACCAGTGATGACTTGCAGACACTCATCATCCTCTCTTGAAGCCAGCATTTGTCATTCTGGGAAGGAGGTTCTGGACCAACTTGTCCTTAGATCTACCCCTCCTCTAGTCTGCTTTGTTCTGCAGGAGATCAAACTCAAAGTTTGGGGTTTTCCAGGCTCCTGAGTCAATTGACTTTCCATGAACTCAGTCCTTGAGAAGACTGGAAGGTGCTAGGAAGGATAGAGGCCAGGGCACCTCTCTGCCTTGGGTGGCATTTTTGAAAGCAGCTCCATCTTTTCTGCTCCCTGGTAGTTTCCCTATACCCTCTGTTTCAGCCAAGAAGTAGCAGTGTCTACTTGCCTTTGATAATTTCTGGGTTTCCTCATTGTCCCATTTGACTTCTTAGCTCTTCTATCACCAGGGTGCCCACTTCCCTGCATTAAAGATCTACTGTGTTAAGTAACAGTGGTTTTAATTTCCTGGCAAAGCATGACTGAGATACCAGACAAAATAGCACCATCTCCAGTGGCTATGTCCTCATTTTCATTCATTTCAGATATTTTTTCAATAATTCAGATCATTCCTCAGCATCTTTTATTACATCTTTTTGTTGCAATATTGAATAAAACATGTTTTCTCTCTCTCTTTAAAAAAAAAAATTTGGATTGGAGAGAATAGAGAGAAGGAGAAGTGGGGGTGGGGAAGGCAGCTATTTACAAGACCCTATAACTTTCCCCTAATGTCTATATTCTGGAGCTCCACTTTTCCTACACAGCAGGGCACACATTTTTGGTGAGGTCACACACACCCAGGGATATGATGTCATCTTGCACATTGTGTTCCAAACAGGTTTAATAATGCATTGTTGCATCTTAAACTCTGAGATGGAATGCTCTGCTCCAGCAGCCAACCCAGAGTCCATCTGGTAGACATGTTAGTCAATGAGCTGGAGAGCTCAGCACATTGCTCCCTATTGAGATAAAACAGAAATGACTCTTACAGATTGAAAGCTGAGTTTTATAGCACAGCGATGATGACATCACTTGAGTGTTTTAACCTTGTGTCTCCTCGCTCTCTCTCTCTCATTATTTCTCTTCCTCCTCCCCACCCCCTCCTCTGCTTCTCAGATCTTACCTGAGATCAAGTGGCTTCAAAGATGTATATACTTAAGCTGGAAAATCATTGACATTTTCATAGTCAAGCAATCTGGAACCTTCCTTACCAGTATCAAGCTAAGGGCATAGCAGCTATATAAAAGGCTAGTGCATCTGACCTTGAGGCCATGAGATCCACTGAGGGCTGCATACAACTTATCATGTGGCAAAATATGTCCCCTGTATGTCTCATTACCTTTCCAATCTGGAAATGATGCAATAATCTTTGCCACCTCTGTTTTCTCCTCATCTTTACCCAATCAGTGTGCTCCTATAATTTTTTCTTCCAGCCTTGTGGATTACTACCTCAGCCTACTCCCCAAATCCACGTCTTTGACACATTCTTTCTTTGCCTTGAAGGTTCTCCATCTCCTCTGTGCTTGTCTTCTTCCTTCTTTCACTGACTAGAAATATGTGACATATTATTCAACATCTTTCACAAATATCATTTTCTCGGCAAACATTTCTTATGCACAAGATGATTCTTGATCAGCTATATATATATGGATACCTGAACTCTCAAGGATAAAGAGAACAAGAGAGAAAAACCAATTTTGAAAGCTAGAAAGCAGATGGGTGAATGGTAAATGACTTTGACACCCAAGGCATGAAATTACTAAACCAGCAATAAGGAAAACTGAAAACAACATGGATTCACACTGTATAATCCCCCAAGGCTCCAAATTTGGCCTCATCAGGCCAAATTTACCTTGAGAAGTAGGAGTGACAGAGAGGGGATAAAATCTTAAAAAAAAAAAAAAAAAATGTTTGAAAGTAATTTTTAAGAAACGGGCAGATTGCCAGTTCCCTAGCTCACCATGCCAGAGACTCTCCCCACTTCATTGTCTAGAAAGCACAAACCAGGATCTTAAGTAGCATGATGGAGCAGGCAGCAGATGTCTTATTGAAAAAGTAACCCCAGATACACTGAAAGTGAATACCTCTGCGCAGTCTCTCGTTGGCTCCCAGAACTCTGCCAGGTGTTGTTAAACAGAATCTTCCACTGAATATATCTTTGTCCAAACGGAGACTATAAAGATATTGATAGTGGAGATTCTCATTTCAAAATTAGCAGACCTTTGAGGAAAGTCTTCGACAAGGAATATACAAAACAGAAAAGAATCCATTCACCTCCTCCTCCCCTCATCACACAAAGCAACTTGGCTAAGACAATGGTTTGCAGAAGAAAAGAGCTTCAGTAGCTGTAAGTTTTAGTTAACATAACAAGGAGTTAAAAAACAAATCCAAATGTGTTGTAAGAATCAGAGCTTTGTTGTTATTTTATAAAAGGAAATATTGTCTAAAGAATAGAAGCTTATGAACAAAATGAGACCAGTCAGCACAGTGACCCAAAATCCAAAAAGTAGGTGTCTCAGGAAGAATAGAGGAATAAAGAGGAGAAGATGGCAATAAAATTATTGAGGAATGGTTTCCAAGATGGACTGACAAGGTTGAAACAGGCCAGGAAAATAAGCAGAAATCAGCCCATGGGGCAGTGAATCATTGTGAAATTTCAACCAAGAGAAGATCCTGAAAGTTTCCAAAGATGAAAAACAAAGTAGGTCACACACAGATGACCAGGGATCAGGCTTATATGGGGATTCTCAGCAACTGTGGATGGTAAAATAGAACAATGCCTTCAAAATTCTGATAGAAAGTGATTTCCAAATCTAACTATTTAGACCCTGATAAACGATCAATGAAATGTGAGGGTAAAATTAAGATACTATCAGATATAATGTCTTTAAAATTTGTCTCTCAATTTTTTCCCACAGTAAACCTCTAGAATATGAGTTCATCCCAAAAGGATTGTTAACTACAAAGAGACATGGGACCAGCCAATAGGAGAGGGAGGGTAAATCTTCAGCCTGCTGTGACTGAGGATTATAGACTGGAACTGGTCCCTGGGCACCTAAAAACCACCTATCCAGTTTGAGCAGCTAGAAGACACTGGGAGAAATTCTGGAAGGTAAGATTTAATGGCAATTCAAGGACCCTGATTATCTATAGATTTAGACACATGATGAAGCGTTTTGGTATATTGTTCTTTATCTGTCTTCTTAGATCATCATTCCATTTGTTCAGACTATTGTATTGATTCTGTGAATCCATATAATTCTCCCAACCTCTCCTGATGTGCACACTGGTTCACTTTTGTAAGGTAACGCAAGTTATTAACTCATCTGTGGACTAGGTTAAAACTGATGACTGAAGCCCTTTGCACAACATTAGGAACCCCCTTTGGACTGATTTCATCTGTTCCATTCAATGAATTGCCAAGTCCTTTACCTGTTCAGATCTTTTGAATAATAGGCTTTCAATTTGTGTGCAAAGATGTCATAAAAATCTTGTCAAATGCCTTATTCAGGTGACGGCATTAATAACGAAAGCACACAATTATTAGGAATGTGCCAAGATCTATGCTTAAAAAACCAATGTCAATTTACATATTAAAGCTCATTCAGGCTTCACAACACCATCTGCTCCAGCAACTGTATTTTTCTGAATGGCCAATTCAATACTTCTATCTTTTTGTTACTTACACTTCTCAAATATATTATATAAGCATTGTACTTTAGTGCCTTCTCTTGGAGAGGAATTGATTAAACATTTAAAAAAATCCAATGTGTCATTATTGACACAAAACCTACCACAGAATTTTAGTTCTCAAACTCCTTTTCTAAAGAACCATACAATATGCAGAGGAACACATTGAGGATCTTTGTGCTGATTCTTTTTTTTTTTTTAAGATTTATTTATTTATGCATACAAGCACTGGGGTACAGGCCAGAGTGTGGGGGTGATGAGAGAATCCACCAGACAGAGCAGGACGCAGAACAGGCAGATTGACAGAAACACACTGCTGAGGGGAACAGCGGGCCAGGCAGGAGAGGTCTGCCTGCGCCATGTGGGTCCCCTCCCCAGCCAGTGGTAGGGATCAAACTCGTGCTGCAGTGACTGCGGTTTGCCTCACAGCATGTTGCTTAACCCACTGCACCACCAGGGTGGGCCCTGTGCTGATTCTTTATACCAGGTTTTTCAGACCTTTTTGCTAATTTGCCATGTACTTTTCTTCTTCAGAATTTTGACTACAATCACACTATTGGACCTCAACGCCTCATCTCCTTCCACATTACAGTTTATAAACATGGGGATTACAATTAATGGCAAATATATGTAAATTTTAAAATATTTTAATAAAAAAAAGAAAAAAAATAAACTTCCTAGTTTAAATGCCATATTTTTCGAGAATATTATCATTGAAATGTTGATTTTGCTCAAGAGAGGAATTTCTCTCTCCTCTGAAAAATTGAGGTTTTCGTAGTTTCCATCACAGAGAGCTTCATGTTGTCATTGTCCCAGAATTCCCTAAACTAGTTTCAAAGTTCCTTAAGGTCAAAAATATACCTATTATTTATATTTTCATTAAGGATTTTATCTATTCTAGGAACTTATTCATATGAGATGCTTAATAGCTTCTGTGGACTATGTGGTGGCACATAGTCCCGTTGACCTTGTCACTATGAGTGCTCTCTAGGTGATCTCGTTGGGGATGATATGGAATTTATGTGCTTCCCAGTTCATCCATGGGTATCTAGAATCCTGACTGGGAGAAGTCACATATCTGAGGACTGACCCATTACAGTAGGAGGTTATCTTCTGAACCTAGAAGCACTTAGAGATTTGGAAGTAGGAGTCTGAGAATTAACAGATGCTTTGTTCCAATCTGAAAACCCCCCACACCCAATCAGCACTGATGGGAAATATCACATCTCCTGAGATAGGCCCTGAGCTTGAAAATGAGTGAGCCAAAAGCTTGAGGTGCCTGACCCTGGGTCAACTCTCCAACTCCAGATATAGCCCCAGAGCTCTGTCTCAGCATTGCTTGTGAGCATTATTGCAATCACGTCATGTAGATCGTTTCGGCTGTAAGAGTCACCAATTCAGAAAGTGAAGCATAGTCACAGCCAAGAACTCTCAATAATAGTCTGCTTGTCTTTCAACTGAGATGGTTAAATTAGCCTCATTTTAGACTTAGCAAACACTTCAAACTAGTTTTTGAATGCTTTTTATCTTCCTTAACCAAAGTATGTTTAACTAAGCAGTATCCCCTAAATTTTTAAAACCCACATGTACTTTATAGGAAACATTACATTGTTTTACTTATTTACATGTTAAATAATTTAAGTGTTGCTTGGGATGGGTGTTTTTATGTCCAAGAAGATTTTCCAAGTATTTTTATAAGCTGTTTTTCTTAAAAACAGAAAGCTTCATTTTGCTAAGAATAAATAAATGGAACGCTTGAGAGACAGAAGGTTGCTTGAAAATTTCAAACCCACAAATGAGGTGGGTTCTACACTTGGCACACACCTTTCCCCATCCTTTTGTTTAATGTGGTTCTTTGTGTTCTTCCCAAAACCAGACCCTAAAGCCAGGCTAGGGTGCAGGGTAAAAGAGAACATAGGAGAGAAATAAAGATGGCAGTGAAATTTAAGCCAGACTTTATTCCCTGTGCTTCGTTAAGAAAAACAGTGTCTCTGGGCACTGAAAGGCCACATTTTTCAAGGTCCAAGTGTGAATGTGGGCCCAAGTCAAGCAACGAAAAGAGCACTCTTCCTGCCTGGTGCTGGAGAACCTTGACCTCAGTCATCAGCCCTCTCTTCAAAAGATGATTCTTGGCCAAGTCATACTTTCTTAATTGAGGTAACACTGGTTTACAACACTGCACATGATTCAGAAGCATGGGGTCATGCCTCTTCAGATGCTTGTCCCCACATCACACATACCACTGAGGGACCCACAGTCCTCCACCATCAGATCTTAGACCAGCTATAAATCACCAAACCTTGCTGCTCCCAGAAGCCAGGAAGCACCTCATCATGGGTTTGCAACTCTGCCAAAAAGAGAAAGGGCCAGCCCATTTTGATCCTGTTCAGGTCCCAGCAGATTTTGCAATGGTGTTTGTGAGCGAGGCAAGGTGGGTGGGCAAGCCTGCACCAGCCACAGGAGAAATGTTACTGGCATACCCAGAATCCTTTCCAAGTATTGGCAGATTTCGTTGCCTGGTGCTTTGGTTCCCAAAGGTAGGCATCTCTGAAATTTAGGTCCACTTCCAAATATTCTGAACAAAATGCAAAGCACTCCCGGGCCTGCACTTTTGAGGCAGCTGGTGCCAGAAACATATCAGCATTTTTTCCCTTTTATATACTAATTCTGAACTTAGTCTTCTTTTACATGTGGCTGTAGACTCCTAGGAGAAGAGGAAAACAGAATCCAAGAAAAAAACTATTCTGCCCACATGATCCCATGGTAAAAAAATCAGATAATTGTTTGGGGTAAAGCTTTTAGAGTTGCACTGTATGGCATTCCTCAGTAACGTGACCATGAAGCAGAAAGGCCATTAGGGTGATTTCCCCACCTCATCCCTCTCTCTAAGTCCAATTAATACTAAATTCTGCCCTTTTTTAAATGACACATAATTTATCTCTTCTCTTGCGTTGTCCCTGAGCCAGTGAAAAATTCCACCACATTTAAAATGATCAACTATGCATATGGAATTTTCATTAGGAATTTAAGGGATATGGTTCTACCCAGTTCAATTGCTGGAGCATGCTCTCCACCTGTTGCTACTTACAAAAGACTCTAATTCACTCAGTCCTAAATATCACTGGGTTATTTATACCCAAGTTTTTGGAAAAATTGAAAGCAAGATAGCAGAATGCAATGTATTTTTCTCTTCGTGGTCTATGATCTACGTATAGTCCTTTCTCTAAATGAGTATAAGAGCTAAGGACAAAACTTAAAACTACACCTATGTCAAGAAGAGACTGCAGATTCTCTTTTCAAGGCTGTTAAATGTTTCTGAAAGGGAGAAAGAATTTTATTCCCTTTCTATTTTCCTCCCTCCTTCTTAAAGAGGCATAATCTTCTAAGTTAAGACTTGTTTCTAGATTGGATAAATAATAACACTTCACCAGGCATGTGTAGAGAGCGAATTACAGTCTGGGGAGTTTGGACTAATAAAACACTGCACTTTGGCAGAGTAGAAGCAGCCAGAGGCCATGTATAGGGAGTGGAGTTCACTTAGAAGGGAATGCTATGCTTGAAGCCAATCTAGACCAAAACCAAACAAACAAACAAGCAAAGCCACATACAAAAACACAATGCCCCAGAGACAGCCAGCACTTGATAATCATTAAGGTCTCCAGCTGCCTTAAGATCCTCAGGCATCTTTTCCAGGGATTTCTTTTGTTTGTTTGAATTAAATGTCTGCATGTTTAAACCACCTGCATACTGTCTGGGCAGATTTGAAATATGGAAGGGATGGTGGGCAGGAGGGACTGTCAATATTGCTGTGATGCTTCCAATACCAAGCTCATCATCACCTAGAATTAGCTAAATTTGCGGGGTACATGTGGGGAAATGCTTTGGAAATAAATGTACTATTTTTTAAGTCACAAATTTAGGTAATAATATAAATATAATTTTCACTTATAAGCAAACCAAATCACACACACACACACACACACACACACACACGGCTTTCCTTGTTAATTTATGGATTGTTTCCTTCCTTTCTGGCTGAAAATATCTGTGGAGGGATAGAAAGAAAACTCTGTTTGTCTTCTTTCTAATTATTATCTACAACAGAAGCTAACATCTCAAAAATAGTATTATTTCTCTCCCTGAGTCAACTTTTTCTCCAAATGTCCCTTTTTCTGTCCAGGACACCATGATTCTCTCAATCATTCCAACTGAGCTCTGGGAAATTGCCTCTGAAACTCCTCTTCCTCCTTCTCCCCCACCACATCCATTCATCCTCCAGGCTTGGCTATTCTTATACCTTAGAGGCTCTTATACCTTAGAGCTTTTCTTCCCTTGTTAATGGCCACTGTGGCCATCTGCACAGACCTAATCATCTCAAATCTGACCTGGAACCCCTATTTCCATTCTTTACTCCATCCAATCAAACTGATGTATTTTGACCAGTTAAACCTTCATGTTCTTGCCATATGATTAGAGTTTTGAACATAGTGGTTACTCCATGAATCTGTGCTTTAGATGTGACTATCAAACCTTAATACATATGTCTTAAATAACTACCCTATTGCCATGAAATAAAATCCAAAACATGTCATGTAGGATTAGATGCCATCAATGATCTGGTTCCTCTTATTATTATTTCTAAAGTATAAGCTCATCTCTTTTAAAAACCCATTGCAGTCAATTCACTTTATCTATTATTTCCAGACCAATCACCCCTGACTTCCCAATTCCTTATCTGGGTTCATTCCATGCCCATATCTAAAGGTCCTTCACATTTGTTCAAGTACCACTGTCTGTACAGTGTAATCCCCATAGGAGAGGATGGGTCCATGTCCCCAAATTAAGGGTGCAGCTGAGTTGGAGAGGATGCTAAAAAGGACTTGAGAGAGAAGACCTGAAGGAGGCACATGGAGCAGAGGGACATGTGAAGAAGTCATGCTTCTCGACCTTGGGCTTGCACTCAGTTCTTGGGGGACATGGGAGGAGACACTTGAAAGAGACAAGGACACAGGTGAGAGACCTGTGGGGACACTGAAAGGACAACCTTTATCCTCACTTGTATTTATTTTGCTCCTTTCCTTCCAGACATGCCTGGAACTTTCTGTCCCTTTCTTATGGTTCCCCAACTTAGATTTGTGGCAAATTTTTGGGTCTCAGTGGATCCCCTTTAAGCCAACCCTGTTTGATGGAGCATTTACCCATTAGGATATGGGTAACTTTGGGTGTTTAATTAGAAACTATTATCCTTTCTTCTCTTTCTATGCATACTAATCTTATTAAAGTTCTTTCACACTAAGAATACTTTCTCTTTATGAAACAATGGCAGAATCCATTTAGAGCATGCAAGTTTGGGTATACTAGGGTGCCCTTCAGTCTGCCCACTACTAATAGTATGTTGTGAAAAAGTTAGATACAAGAGTGCATTTATATATGAACATATTTACATACAGTTCCAAAAGAGACAACTTTAATCTTGAATTAGAATGAAAACAGGATCAGTGGTTGCCTGGGGGTGGGGATTGCTGGGAAGAAGCTTTTCAGAGAAACAAGCACCCCATCTTGACTGAGTTGACAGTTGTTCTATTGGACAAGAGTCAAACTACTAACTTTGTCTTTAGACTGTACCAGAAATGTCTATTAGATGCCTAAAAATGCGTGGCCCATAAGTTAGTTCTTGGTTTTCCCTACTAGCTTGTTCTTCACATACAGTTGTTCTTAGAAAAGATCTTGAGTAATTTTGACTTCTTGTTAACTCCTCCTCATATCCCATATCCCATAAATCATATTTTCAGCTCTTCCCTCATAATCTGATTAGATATAAACTCCCAATGGTGGTTCAAGCCTGAATGATTTCAATACCCTAGCTTCATCTCTTTTCCCTTCATCACTTGAATTTAATGGGCCGATTCAGCCTGAGGGCAGCTCCTAATCAACTCCACTACTTGGCCCTCACACTTTTGTGGAATTTCTTCATTTTGAGTGTGGTTGGGACCTGTGACTTGCTTCTAACCATTACAATAGAACATAGGTAAGTATATTACATAAAATTATGACACTGGTCTGGCTAGCAGACTGTCTTCCTTGCTCATGTTGATGACATGAGCTACCATGTTGGGGAGTTTCATGTGGCAGAAGCTGAGGTGGCCTTCAATCAAAAGCCAATCAATCCAACAGCCCATAATGGCCTGAAATCTTTTAACAACCTATGAACTTGGAAGAAGCTTCTCTAGTTGGGCCTTCAGATGAAAACTCATTCCTGGCTGACACCTTGATTGTAGCCTTGTGGAGGAACCAGTTAAGTCAAATTTGGGCTCTTGGCTCATAGATGCTCTGAGTTAATTTGTTGTAATGTTGCTATGCAGCAACTGAGTATTAAAATATAGCTATGATCATTCTGACAGAATATAGAAATGATTTTGTGCCAGTTTCTCAGTCCAGACCCTAGGAGACTGGTAGCTTCTACTCTCTACCTCTGGGAACACTGTCTCTGTGAACTCTGAGTCACTATGGTGAAAGCTGACCTCACTGAGACTGTGTTGCTAGAAACACCACTTGGAGGTATTCCACATAAGAGTTCCAGGTCAACCAAGTCTTCAAGTCATCCCTGCAAAAGTACCCTAGATGAGTTAAAAGGCATCTGTGTACCCTCCTGACCAGCCTTTCTGCTAACCAAATCTATGATAGGATCCTAGTTATGATGATAACTTTATGTGAAAATTTGAGCCACAGAGTGCCCAGAAATTTGATCAAACATGAGTCTGGGTGTGTCTGTGAGAGTGCTTCTAGGCAAGAGTAACATTTGAATTGGTAAAGTGAGGGAAGCAGATTGTCCTCCTCATTAAGGGTAGGCCTCATCTGGCCTGTTGAAGGCTAGAATGGAATAAAAGGACTGAATGAGAGACCATTTATTTTCTCCCTGCCTTTGAATTGGGTCACTGCTCTTCTACATTTGCACTTGAATTTTGGACTGCAGGCTACTGATTCTCCAGGCTTTCCATCTTGCCCACTGCAGGTCTTGGGACTTCTTAGTAGCCATACCTTGTAAGCCGGTTCCAGATAAAACTGTGAGACAGATGATAGGTAAGTAAGTAGACAGAATGATCAATCAATAAATAGGTCTTATTATTTCTGTTTCTTGGAGAATCCAAATTAATACACTAGTCAGCTCCACATGAAACAGAAAAATCACCTAAATGAATGTTTTCCAACTTCTTGACCAACAAAATTATGAAGCTTAATGTTTTTAACTGCTTAGTTTAGAAGTTTTTTAGGTGGAAATAAATGTTTAAAGCAATGTGTTATGGGTACTTGATAAAGACCAGTGAAGAACAATTGGAGAGGAATTTCCAGTCAAGATTTTGGTCACATAGAAGATCTAGGATGAAGGAATAACTTCTCCATGAGTTAGATAGAGGAATACAAGGAATTACTAAGATTAAATTTACCCCCAAAAGAGTTAGAAATCTTAGAAAATAAGTAACTATTCAGTATGTGTTAGATACATGAATTTATTGATTGAGACTCATATATCTCTATATAATTACCATTAATTTTATTTTATTTTAAGTTTGACACTTGAGGAGGTAACTTATTCTTTATAATTAATTTCTAGAACAGCGTATTAAAAACTATGCACTCAAAAAACTTGTTAGCTGCTAGTAATGGTAGCCTATGGAATTTTCATAAGGCAACATACATGCATTTTCTCTAAAGGAAAAGAAAGATGAGCTAATATCAGAACCCTGAAATTTCAGCTGCATATATGACCATCCAAAATAAAATGCACATTTTAAAAGAATATATAGCTAGGTGTGGCCACAGGTCTTGATTTTAGTCAACAGTATTAAATGGAAAAGTTGGGTGGCACCTTCTACTTCCCACCTTACTACATTCTGCTTCAGGGATGCAGGTGTGATCACTGGAGATCTAACCATATGCTGTGCCAAGAGAATGAAAGCCTTTCCATAGGGGTGGAGAAGTGGAAAGATGGAAGGAGCCTCAGCTTTGTCTGAGCCACCAGATTGGCCCTGGTGCAGATCTCTGTTTTTTTTAGTTTAAAAAACAAAGTCTCTATTCGTTTGGATTTGGGTGGTGGTAGTACTGAGATATTTCCACTGAGGAATGGAAAATGTAATTGAAAGGAATACATTTCTCCTCTCTAAGTGACTTTCAGACTCTCTTAAAAAAGAAAAAAAAAAAAAAAGAGCCCAACACCAATTTTAAGAGACAGAGTTTCAAGGATAATTATCATTTTAAGTTCCCAAGCAGATAAGAGCTAAAAGCTAAACTCTGGAAGACAATAGTCCATTGTAGAAAACTGTTTTCCTATTAGCACTGCAATTCTAATAGCAGATCCCTGGCAATGATTATTGTGAGTTTAAACCACTAATACAATGGTTAAGTCCAAAAGTAAAATACATCTTAGTGATTTCTAATTCCCCAGTTCACACACACCTTCATTGCATAGTGTTTATTGTACATCCACTATGCTCTATTCACACTGTGGAGATTTGATGAGAATAGTGCAATTTTTCTTAGCAACACCTCATGGAAATAACTCACATGGTTCAACAATGCATATATAATTTATAGCTTTAATGTAATTTTCCAGTGATTTGGATGTATCTTGATTTATTCTATCTGGTCCCCAGCAATGGGAATTTATTGGACTTTGGTTTACCGTTAGTACTGTTTTTATTTTAATTTCTCTTTCCTTGCCTATCCCTCACTCCCTAACAAAAGATATCCTTATATTGTTATTCTTATATTCTAAAATTTTTATTTGCATGGAGTAGATCTTCAAAACTGGAACTGCTGATTTAAAAGTAAATATCTTTGACCTACAAATCAAGCATGCCAGGAACTACAGGAGGAACCCAGAGACCCCACACTGAAGAGAGAGATCAGAACAAATACAAAAAGCCTGGACCTGAATGTGGGGAGAATTGCACGGATACAGACATTCAAGGAAATGCTCCAGGCTCATTCCTGATACTCCAAAAGGAACACCCAAAGAGATTCTTGCCAACACAGTGTCTCAACAAATACAGCAAATCAGAAAACAGACATCAGGGAGAAGTAAAACTATAACTAACCAAGCAAGCCCACAGGGGAAAACTACACCACAAAAGGAAAACCAAACACAAGAACCCAACAACAATGACACAGAAAAAATATTCAGCCTATCTGAAAGAGAATGTAGAATCATCATGATAGAAAAAAATAAATGATTTGCTAAAAATTATTAATGATCTGAAGAAGGAGAATGAGATATTAAAGAAAAAAATGGAAGACATGCAGGAAGATAAGAAGAGTAGGGAAAACAGAATGGACAAAATGGAAGAGCAGATTAATTCTTTGAAGAAGGAAACTTAGGCATTAAGGAAAACATACAGGAACCTAGAAAAACCAGGGGAAACAGAATAGAGGAAATCAAAGAGCGAATTAGCTCTCTTGAAGACACAGAAACAAAAAGAACCAAGACAGAAAAGGACAGAGAAATCCAAAGGTAAAAAAAAAGTGAGGACATGCTCCGAGAACTCTCATATGCCATCAAGAAAAGTAATATAAAACTTATAGGAGTACCAGAAATTGAAAATGATAAGGGAAGTGAAAATATATTTAAGGAGATAATAAGGGAAAATTCCCCAAGCTTAAGAGATGAAATGAAGCTAGAAATACAAGAAGCAAGATGTACCCCAAACTTCTATGATAGAACTAGAAATACAGCTAGACACATAATAGT
>JAGFMF010011638.1:7379498-7429065 GCA_019455555.1 Galemys pyrenaicus | reverse complement strand
GCCCAGCAGATCTCTGCTGCCTTGCCCGCTGCTCCCCTCAGCAGTGTACTTTAGTTGATCTGCCTGTTTTGCTCCCTGCTCTGTCTCTGGTGAATCTGCCCACCTCCTGCAACTCTGACCTGTACCCAGTGCTTGTATGCATAAATAAATCTTTAAAAAAAAAAAAAAAGTAGATGACTGGATCAAGAAATTGTGGTCTATATACATAGTGGAGTATTATTCAGCAATCAAAAATGACAAACTAGGACCATTTATAGAAACATGGATGGAGCTAGATGGAATTTTACTCAGTGAAACAAGTCAGAAGGCAAGAGAAAAATATCGGATGGCTTCACTTTTGGAAGGAATGTGAAAGCAACAACTACAACAACAAAAAGAAGAAGAAGAGTAAGCTCAAGGAAATGGGCAATTACAACCAAAAGCAAACAAAAAACTCAACAAGACCTAAAGGTCAAAGATGAACCAAAGGGACCATGGTGGGGTGGGGAGGGGGGAGGAAACAATGGGATGAGGGCAGAAAGAGTACAAGGGACTGAGGTGATGGTGCACGGGTGGAATGGTGGTGGGTATGCCCTGGGGAATACAAATGATGTCAAATATAATTAAATAAATAATTTATTAAAAAATAAACTGTATAGGAGAAAGTTTTACAAATTTAAAGTGTTACACAACTGAAAGGCATTATGGATAATAAGAAAGATTAGGTAGAGTTTACATTTAAAGATGTTATATTTCCTACTTGAATTTAAAAAATATTTATTCAACAAGCTCCTTAATCCTGTAGTGACACAAGTTTTCCCTGGTGCCCATAACCATGTTACAAACCCTGACATGATATAAGGTCAGTTAAATGTATTTCTTTGTATGGACAGTTGGAAGAGTCTGGGTCCTTGTCCCCTTCCATAGGGCAATCCTCACTCCAATTCTATTTAATCCACAAATATATATTTAGCAAGTCTTTGACATCTTTAAAGATAGGCAGTACACATTCTAGTGTAAAACTTTTTGGAGCTATCTCAGCAGTAATTCTCAACTTGTTTAATCTGAGTAGATAAAGCATTTTCTTTAGCATTTTTTTCATTAATAAGCTTCTGCCCTAGCTTACCATTATCCAGTATGAAGTACTCAGAATGCATTATTTAATATAACAAACACATGCAGCAACATTAGCTCTTTAAAATAAGACAGAAAAATTAATGTAACTCGATCAAGATCATCAGCTAGGAAGTTAGATAACCAAGACTTGAATGCTAGCTCAGTCTCTAAATATAGTGCTCATTCTGGTCCCAATCCCTCATCATTCTGCAGAGGTTGTCATACTGAGGATGTAGTTACCAAAGGCCTGTCCTTGTAAGCTAATAGGGTTTTCTTCACATAGTTTGTGAGACTTTGGAGGTTGTCAGACTATACATTATGACCACTAATAAAAATGTCATCTCTTGTCAGTAACGAGATAAACCCATTTCATTCTTTAAAGTAAACTTGAATTAATAGAGTTAATTTATATGCAAATTGATCAGTAAGCCACTGGGAAAAGTCTGGTTATCTAAAAACAATTTCTGGAGTTGAGCCCATTTTAAGAGAATGATGACTTTAAAATAACTCCCAGTCCCCTAGTCTGCCATTCTCTGATTCTTTCAGATAAAATAAAGGGTTATATGGACAAAGATTAACAATGCCCATGACATTTCCTTGAGATCAATAACAAAACTTTAAGAAGTATAAACAATATTATAAATTTGTATTTCTTTCTATAATATTTAATTTCTTTAAACCTCAATAAATTGTTTCTTCAACAGAAATCTTTCAAAAGTAGTTGATTTCTTTAAAAAATTAAGTTTTCTTGATAGTTTCTTAGGACATTTTAAATGCATAATATATACTCAGTGAAATAAGTCAGAAAGCAAGAGAAAAATATCAGATGACTTCACTTTTGGGAGGAATGTGAAAGAGCAACAACAAAAAAAAGAAGAGTAAGTTCAAGGAAATGGGCAATTACAACCAAAAATAAACAAACAAAAAAACTCAACAAGACCCAAAGGTCAAAGATAAACCAAAGGGACCATGGGGCGCGGGGGGGGGGGGGGGGGGGGGGGGGGGGGGGGGGGGGTCAGGGCAAAGACAGGGATGAGGGCAGAAGGAGCACAAGGGACCGAGGTGATGGCGCACAGGTGAAATGGTGGTGGGAACTCCCTGGGGAATACAAAGATGTCAAACATAATTAAATAAATCTAATTTAAAAAAATGAATGCATAAAATAATAAAAGTATGTATCTTTATAATTTTAATAACTATGGCTAAAACAATTCATATTTCCAATAGTACTGAAACAACTACAATCCCATTTCTTTTTTTATAAGAAAACATTTATTATGTTAATAATAACACTTATTATTTTTAATAGTAACACAATAGCATTTATTTATTTATTTATTTTCAGATTTTTCCAGATAGTCAGTAAAAATCTCATTGTTAATTTTCATTCCCCTGATAGCCAGAGGGTTCTAAAATAATTTTATTGGTTATTTGGGTTTGCTCTTCTGTGAAATTCTGATTAATATCCTTTAGATAGTTTTTATTTATCCTTTTAAAATCAACATATAAGATTTTATGCACTATTGCTATTAAATGTTTTTATATTTGTGTTGCATTGCTTTTACTATTTTTTTTCTGTATACAGCTACTGAGTTCCCTGCCATGCTATAAATTATCTTCATATCCTAAATTGCATATGTCACCTAATATGCTTTCTATTTTTTTGTTTATTGTCTATTTTCATTGTTTATTGTTCATTTATTTTAATTTAAACCTTTTTTTCACCTGAATTTCTTTTGGTATAAAGTAGGGGCCCAACCTGATTTTTTTCCAGAGAATTTTTTTCCAGGTATGCCATCTCCATTTAATAAGTAAAGTATTTTTGGGGTACTATATGGAAAATACCACATTTACAGTATACTAAAATCACATACATAGTTTGGGATTTATCTCTGAATTTTAATTTATTCACTTGATTTATTTTTCTATTTAATGCATTATTAATTGAATCAAAGCAGATAGAGGTAAAAGAAATGTAACTTAAACTGTTGAGTTAATTAATACATTTTTTAAATTGCTCATATTTTTAATATTCCTATCATTCACATATCATGAAGGCTTAAGCTGTTGATTTTATTTGGGTACTCTTGGTTTTCTTTATATAGGAACCAGAACCTGTCAGAGACTGCATGAAATAACAGTCAGAATTTACACATAATAAATACATGTCTAGGGCCCTCCCTGGTGGCGCAATGGGTTAAGCAACACACTGTGAAGCAGACTGCCATTGTAGCACGAGTTCGATCCCCAATGCCGGCCGGGAAGGTGACCCACATGGCACAGCAGACATCTCCTGCCTTTCCCACTGCTCCCCTCAGCAGTGTATTTCAGTCCATCTGCCTGTTCTGTTCCCCACTCTGTCTCTGGTGGATCCTTTTGCCCCCCACATCTCTGGCATGTACCCCAGTTCTTGTATTCATAAATAAATAAATCTTTAAAAAAGAAATACATATCTATCATTCAGTCACCAGTGTGTGCTACTTGCTATAGCAGCATGAACTGACTAGACACTGGAGCACAATTGAGAGATTTGAAGTAAAGCTCAACATTTAAGAGAATTCATGATCATCAAAGTCATGTAGGGGATAGAGTATAGAGTGAGAAGGGAAGAGGAACAGCAATGTTTAAAGTCCTCATAGAGGCCAGAGTTGGAGTAGATGCTAAGGAAGAACAGCCAGAGTAGGAAAGAAAATGAAAGGGCACTGAGTCACAGAAGCCAGGGAAGAAGGGCAGTTCAAGAAATAGGGCATGTTCAACCATGTCAGCAGCAGTGTCAAAGGCTGTGGAGAGAGCGAGTTATGAGAGGAATGAAAAATGTGCCTCAGATTCCATAACAAATAAAGGTGACTTATTAAGTTGTTTCCAAGGGTGAGTAAAGATAATAAATTTCAACAACTCCAAGTACTTCACTACACTGAAATTCAAGTGTGAGATAAGTAATGACTGGAGGTTACAAGACCATCATAGTCAGGGAAGACCTATAAGGGTTGTTAAAACTAGAACCAGAAGCTCCTTAACTCATTTACCGCTTTCCTTCCCAGTTGCTCGAATATTTAACTAGCTCACATGTGAACCTGGTGACATGTGTTTGGTTTTTCCCTAAGTTTTTTCTAAGCTTCGAACTTTGAGTACATTGACTTGGGGATATTTTCATTTAAAAATATGATTTGATGATTTTGCTGTTTCTACTTGGATAAAGTAAACAATGTTGAGGGCATTGTTTTTTTTTCTCATTTTCTCCCTTTAAGCTCATTTATTTCCTCACTGTCTCTACAAGTATCCTTGTGTTTATGATTAAGAGGATGATTCACTTCTCCAGTAGAGTAGGTGTTGAAAGATTTCATATTGTTTTGCTCTACACAGCACTAAAAACCAACAAACTTCAAGCCATTTATTGAAACAATTGCTCAACACAGAGAGAAAATTCACCAAACCAGTAGTATTCACAGTCATGCAAGTCATTTGAATAAAAGAATAGTCAAAATAGTTTGAGAAGATGGTGCTGGTTTCTATATAAAGAGTTCTCTCTAATACCCAAATAAAATCAACAACTTAAGTTTCCATAATCTATGGCTCCCCCATATTGTGAGGTTAATGAGTCTAGCAGATACATTCTAATATCTCCCATTTCAAATGAAAGTAAAATAGGCTCCTTTATGTGGGTGTTGGCTTTATCTTTACTGAAGTTCTTAACAATGGTTATTATATTTACTTTAAAATAACAATAATAACAAGTCCAAGTCTTTACATCCTATTCTTCAATGTAAGCACATCGCCAATGTAGTAATATATGAAAAGAAAAAAGGAAAATACTGTTCTCAGAGAGAACCATCAATGCTCCTTGTAGTTTTGTGTTCATAAATAATGATATACCTGCACTGTTACTTTTTCAAGGGGGTATCAGCTCGTGGGGACTCACAATATCAGGAGTGAGGGAAGGGATGGGGCAAGGCTGCTACTGAGGTTTGTCTACAAATGAGTCCAGGAAAGAAATACATTTATCAAAATATTGCCCTGCTTCAGCACCAACCTAGGAGGTAACACGGGCAATTGGCTAAGATCTAATCTCTTAGAGGAGCACAAGCTTTCAACTGAACCACTAGGAGAACCAGCACTCCATTATCATGTTCATGTGCCATCAGCACTGGGAGTCCCCAAAATACATTCCACGAGGTCAGACAGGAGTGTATGGAATCAGATGGAGTCAAATGACGGCTGTCATTTGGGTTCAGAATAGTTAGGTGGGGCCCCCCCCTGCATCAATTTGGCTTCCCTACCCCATGATTCCCTGAGTTCATGCTTTGGGGTGACTGCCAGGCTCTCTGCTATTGCCTTCTCTATGGAAAACAAAACAAAATAAAACATCTGCATAAGGAGAAGACTGTGTTCAAGTTGGAACCTTGCAATCTGCTCATCCATTTGCAACTGGTCCATACAGGAAAGCTATTAGATGATGAGAAATAATGAGATTCTCACATTGAATAATACACCCGAGACACAGAAATTATAGGCAGACCTTGGTGGGTACTGAGACTGAAAGAATTTATAGAGATAAGGGTGAGACTGCTGTCTTTGCCTTTTGCTGTTGATCAGCAAGAAGAGAGATTCCATCCTCCGAGAGCAACAATGGAATAGACATACAGAAAGAAACAATAAACAGAGATCATGTGGCCCAAGAGAAATGCACAAGAGTTTTCATGTTGTCTGTTTGTCCTTTTTTTTTAATGTAGGTCCAATTTTCAATGAGGCTTTACTTCCCTAAGATACATTTCAATTTTCATTAGCTCTCTCCTGTATGCACTTAGCAGCAGCTAGTTCAATCCTATAATTCTGTCCTAGTTCTCCCTACTTACCTAGTCATACCTTTTGCCTCTTAATCCCCCTTTCCTGGCACATATTAAAAAGGATTAGCACATATGTCTTTCTTTTACGTTCACCTTTCTGGAAAACACAGGTCAACGTGATTTGCAATAGGTCCCTGATGCTTTTATTAATAAAAGTTCGTAAATGACCAGGTAAATAATACAACATGCATTCCCTTTGGAAGAGAAGCCAGAGGGAAAGGGAGAGAAATTGCCAGGACATGGCGTGTGTCAAACTCTGCTGGCCATAAATAACAAGGTCAGCCTGCCCTGGCAAGGGACACTCCCTGGTCGACTCATCAGAGAACTCTGGTTCTCACCTATGAATGGGTTTCCCTTGTCCATTGTCTTCCAAGCAGATAGACTTTGGAAAGGATAGAGTTTCTAGGGCCTGACCACTAGAGCAGCCCACTTCCTGTTGATGTGATTCCTGGATCCTTAGGAGGATCTTTGGATTTGAGAAATGTGGGTTTTTTTGGCGAGTCATCGGTTTGGGTTTTGTTTTGTTTTTTTTTTTTTTTTTGTTTCTTTATTTTTCTGGCTGTACAACACACTTCAAAATTTTAGTAGGCTGCTAGTCTATTTGCTTTGGGCCTATGTACTTGTGATCAATTCCATGGGCGAGTATCAAAGCCAACTACCTTGTCAGCACGTGGCTACATGAATCTAGGCAAGTTTATCTCTTACAAACATTTTCTGTGTTCTTCCTGTCCCACCGCTCTTTTATAATGGCTGTGACCATAGCCTTTAGCTGTCTGTGCCTTGAGGCAATTTGAAATTGAGGCTCTTCTACTTGGGCCATTCTCTATCTGTGCCTTCATAGAGTGATTGTTCCTTGTGTTTGGCAAAAAAATGCTTAGCAGGAGGAGTTTCTAAGGAGGCTATTCTTGCTCTGATTTCCTCCTAAATTCTTTGCACTCTGCCTTGGTTGCACCAACCTAGTCTTGAGGCAAAGAGTAGAATATTTCAGTCACCTCAAGCTTCCATGTTAGGTTCATGGATTCTCTGGCAATATTTCTCCTTAACTGTTTTTCTCTTCTATTTCACTCCTACTCCATCAAACAATTTGTCAGCCTTGCCTTAAGAATACCTCCAAATTAAAAAACTTCTCATGCCATTCACCTCCAGTCCCTAGGGATTCCAGTCATTCCCCAGCCAGTGGTATCCTGTGTAACTGTACCTGCAAGGCCCCGTGCAATCTGGGCCATCCAAGTTCTCCGTTCTCTCCTCCCCTTGGTCACTCCGCTCTGTCACACTAGAAGCCTAGCTTGTTAGTTCCTGACTGAGGTATGGATAATACTTGAAATCTCTGTTCAGGAACTTTCTTTCAGATGCCCTGATCACCCTTCTAAAATAGCAGCAAATTCCTTTTCCTGTCCCCTTAGTCTGCTTCCATTTCTTAAAATAACTTGTCACTTTCTAATTTGTTTGGTACTTTTTCTAATAGCATGTCTCTATGAGTAAAAATGTAAGATCCATGTGGACAGAGCCATGTCTGCCATCTTTCCTCTCATGAAGACAATGCTAAACAGAGGACGCACTCTACAAATACTTTTCAAACATGTTACTTTCAGCCTCGTCTCTTTCTTACAGGATCTTTCTGCAGGCTGAAGAAATTACATGTCATGTCTGCTAATATTGCAGCTCCATTGAGTGTGAGTAACAATACAGTAAAGCTATAACCTTCATAGCCTGTAACAAAGATCACCAACTTTCTACTCTGGAATGATGGGATGGGGCAAAATCTTGCTTCTTTCCTATATGCTCCACTCAGCAAATTCCACATTAAAATGTGAGTAAGTAACCACTCTGGTACCAAAATAAGTATTTGGTAGAATGCTTTGGGATTAATGTATCAGAAAGTGCAATTCAATCTGACTTGAATAATTTAGGGAATTTTTTAATGGAAACTTTACTAAAAGAAAAACTTCAAGAATATGTAAACTATAGAACTCATTTGCTCTGAGTTCCTACTCCTTTTCTCTATAATCCTCCAAGGTGTCACTATCATTTCAGTGGGAGCTCTCAAATTAGCATCCTGGTTTTAGCAGCTTCAGAATCCAAATATGTACACTATACACCTTGGTGATTTTAATCCTACAGGAATGTTTAAAGAAAATATGTTAAATTGTTTACCCAATTGCATTTAATACTACATTATTTGGCTACTACTCTGACTATAGATAATTCAGCTCTTTGTCTTCTGTCATGCTGACTTGTTAGTAAGGAGAAAAATCTCAGACCCTTAATGTTATTTGAAGTCATTTCTCTCAAATCTGTTCCACTCTCCAGCTTCCTTGTGTCACTTTATCTTTCCAGTTGCTCTGGTCAAATGTCGTGGTCTCTCTCTCTCCCCCATTTTATTCTCTCTCTCCTCTCTCCTCCCAACGTGGACACCAAATATACAAAATGTGAGCTCTTACAAATGCTTTTACCACTACTTCCTCACCTAGAACACCATTATTTCCCTCACAACACATAATTACAACAGCTTCCTAATCAGCCTCCTAGTTTCTGCTTTTGTCCCATTATTATGTATCCATAGCAGAACAGCTAGAATGAGCCTATCAAAATACATTCAGAGGCTCTCTTACCTTTTTTAATATGAGGCCTTCCATGATAACCCTGTTTAAAAAAGGAATCTCCTTAGCTCCAGCAATCCCTACCTCCTTCCCCTGCCTTATTTATTTTACTTTTGTCCCTAAAACTTATCTCTGTTAACTTACAAAATTATTTATTTTAGTATCTGTCTTCTACAAATAATAAGCTTCATGAGAGTGGGAATTCATGTCCATTTTTTCATTGTTATGTCCTAGCACTTAAACCAGTATGTCATACATGTTTTATATATCTATCTTTCCATCTATCTCTCTCTCTCTCTCTCTATCTAGAGAGAGAGAGAGAGAGAGAGATAGAGCGAGGACAGATAGATAGATATGTGTGTGTATAAATACATAACGTACGTATCTATACACATTATATTTTATACATTTAATATATACTTATAGAAAAATGTATGGATTTTGGTATCATGACTGTCAAGTGAAGAGAAATTTCAAGTAAGAGATATCAATAACATCAAATATTTCACAAAAGTCAAATATGACAGCCCGACATGTGTCCCAAAAGGAAAGTGTTGTGGTCCTTACACTGAACAGCGGCAAGTTAAATAGATGCAAGGAAACAAGGAATATGGTGGCTCTAGGAGGATGACCCAGGTAAAAACAGTGTGACTCCTCTGAGTTGGAAGAGAGCTGTCTTTTCTATTGTTAATCAGAGGCGAGAGGGGTGAGGGAAGTGGTTATATTAAGGCACTAGAAGGTAAGTAGGGGGAAAATCAAGTTAAATTAAAAATGTATCTAAGCTTCTGGAGATGTGCTCATTAGGGATAAGGGAGGGGTGTTCATGCTGGCGTAGTGAATTTCTTTTTTTTTAATATTTATTTATTATGCATACGAGCACTGGGGTACAGGCCAGAGGTGTGGGTGGTGAGAGGATCCACCAGAGACAGAGTAGGGAGCAGAACAGGCAGATGGACTGAAATACACTGCTGAGAGGAGCAGCGGGCGAGGCAGGAGAGGTCTGCTGCGCCATGTGGGTCCCTTCCCTGGCCGGCGGCAGGGATCGAACTCGTGCTTCAGTGGCTGCAGTTTGCTTCAGAATAGTGTATCACTTAACCCACTGCGCCACCAGGGAGGCCCCACTTAGTGAATTTCTAATTCAGGTTTGTAGTCAGAACAAGGAAGAGAGAAAGAAAGGGGGAAAATTTTCTTCCTCAAAACTCTTTGATTCTGCTACTTCACATTTCTCAGGTCCTCTAAAAAACTTATTGGAACTTCTTCTGCCAGTCTGCATTCTCCCTTCATTTTACCAGACAATCCTTCCAGCTCCCTGACAAAACCCTTGAATTCTCTCTCTGATGATGGGCTGTTGTCCTTGAAACAGGAAAAGTGTGCACCTTGAATTTATGGATTTCCCGCAGAGGCTTTAACTTATATATAAAATCCAAAGCACTTGATCTAACTCATGAGCTCACAGATGCTATGTTTCTCCTTTCCCCAATCTTGACTCCAGATGGTCTACGAGTTCAACCATATTAGTTCAACCATATTAAACTAGAAAAGACCCAACTTGAAATTTGGGCAGGAATGACAACTAATGAACTACCCTATGTTGCTGCTGGCTCCTATCCTGATTCTGCTCCACTATTCTTCTGTATTGATTTTCCTTTATTATTTTGGAAGCTCAAATATGAAGAATTATTTCTCAGGAAGATTCTGTACAATTCTACTTCATCTACAAGTTGTAAGAACAAAAGGATTAATAGGAAGGAAAAATCATTCCTGTGACTATTTCAATCAAATTACCATTAATTTTACTTATACAATCTAATTAATGAAATAATTAGTAATGTTTATTCAAAATTATCTAACAAAAGAAATACTAGACAAAGTAACCTTTGTCTAGTCAAGAGTGAAATGACGACCCCTTGTTAGAAATCAGTCTAGCTAGCGTGACTGCCAGAAACAAAATTCTTCTTCCTTGGTAGACATAGAAGGAGAAACAAGATGAGAAAAATGAAAGAACTTGTGAACAGATAGAGCCATGTAACCTGTTTAATCCATTGACTGTGGCTTTACAAACCGGAACACCTACAAATAATTAGGCTCAAACAACCCATAAAAACTGATACTACTCCAAGCCAACTCATACATAATTGTCCATACCTCCTGGACTCTGAGGCCACTTATCAAGACTTTGCTGCTTGAATGTGGTAGCATTGTGTCAACACTGTTTCTCAAAAAGAACAACTACCCTTGAGCAGACCAATTTATTTATTTTTTTAAATATTTTATTTTTTTATTTTATGCATACAAAATGGGGTTCAGTAAGAGTGCAGGAGGTTAGAGAATTCACCAGAGACAGGGTGGGGAGCTGAACAGGCAGATCCACTGAAGTACACTGCTGAGGGGAGCAGTGGGTGAGGCAGGAGAGGTCTGCTGCGCCATGTGGGTCCCCTCCCCAGCCGGGGATAGAACTTGTGCTGCTGTGCAGCAGATGCTTCTCAGTGCGGGGCTCAACCCAGTGCGCTACCAGGGAGGCCCAAGCAAACTAATTTAGATGACTGTTTAGCTTCCTACAATGAACAAGTTTATCTGTTTAGCGAATATAATATTGGGTATCAAAACACATTAATCAGTCCATGAAGATCTGGCAATGGCTATTTTAGCAAATAACTCAGTTTTATTGCTTACATAGCTTACCCAAAGCACATAGGAGAACGGAGCTCAGTATAAAAAAAAATGTCTGTGCATTCTTCCACAGCAGTTCTTCCAGTTAGTTATTCAGCAGAAACCAATCCATTAAATTGATGTTTCTCCCATGTAACTTTTCTTTGGTAAGCAATAACTTTTAGACGGTAATAAAAAAATGGCAGTCATTTAGAACCAAATGATGCACAAGATATTTGCCTTATTAAGTTGTTTGGTTGATTCACTCGGCACTTAAAATCCTTTAGTATGTTCCAGGAACTCTACCAGAACTTAGAGAATCAAAGCATAGATAATATCATAAATATGGTCAAGTCAAGTTTGTAAATCAGAGATACAGTTCAGTATGGCTAGTTCCCCGGTAATGGTAGGCCAGGAGTGTGGGCACAGCATCTACATCTGATGGGATTCTGGGATCCTCAAGTGAATGGTCCTTGATCTGATTCAGTTGAAAAGGAGTAAGCAGGTGGCTGAGTGATACTGTTAGGAACCTTATAAGAGTGATTATGCAGGAGCTGTATCCAGGGAAGACATGGCAGGTGGAAATGAAGATGTTTCACTTTTTTAAACGTTGGTGGAATTTATCAGTGAATACACATGGGTCTCATGTTTACTTTGTTGAAATATTTTAAGGTATGTTTAAACTGATTTTATGTAAAATATATGATTTCAAGTTCTTGATTACTTTCTTCACCAACACTTGGTGGTCTGTGTTCTCAAGGGATTTGCCCGTTTTATCTAAATTGTCAAATTTGTGGGCATAAAATTGCTTGTAATATTTCCTTCTTTTAAATATTTATAGCATCTGTAGTGAGGTTTTTTCTTTCATTTCCTATACTGGAAAGGTGTACCTTCTTTGTTTTTCTAAATCTGATTAGAGATTTGTCAGTTTTACTGATCTTACTAGAGAACTGGTCATTTTTTATGCTGTTTCATGAACATTGTGTTACTTTTCTAAATTGAGGTATAATTGGCATACAATATTTTATGAGCTTCATGTGTACAGCATAATGATCTGATATTTGTATCAAATATCAAAGTAATGACCAAGCAGGTCTAGTCCACATCCATCACACAATCACAGATTTTTTTTTTCCTATGATCTTCTTTTTTCTTTAAGGTATCCTCTCTGCAAATTTCAAGTCCATAGTACAGTACTATTTGCTACCATCTGTACATAATGTTAGCAAGACTTACTTATTTTATAACTGGACATTTGTATCTCTCAACTACCTCACTCATTTTTTTTTAATTCTAAGAAATTTTTGGAATGCTGAAAAAGAAAGAAAAGGCTTATGAGAAAAAAATTGCACAGAGAATGTTAGCACATTTCCTTTTGCCTATGCTTCTAATTCCTAAGAAAAATAGTGAGGGGTCAGGCTACATGGGGAGTGTTGTTACCCCTATTTTACATATATTAAAACTGACAACTAGAATCTGAGCTCTGTGGAGTAAATATGCTTACCCCCACTTTACAGATGAGGGGACTGAGGGACTGAGAAACCTAGTGGGCCCATTTTTGCACTAACAAAATAACTGTTAAGTGTCCAGTTAATGAAAACAAAAATATTTTATTTGGAAAGAGCACCACCTGTCTTGATTTTATCCTAATAAAACCTGAAAAACCTCCACTGCATTTGCAACATTGAGACACAGAGTAAATATACACACCACTCAAGTCTAAAATGTTTGCCCCCAACTCAAACATTTTCAGCACCTCCTGCAAAAATCTGACCCTGAGCCGGGAATTGTTGACTTGAAGACTTCGGCGATTTCCTATCTGCAGCCACTGAAGGAATGCAGCTTGAGCTAACCACAAGAGGCTTGAGAGTGCCCTGACTGGGCATCTGCGTTCCTGGACAGGCTGATACCAGGAGAGGCTGTGGCGCTGCTTGATGGCAGCAGGGTCTGAGGGCCTCCAGGGAGCCTGCAGGCAGGAAGGTGAGTCACGGGGCAGTGCCTGAGCTTCTGGACTCCGCTACGACTTCAGGAAGGAGGAACTCAGCGCCCACAGGGAATGAGATCAGCTGCTTTTAAGGACAATCTGGTTGTCAGGCCCAATGAACACCCACATTAGACATCGCTGGACATGCAAGAGAAAGCACATGCGGTTCTTCTGTTGGCTCTGAAGTGCTGGCTCCGCAGAACACTTGGAGACATTTTTTCCCCAAGGCCTTCCAAGGAAATGAATAGTGCTTGTTTTCCACAAGTTTGCTTAGTTTTAGGACACTATAATTTTCAAATAATGTTACCTTTGCTCTGACTTAGAGTCTATTTTAAGGCTTCAGGTCCTATGGGTCCCTCGGACATTGAGAAGGCCGCTTATATGAGAGGCATATTTCTTGGTTCAGATCCTTAGCGAAAAATACCCTGATAGGTTATCTTACTGCCTTGAAAGATCTCTAGATTTCAGAAATCACTTCTTTGGCTATAAACCGTGTGTCCTGGGTTCTTTGTTTCATCCTATGTATGAACTAGTGACTATCAAGTGAGGCATCAAATTATAAGTTGTTCTTACTCAGCTGAAAAAAAAATCACTATTGATTTTTTAAACATGCACTGCATATACCTAGAAAGCTTTGTTTCTGCAACCCCTCACATTTTCCTGAAACTGATTTTAATTGCATTGGGTCAAGCCATTTGCATTGTCTACATTCTGCAAAATCTAGGGCACCTCCTGTCACTTCTCCCTGAAGAAACCATGGACCTGGACTTAGATCTGTCCTTGGAGGTTGAGGCTTGAAAACATAGCATTGGAAACACATCCTCACACCCTCACTGGCTGAACACTCTCTCGTGTTGCAATCGAGTTTAACGTCTTTGTGAAGGGGAAGTCTCTTGGTGAACGTGTCCTGAACCAGACCCACTATGTGTGGCCTGGCGGGAATAGTTTCACTGTTGAGCAACTTCACAGAAAAGGAAAGAAAGCAAAGCCTTTTATCATCTCTCCCTTGTGTTCCCCTTCCCCAGTGTGTTTATTTGTACAAAATTCCTGTTCTTTTCTTGGTTACCCTAACTTCTTTGAGTCTGACCAGTCTCTAAGTTGACTCACATCCCAAGTCTGGCTCCAGGAACCCTTTGGCCAACTTATACTGAAGATCAACCCTTGGAAAGCAGCCTGCCAGCCAAATCGTGGGTAGTTATGGAAAACTGGGAGCTGCCCTTAGATACCAGTCAGCCTGTAACTGACGGTGGCAACATACATATCTCAAGTTCAGTAGTCTCAGTACATAGATGCACTTACTAATCTCATCTTTCTACAAAAAACATTTGGTTGGTTCATCGTGAGAATCTTGGCTAATTATTTACCTCACAGTTAAGATAATTTTTAAGCTCTTATCAATAAAATGAATGACTTTCAATGGTTTTTTGAGGATTACATGAATCATATTTCTGTACACATAGGGTGAGGGCTGGGCTGGAGGAGTGGCAATAAAAGAAAGCTCTGGGGCCTGCCTGGTGGTGGCACAAGGGTTAAGCACTGCACTGTGAAGCATCTGCAGCCACTGCAGCACGAGTTCTACCCCTGGCCAGAGAGGGGCTCACTTGGCACAGCAGACCTCTCCAGCCTCGCCCACTGCTCTCCTCAGCAGTATATTTCAGTCAATCTGCCTGTTCTACTCCCCACTCTGTCTCTGGTGAATCCTTTTACCCCCCACACCTCTGGTCTGTACCTCAGTTCTTATATTCATAAATAAAAAAATCTTTTTATTAAAAAAGGAAATTTTGTAGTTTATTTTTAAGATTTATTTTGTTTATTTATGCACACATTAACTGGTTTGTATGCCAGAGGTGGGGCGGGAGGTGATGGTGAGAGGATTCACCAGAGGCAGAGAGGGAGCAGAAGAAGCAGACTGACTGAAATACACTGCTAACAGCACCAGTGGGCAAGATAAGAGAGGTCTGCTGTGTCATGTGGGTCACCACCCTCACTGGGGATTGAACTCATGCTGCAGTGTCTGTCAATACACTGTCAACTTGCTAGCGCTGAGACTTAACCCCTTTCACTACTAGGGAGGCCCCCTTTGTAGTTTATTTATGGCACCCAAAGTAACTGAGATTCTGAAGGATATACGAGTCCATCGGAATTTGTATAACTGAATCATCACAATGATGATATTTTGTAATTCAACATGAGGACAAATGGTTAATTACTTATCAGTTCTGTGTATTTTATCTCACCAAGTAGGTTATCAGCTGCTAGAGGCCAGAGACTGTGCTTATACTGCTCCTTCTTCTCCTTAGCACTTTACCAAGAGTCTGCGCAAAAGACAGCACTCAGTGAATACATATGTGTGTGTGTTACGTGCATGATCCTGGTTGTGACAATCACGTGGGTAAACAGGCTGCTGATGGTCTCTGGGGAGACTCATGGTGAGAGGGGTCATGACTGTTTGGAATCACATAGCCTGTGTGTAGTGAGGCTGGGATTCAACAGGTCAGAGACCTGCTGGGTTTGCACCCACAGAACCCAGGTTCCTCCCTACGAGCCCTCATTCCCAATAACCTGGATGTAGGCCATTTTTACATCTCCCAATGTTAGATAGTGAATTTTTATAAGCAATCATATATAGTTAGTAGATTTACTATTTACATTGACCCTTGAACAACATGGGAGCTTAGGGGGGATGACACCACCCCATACACAGTTGAAAATTCAGGATAGCTTCTGACTCCCCAAAACCTTAACTACAAATAACCAGAAGTCTTACTGATGATATCTACAGTTGATGAATATATATACATTGTGTGTTATTCGTATTGTACACGGTATCCTACAATAAAATAAGGTACAGACAACAAAATAAGGAACTGAAAATGCACTTGGACTATATCAATACTGTAAGTTTACATTGTCAGCTTACTGCATAAATCACTTGTCAGTAATCCCAGCCATTACTAACGAACTCAAAATCAGTTTCAAAAAACGTGCCAGATACATTTATTGTAAAAACTGTGTAAAGTGGACCTTGACCAAACCAATTTGTTCAAGAATCGACACTAATGATTTTTATGAACATATTATGATTTTTTGAATGTGCTAATGATTTTTTAAGTAAAGGCCGAATAAAGTTCAATGCATCTAGCTTATGAGCAGATCTATATAGAATCTTAGTTACCAATGCTGGTTCCATCAATTAATTAGCAGAACCATGGTGATAGCTCTGTTTAAACATCTCAAACTGCTCCATCAAAATGTTATCAAACATTCAAAAAGCACTTGCTATGCATATTAGCATTTTTTAAAATGCTATCACTATATAAATATGTTAAAGGAGCTAAGTTTGCAAGCAATTTAAATGATCTTTCATTCATTTCAAGAAGCTTTCTATTCATAATACTTAAAAGATAATCTCCATATTCTCAGTCTTATATTTAGAACTAACAACTGCAATAGGCCAGCCACATTTTCGGATTAAGAACCACCTTTGGAGACACTGATGCTTTTATTTGCCACCTCTCCCCTAAGAAATAGCAAGCTCTTACTCCTTTCTTCTAGCCTTGACTCACATTCTAAATTGTCCACGTTGACCAGGCTAAGGGATCTGTTCCAAGTTTAGAGGAAAATACCATTAGCCATGGTTTGGTTTTTTTAGTGCCAAGTCAAAAGCTCTGCGATAGTTTTTTTCTAAACAACAGCTGTGTGCAATGCCATCTTTCAGCAATGGCTTGTTTGCCATAAACTTACAATTCTCTGCAGGTTATCAGATGTCCTTTTGGAAAATGCTGCCCTGGGAGCATATGCACTAGCTAATTGCTTCTGAATTTTCTGCTCCCTGCTTTCTTTCCCCATCTGGAGCATCTTGTGGGAGTACACAAACAAAGCCCCTGACTTCCCAGCAAGGCTGTCAACTCACCCTCTAGCCAGAGGTCACAAACTGGCTACCCTAGTGTGAATCTGGCTCCCAGATGGTTTACATTTACTGGGTACAGCATTTAAACTTGCTCGGCCCTAGCTGTGCATGACTGCTTTTAAAATCTGGTTACTCATGAAAATCAACTGGGAAACTTTAAATAAATATTCATGAATGAGCCCTAGACCTAGATATTTTCATTTAATTGATCTGGATTAGAACGTGGGCTTCTGACTATTTTTCATGTTCTCCAGGTGATTTGAATGCCAGTCACGGTTAAGAACCACGACAGTCTACACTGAGGGACCGATGGCAGCATCAAGGGTTCTGGCACAGCAATGAGGTGAAAGGAAATCTGCGATGGGGAAAGGAGCAGAAACCCCATGTCCCAGACTATGGATGGATGAATATACCACATGAGCCATCTGCAGGAGTCAAAGGCAGAACTAGGCTGCTGTTCCCACCAGAGGCAACACTTAAAAGGTGAGAACAAGCAACTAGTGTAGAATTTCTGGGTCCAGCTTATTGTGTTAAGGCAAATATGACCAAACTTCTATGGTGGAAGCAATGCCAAAAGAGGAAGTTCCCATGGTCAAGTGAAACTGATGGGAATGTTTATCGAAGGTGACCTGAAGAATAGAAAACCATAGCTAGGGAATCACAGGCAAGACAAGGACCCAAGTGGTAGGGAAACAAGGCCAAAACGTAGAGAATCAGATAGATGGAAGAACTGTTTCAAGACAAGGGTTTAAATGATGAGGTTTAGGAATGTTTATTTCCCTAGTACCTGTGCGTGTCCAGGAATGTTTGTTTCAAACCAAACTGTATATAATCCATGGAAACCATCTTGAATGAGGATCAAGGAGAGAGTGGTACAGAGGCTGATTATCAGCAGCAACAACGATGAACAGAAGATCTGTTCCCACCAGGGCTCTTGGTTTTCTGAGTAGCTGCCAACAAGTCTGGCATGTTGGATTAACCCTGAAGTGCGGGTAATACAGACAACAAAGCAGTAAAGAAAAGAGTGTTACTGGATAATGTATCCCCAGGTAGCTGAATGGTGAGTCAGGGCAATCATTACATTGGCATTCCTCTACCCAAGTCTGGATCTTTAGTAGCACCATGAAGTTCCTTTTATGAAGAAGAAAGAGAACTGATTGAGTGGTCATTATCATCATTGGTATGTGTTCATTTTAGTTATCTATTGCAGCATCACAAAGTACCCCAAAACTCTGAAAATTAAGCTAAGATGTATTATGTCACAAATCCTCTGTAGACCCTGGATTCAAGGAGCAGCTTAGTCAGCGAGTTCTGACTCAGGCATCTCCCAAGACTTACTCAAAGGGTTGGCTAGAACTACCATCCTATGAAGCGTGGACCGGGCTAGAGGATCTGCTCCAAATTCACTCATGTGGCTTTTGGCAGAAAGATGCAGTGCCTCACCATGTGGTCTTTCCAAAGGGTCACTCACAGCATGGCAGCTGGCGTCCCTTAGAAAGAAACAGATGGACTGAGAGAGACAGACACAAATAGAGCATGGCAATGACAGAACTTTTGTAACCTAACCTCAGAAATGACATGTCACCACCTCTGCCACATTCTATTTGTCACAAGCCAACCCTGTGATATACAAGGTTCAAAAAAGATACAAGGTTATAAATACCAAGACATGGGGATTATTTGGAAACATCTTGGAGACTCTATCACAGTGGTTATTGTTGTCCTTTTTGTTTATAATATATTTGGTCTGTCAAAAAGTTCGTAATTGTATAAATTTGGTGATTTAAACAGATTATGTTCTAGTAAGTGGTTCTTAGTAGGATTTCCTGGTAATGGTGACTTAGAACTCTTTGACCATCCGTAAACCTTCTTTTATTAATCAGTGGCAGGCAGTCCTTCAAATTTGAAGTAGAATAAGACATTGGACTGAAAGTTTTCCTTAATCTGTTTGGACCAGGCCAGCATCACTGGCTTAAGCCCAGTTCCTTATAAGGAAGTTTCTTTAGGCAATAAGGATCAGCTTGATTAACGCTTTTGTTCAAGTTCAATTCTACTACAGAAATCAAAATCATACTGTAGTCTTGTCTGATTCTTAGAACAAGACTTCCAGGTTTAAAACCTCATTCAATCTTGTCCAAAGAGTCTAAGATTCTCTTGTCAAACTTTCTAAATGAAGTTTGTAATTAAATTTTTTTCTTAAAGAATTATTTATTTATGCATACAAACACTAGGGTACAGGTCAGAGGTGCAGGGGGTGAGAGGATTCACCAGAGACAGAGCCCAGAGCAGAACAGGCAGATTAACTGAAACACACTACTGAGGGGAGCAGCGGGTGAGACAGGAGAGGTCTGCTGAACCATGTGGGTCACCTCCCCAGCTAGAGGCAGGGATCAAACTCATGCCACAGTGGCTGCTTTTGCTTCATAGTGCTGTGCTTAACTCATTGTGCTACCGGGAAGCCCCCTGTAATTAAGTTTTAATGTTTCAGTACTGTGGTACAGTGATTGGTCCCTCACATTTTACCAGCACAGTGTGACACAAATTTGAGCCTTGATCTATCTGTTAAGTAAAGAATGATGTCTATTCTTAGTTTCAGTTTGCATTTTCCTTATTATTAATGAGTTTTTGCATCTGTCCATATGTTTAAGAGTCAATTTTACATTTCTGTTAAGTTTCTATTCACATATTTTGCTCACTCATATAACTGAGTTATTTATCTTTTCCCTATTGAATTGCAGGAGCTTTTTATAGGTTAAAGAAATTAATTCTTTACCTGTAAAATGACTTTCAACCATTCCCCCCTATTTTCTTTGTTTTCTGATTTTACTTGTGGCATTTTCTAACTTTTTCCTTTATATATTGTTGCCATGAAGAATATTTTTTTTATTTTTATGTGGTCACATTTATCAATTATTATTTAATTACTTCTGAGTTTTGTGATCTGTTTATTAACCAGTTACCTTTCTTTCAACTCACAGAATTAGAGAAGACACATCTTCAAACGAAACCCACAAAAGGCAAACTTGCTTAAAGCCCAAGATACACTTAAAAAAATTGAAGCAAATTTTTAAAACCTAAAAACAGATTTAAATAAGCTGGTTTTGTCTTCTGGTGATCCACGGGTGCGGATGCCTTCTCTAATTCCATTTCTGGATGAATTACTTGCCAGGTCAAAAGACAGTGGGGCAGGAGAGAGAAGGAAAGAATAAGCAAGCAAGAAAGCAAGCGATCATACCTTCCACTCCGAAGGTGTGGTGCGAACAAATGATTCAGGCAGATTTGAGGGAAGGGGAGGGGCCAGGATTTACAGCCTGGGCTCTCCTCACCTAGGCAACGGTTGGTAGGCAGTGTTCGTGGCAGTGGCTAAAGGCTGTTCCAAGACTTGGCTGGGACTGGATGCGCTGAATAACCCAGCCACTCCTGGAGCCAAGATCCACAGCTCGGCTGCCGTTGCTGCTGCTGAAGAAGGCTCAAAAATCATTTTTGCTGAGTCAAATCTCTCTTCGGGGATTTACAAAACAAATGAGGCTCTGAAAAGTGGAAATTCTCCTGGACAATTCTTTGGGAAAAAAGGCGGTGTTATTTTGTTCTTATACAATCAATACAGTCAAGGTAGAGATCCCATTTGATGATACATTTAGAACTCACTGGAAGGAGCTTCCCTGGTTTTAGGGAAGAACAATGGGACTGGAAAAATGAAAAAAGAGAGAGAGAGACCACTACAAGGAGGAAAAAGTATAGACAGATATATTTCAACATGAAAGACAGACGCACACTATTTCCCATGCCAGCTAGTCTGCTGTGTATAAATAGGAGGAGCTTAAGGTAAACTACCAAGAAAATGACTCATCTGGGTAAGAATAAGGAAAGAGATCTAGTGTTTCTGAGTTAATAGTAACTTGAAATTCTATCTTCCACCCTGTTTCAAAGCTGCATTCTCTAAACGTTGACCTCTGGAGGCTGTATAACACCGAGACTTTAGGGAACTAGAGCCAGGATATGACAGAGAATATCTAATATGTCTTACCCAGCCACATCAATTTCAAGGTTTTTTTTTAAATGTAGAAAATTCCTTAAGTATTTCAAAAAGTATTTTTACCGAATTATGGATATGTTAAAAGGAAATTTTACAATGTGTCACTTTACCACAACCTCAGCAAATATTTGTTGAGAATCTACTATGTGCAGGGCACCACACCATGCTGTCAGAGGGAGTTCAAATAGGTGTGTGCGTGAATGGTAGATTGTTCATGTATTTGCAATCTGAAAAGCCAGTTTTATGTAAGAGACAATCATAGAGAAGCAGGAAGAAGAGGAGGAGGAGGAAGGCAGTGATGAGGAGGAAGAAGAGGAAAGGAAGAAGGAAGTAGAGGAAGAAGAGGAGAGGAAGACAACATGGTGTATCAAAATTCTAGTACTTACCACCCAGAAATAATACAACTAATTTTGTATTGTCTGACTCAAGTTCAGAGCTCAGGTCACAGCACACTACCCAAGAGCCAATGGAGAGGATGGCTCAAACTTGCCCACAGCCAGCATCTGCTTATAATGCATCCCATTTAAGAAAAGCCCATTATTTTCTTCCCTATACTGTAATTCTTGTTAGTGTAATGGATATCATAAAGCCATGATGATTTCACAACCTAAAAAGTTTTGTTTTGATTTTAATACATGCTTCCAAGGGTGTCTCTTTTCTGCATATATGCCACTTGTGGTTAGACATTCAATGATCAACAATAATTGGTACTTGAGGGGATCTACAGATATTGCCTCTGGCTTTTATTGCTCTGTGGACTCTGCTTTCTTACAGCTTCTGGTGCCTGATCGCTTCCATTTACTGCCTTTTCCCTCTTGTTCTCTTTCTTCCCCACCTCTGCTCTGCAAATCAAACTTCTCAAGGACTGGTTCTGTGATTTTCTTTACAGTACAGAGGAGATACCTTAAGGTGGGTTAAAGGCCCCTGACCATTGCTTCTTTGTCACAGATGCTTCCTGAGCCTAGTCATTTAAACCTCTGTGATGAGGGCTGTGAAGCCACATGGTAAGAAGTATAGGAGCCTGTAGGAAAGGAATCAGCAGAAGCAGCATTCCCAAGCAAATCTGTGCAGGACAGATATTCATGAATCACAGAGTCCTCCTGGATATGTTTGCTATGAAATAATTAACTAATCTAATCAAATGGCTACAAGTCCTTGAAACTTAAGTACAGACTTCCTTTCTATATAATATCACTTACTTGGAGTGAAGGGTTATTTTGACTGAATTTTAAAATGATAGCATTAAACAGAGTCTGTGAAGCTCAATCCATCCATTTTTGCAAATGAACTATTGGACACTTAGAAGGATTATGAGAATTTATCTCATTTGCATCTGGGTATAAAATCAGAATCTACAGATTTCCTTTGCAATGTCCATTCTAAGAATCGATCTTGACTTACTGTACACAAACTTAAGTTAATCTATCAATTAAAATAAACAGCAATGTAGTTTTCAACAGGATATTTTAATACTAAGTTTTCTGAAGTTTTCTCTAGTTTCAATAAATCATCAATTACTATCCCAATAATTTCAGTACTGATAAAGATGTAATCTGCATAGAGCAATATGCCAACACAAGCAAAGTAACTTCTCAATGCCAAGAACAGAATGGTATGTGGCTGAGAACTTTTCAGTTTGCCATTAACTCTAAGTATGGACATCAAGTAACAGGGGCCTGAACACATTTTTTCCCCTGATAATGGAACCCCCTCAGTTGGCTGTGGTGACTTGAGTGACCTGTTGATTCTGGGAACATCAGAAAGGAGTCACTATAAGCAAATCGTGACAGTGGGAAATGAGTAAGAAGTGGAATAATCCTAAAAGCTTATGATATACATGAAGGGGGGAAATGAACACTATAAATCATTATCGGTTAATGTATGTGATAATATATAAATTTAAGTCCCGAAAATGAAACCAGCCTCTTTCTACTTTGACAGAGACAGGCGAGACTTCCTGAAAAGTGAGCGCAAGATTCAGAGTTGTAAAAGATGTGAAGCTAAAGCAAAATATTTTCACTGAATTAGAAAGGGTATTTTCACTTTCACTTTTTCAATAAAATAAGACTTCAATTAAAAATAAGACTTGTATCTTTTTAAAAAATAAACATAATTTCTGTAATCTTTGAACCTAGTGTTCTACTTACCTGAAATCTGCCGATCCCTGGGTTAGGGGTTAAGGAGGGTCTGGGAAAGAAGGTGGTAACACTATTCAATCAGTAGGCTAATTTCAACATAGTCCTACAAGCTAGTAAATGTCTCCTAAAATGAGTAAAAATATCAACTTGCTTTGGAGATTAACTTGGTTTGGAAAATTCTCCTTTGTCGTAAGACTGATACTCAACTATCTAAAATTGCTCTTGTTCGGATTAAGTGCATGATTTTGCATTCAGGGGGATTTAGCTAGTTCCTCCCTCTGCACTTACCCTGTTTCCCAGCATCATAGGCTCTTTCAAAGCATGTGGCTAAGAAACACAGTCTTTATCTCACCTCCCAGTGATGCTGGGTTCTTAATGTAGCAGGTCCTCAAAACTGTGCCTGGAGTAAAAGAGGCAGGGAGAGAAAAGTAGTAGATTTGTTTCTTTGAATATCTCCTGTGATCAGTTCTTCAGGCCAAACAACAGAATCCAAAGCTTTTCTTCTAAACCAGGGTTTTCAACAAACTGCACTATTGGCATCTTAGTCCAGATCATTCTTTGCTGTGGGGTTTCTGTATATAAACAGAATGTTGGTCTTTCTCAGTGGTCTTCAGCCACTAGGTATAGCACCCTCCTGACAGCCTAGGTCAGCTATCTTGCAGAGGAGCAAAATGGGTTCCAGTAAGACTCACTGGTCTGAAGAGCTTAACTGAGAGTTGTACCTGGAATCAGGAGGACACTGCAGCAACATTCCTCCTCATCGAGCCTGTTCACCAGGGAAGCATGCAGTCAATCTATGCATGCTTCACTCCATTGATTTGAAAGGAGACAAAGGGTACTGCTATGTTCCTTCTTAAAACTGCCTAAGCTCTGTGCGAAATATATCATATAAATGATTACTTTTAATCCCTACAACAACTTTATAGACCAAATTTTCAGATGAAGAAGTAAAGATTTAGAAATAGAGTCTACCAAAGATGATAGGTATGAGTTGATCAAACCTACTTATTTTTAACTGAAGTACATGTTGTTGATAACTTTATAACCCTTTTATAAACCAACAATTTATTAGACTACCAGAGATTCCCCCTAATTCTAAGTACAGTGCACTGACCATAAGGACCCTAGACTATGGATGACTCAGCAACAATGCAGGAAAAAAACATTTCCAGGGTTATGATTTGCTACAGGTGAGTCATTAGAGATATAACCATAAATAGAACAAAATCTGTATTTATAGGGACAAGGAAAAAATTTCCATCATCATTCCATCATGGATTATACAGCAAGTCACAGAGCCTATCAGAAAAATAACACTGGGAGAGAATGGTAGGATAACAGTGGAACTTTCTCCAGGAAAAGGTGAAATAGAATAAGCAGGAAATGGAGTTCTGTGGCTTTCATGTTTGACACTCATAGACTGTTCTTAAGAAAACATTGCTGGCATATTTTTAGCCTTATTATGAAAATGGACCCTGCTGGGTCACATGGACAAGCTTCCAATCCAATAAGAGTCAGAAATGCAAAAGAAAAATACCCTGGGAAAGTTTTCTCCTGTTCATACATAGCAGAGAACATAGTGCATTCCCTTGTCCAGCCTATAATTAAGATGAAAGGCATATTCCCCTCTGACTTGCCGTCCAGTGGCATGCATGGTTACCATTCCATCCTGACTGCAGCAGCCCCCACTGTCTAATGCAACACATTTTTAAGGAAAGAAAGAAAAAAAGAAGTTCAACATTTTACTCCTAAGTGTTTCACAGGATGAGTTATTTCAGTTTCAACTATTTTTAACTCAGTTGAAAGAAAACACATTTTGAACTATTTCTTACAGGAACTGTAGTATAAGGCTGCCTGTCTTTAGCTCAAGGTGTTCTTGTGTTGTTGCTGCCATGGCCTGTGATGGTTCGGCCACAACAGGTCTGGAGTGTGGTATGTGCCCAGAAGGTCAGATGTTTTCCCCAGCCTCTTGGGGTATCCAAACTTGGCCAAGAAGCCTTTGAGAAGAAGGCTGTTTGTGAAAACTCTGATATTTTTGAATTCCACCCAGACTGAAAACAGTATGAGAACAAGTCTTTTTTCAGAGCTGTGTCCCCCACTTCTTACCTCCCCTTAACCTCATAAAAGCCATGTAGCCAAATCATAATAAAGCCCCTATATCTAGAGATCGTGATTGTTGGCCTACATAGGTAAGCACCTGTGCATTTTTCTCAAATTTACCTCATTTATAGAAATGTAATTATACACCAATAGATAAAAATATAAAATACACATCAATAAACTTTTATATAAATATAGTTATATAAATTCATATATATATATTGATTCTGGATTATATACTTGTACACATACTTATGTGTGTAAATATTTATACCACATATATGCATTATTGTGTGCCATGTTCTTTTACTCTTCTCGAAAGTTCACCAGTAGCTTTGTACTCACAGGGTGACATTTTGGAAAAGAGATTATACTTCACTCATAGACTAACATTATTTGAAGTACAGGTACAGGGTAATTACTCTTACGGTGGAGATAAGGATCCAAGCACACCCCAAGGGTAGAGTAATAGTCATGTTTCATCTGCTCAGTGAGAATTCGCATCCAACAGATAATTGTTCAGTTACAAATTTCCCCAACTGAAAAATGAAGATGTGACTTTTAAAGTATGAACTCTCACAGCAAGTGTGAGATAGAAGAATCTGCTTGGCGTGTGTTAACACCGTACTTAGGAACTGTAGGCTCAATAATCACATCCTCCACATGGGTGCAATCCTGCACTGAAGTCAATGACTGGGGCCTTTCAAAAAAACAAGTGGAGGGGAGAAAGAAGTGTGCAATGGACAACTGAGTATCCTAACACCACAGGGCACTGAAGAGTTAGTCACTGGCTGCACTGTAGCTTCCCTTTAAAAGTTCTATCCAGGGGTCTCCCTGGTAGTACAATGGGTTAAGCAATGCACTATGAAGCAAACGGCAGCCACTGCAACATGAGTTCAATCCCCAGCCAGGGCAGTGACCAACGTGGCGTAGCAGACCTCTCCTGCCTCGACTGTTGTGCCCCTCAGTAGTGTATTTCATTCAATCTGCCTGTTCTGCTCCCCACTCTGTCTCTGATGAATCCTCTCACCTCCCATGCTTCTGGCCTGTATGCCAGTGCTTGTGTGCATAAATAAATGAATCTTTTTTAAAAAAAAGTTCTGTCCATTCTGCCCTGGATCCCAGCACCCCCTGAATGAGTCACAATGCTGCCACTCACATCCAGCATCCAAGGTTCTTCAAAGCCTTTGGTTCTGTCACCAGGTCAGGGCCCAAAAAACAAGCATTTCTCTGCCATGCATAGCTAGGAGTACCCAATTCAGTCCTCCCGAAGGCGAATGCGGTGGCTGTTCATTAATCAGTGTTCTGACTTCCAAAAGCTCCCTCTTTATAATTCTGACCAGCAAGACAGAAAACAACCAGAGAGGAAAAAGGAGTCTTTTCACCCCAAAACATGTTTTGTAAGGCAAGATATTATTCCCCAAATGACAGCAGCCTTGTTAGAGGTGCGGTTAGCTTTTAACAAGCTAATTGCCAAAGAAACAAGAAAGTTTAAAGAAAATATTAAAAAGTTACCCATTACTTTTCATAATTAGTACAATAGTGCAAAGTCATTTGGAATGGCAGTTATTCAGTGCAAGTGGTTGCTTAGGAAAGAAAAGAAATAATACCTTGCTGGTAGCTAAAAATGGCAGCTAAGGGTTAGTACTGAGAAACAGAAGGGCTCAGGCTGACACAATAAGCCACCAGCAACAAGGAGACCTACTCTGCATCCAGTAAATGCCTTCTGCACAGGGCAGGCATAGCTCTTATAGGCTGTTCACACAAACCACTGGAAGAAAACAGCTTTTTGTTTAGGCTCAATGCTTCCAGAGTATGTAAAGCTGTTAACTTACCACAAGAGAACAATTGATGTTCTCACTGGCTCATGTAGATAAGATTCAAATTCAGAAAGATTCCTACTCATATGAATGGTATCTCTCCTGGCCTCATTCCAGAAATAACAACCTGATTTTAGGCCACTGGACATGGATGACCTGTCTTAAAATCCTTACCTTCAGTCCCCAGCCACAGTTTATGTTCAAGTGCTCCAAGAATGCTGTGAAAGATTGAAAGATGATCAAAGAGACGACTCAGTGTTTCGGAGAACACACCCTCCCCAAAATGTTCCATCAGGGGCCAGACCACCCTGTTGGCAGGCATGTGAGAGAAGAGATGAGAACAATCGTTGGTAGCTGTATGAGATTAACTTTAAGATCTCATCCAACCTTTCAATGCTATGAAATGGCTTTATTCCAAATCATTGTTCGACATTAGGAGGAAATTTTGGCTTCTGAATTACTCAAAAAGAAAGTTCCAGAATGTTGCCAGACTCTGGGGAATGTTAGCAAAAAGGAAAGGGTAGAATCTGCCTTAAAGGGTTGGTGTCCAAATAATAACAGTAGTAGCAGCAGTTGTAGCAGCCAATTAATAATAATAAAAGTGGAGGATCCAGGATTAGGGCTCTTCATGTGGTTCTATGGAATTTGTTGTTCTGTAAAGCAAGCTCCCTGTGCTGTGCTTAAGCTAATAGGTGAGTTCATTTTCATTATTTTTAAGGGGAAAAAATGTAACCAGGCTGCAGGAGTTGAGTGTACTTGGAGATGTCCTACAGCATGTTCAGTTTTAACCAGGAAGATATGGAACAACAGCAGATGATGGAAGCAAATAATTAAGAGCTGACTTTCCTCAATAGAAAATATCATTGACTTCTGACAATATCATTGCTTCTGATGTTGGATGCACAAAAGGCAAACTTTTGCAATGTGTGCCTTATTGAACTTGGAATGGTATCTTTTTGAGGATAAAAACCATTGAAGAATTGTGGGAAGAACCAAAGTGGAGCTATAATAGGAACAGTCTCCAAAATGAAAGGGTGTGGTTCAGTTCAGCCTTGTCACCCTTGTTAGGACACAGGGATCTGACCAGGTATGACTGGAGGAAACGTCCTGATGGGTCCAAATTTGTGTCCACGGTGTGTTCAACCATGAACATAGAGGAAGGATTTTATGGATGAGGTTGACCTTTCAAGGAACAGGAAGTGTAGGGGTTTGTCCTGGATAGACGTTTGAAACTGGCAAGATTTTGGTGAACCTGGAGACAAGAAAAGAAAGGGAAAATTGAGGTCATCAAAAGATATGTATAGAACAGCAAGGCATTCAAGCATCCAAAGACGTTCTAAGGACAAAGATGGTAGCTCAAGGAAGTAGATCATTTTTTTAAAAAAAAAAAGATTCATTTATTTAAAGCTGGGATGCAGGCCAGAAGTGTAGGAGGGTTAGAGGATTTATCAGCGATGGGGGAGCAGAACAGGCAGGTCCACTAATATACACTGCTGAGGGAAGCAGCAGGTGAGACAGGAGAGGTCTGCTGCAGCATGGGGTCCCCTCCCTGGCCACGATCGAACCACACTTCAGTGGCTGCGGAAGCCCCACAGTGCAGTGCTCCCCCTTGCACCCCTGGAGGCCCAGAAGTAAACCATTTCAACTTGGGCAAGCCCCATGAGGGCTAACACACCCTCCCCAAATTCATGTTATAATTTGTGTGTGTGGAGCAGGGATGGAGGGAAGGTGGAAGAGGTGTAGGAGATGGAGATGAGGGTGAGATTCCCCAGCCTGTGCCAACTTTTGGTGGTTACCAAAGATCTGTCCACAACCCAGTGCCAAGGAGGCTGCCTGTCAGTCTAGGAACCAGAGAATAGGCAGAGTCAGAAAGCAGGGCATATGCCGAGAGTCAGGCAGGAACTCAGTCATGGAATGAGCAAAAGTGGGTGACCAAGGAGGCAGGAAGGAAATGTGGGGTTTGGATACAGGCTGGAGGACAGCCAGGAATTCACCCCACAGTCTCCACCTGCCACAAGTGCCAGTGCTACTGGTTCTCTACTGCAGGACACAAGCAGGGAACAAACACTCTGCTGGACACGTTTATGCGACTTTAGCAAGTGAGACCCATCATCAGAGTTATCGAACATGTCTCAAGGGCGGTGTTCACCACTCATCAGACGAGGGAGTGACGTGGAGTCTCCATGGCGTGTCAGGCACTGAGCTGTGTGTTGTGGACAAAAGCATGAGAGAACGCAGGCTAGACACACCAGTCACGACTGCATGTCTATCAGCCTATAATCCACAGGCTATGGAGGAAACTGCCATAAATATTGTTAAAGTTGCTTTTATTTTAATTGCTCCAGAGCAAAGTTAGTGAATTGAAGAAACATGTTTGATAGCGAACCTGCTGCTTAGAAGTAGGAGAATTTGATGAGATAAAAAACAGTGCATGGTCTGAAGAAGCAGGAGGACAAGAAGCAAAGGGAGCAAAATCAATCCCCCATTCTCCACCCCTCCATGCTATTCTTCTTGAGGGGTGAAAAAGAAAATAGCCTCAACCAGGCAGCGGAGATGGGAAAATAGCATCTTCTCCACTGAATGGTTTAAATGAAAGCATCCATAGAGCTAAGTACTAGTCAGCTTGGGGCATCCCTGGTGGCACAAAGGGTTAAGCACTGCAACATGAGTTCTATCCCCGGTCAGGGAGGGGACCTACATGGCGCAGCAGACCTCTCCTGCCTTGCCCACTGCTCCCCTCAGCAGTGTATTCCGGTCAATCTGCCTGTTCTATTCCCCACTCTGTCTCTGGTGAATCCTCTCACCCCCCGCAACTCTGTCCTACACCCCAGATCTTGTATGCATAAATAAATAAATCTTTTTTAAAAAAAGTTTTAGTCAGCTTATTTTTATTAATAAAAATGACAGGCTATAAAATGACAGGACAAATGACAGATCATTTTGAGCGAAAGGGAAAATTAAGGATCATTCTTAGGGATGATGATTGTTATCTTGAAGACAGAATGATGGAACAGTGGAGAACTGGAATCGGTTACCTCTCTCCAGACCTCAGCTTCACCTCTTCACTAGCTTTGAGACCTTGGAAAATTCCTTCAAGTCTTTCTAATCCCCTCAAACACCAAAGAGAATGATTCAGCTTCTTATCATTGTTGGGAGGATGAAGTGAGCTAATACATGTAAAGTGATGGCCATGCAAGAAGTCACAGAGTTAGTGCCCCAAAGCCTGGCGCTCATGCTGTGTAACCCACCCATCAGCTCTGCTTTGCCAGGGTTTTTATATTCTGAAATCACCAATCCCAGAATTCAATCTGTGACTTCTTGTTTTTGATAATGATGACTTTCGGCGTTTTACTTCCTCCTACTTGGCAATTCTGTATTAACTCCTATTTTTTTGGTCTAATGTGGTAATGAAGAGACTTATTTAGAAAATGCTTTCCTATCAAGAAGTTTTTCTTTTTTTCTTTCTGAGAGCCATTTGCTGGGAATCAGTGGATATCGTTAACCTGGCACCATTTACCTGCCTTCAGAGTCCAGAACATTCTCTGTGTTGGAATTCCACCATGACCCAAAGGTTAAAATTCAATACTGGCACTTACCCTCAGAGTAAACCTTACTTGACATTTCCTTAATACTCATCCACCATTTATTTGCTTGTATATGAAGTTATTGGGGGAGGAGGGCTAGTAAGAGAAAATTATCTGTGATTTGCTCACATTCTTGTGAGTCCTCCAAGTAAAGGTGCTGACAGTTTTTGTTCTGAACTGTATTCACAAGGATTATGTGGCCAGCAGTTTTGGAAGATACAGATATTCCTTCTTTCTAGAGCAGGAAGCAGAATTATAGAGAATAAAAAATAAACATAATATGTCCCACTGAAGCAAGAGTGATTTTCCTAGCTGAGCACATGTAGCAATGGCGTAAACTCACCATACATGCAGCGTCCAGCTGGGCTGTTCCACCACTCGCGAGGACAAGGGGACTTAGAAGAACATGACGCTCACATGGCCTTCTGTGTTGTGGGTAGTAACATCCACTGTCAGGGAGGTGCTTGTCTCCTGCCAGCAGTCATGGTTCTGAGGTAGCAACTTGTCATGTTAAAACAAAGTCGAGTTTCAGACTCTTTGGGTTTTGACAGTGAACCTAAAATACCCCCTGATTTTCTGGAAAGCTAGCCACTTGTTATCAGGAAGACTACTTATTTTTGCAGCAAAGGCCCCTCCAGGGTATCCTGACATCTTGCCAGCAGTAAAAGTGGAATTGTTGCATTTGGTTCTTCTGTGCCCAACAATAAAGTGGTGTTGAATGAATGACTATGTTAGTGAAGGTAGAACACTTAAATCCTATCTAGTGTTAGCAAAGCCACAACATCAAATTTAATAAAGCAAATTATTGATTAATTATGAATCATTGTCTTCTTTCAGCTTTTGTATGGAAGTCAAATAGCATTATATTTACATTTAATTTAGTGTATACAGCTATGTGCATTTGGTCAATGGGCTCATGTAAGTTATTTTGCCCACTGTTCCAGGCTCTCCAAGTCTGTATTCCACAATGAGCCTGAGAAGGGAAACAGAACTTTATAGCCCTTCAGTGGGTCCATTTACAAAGGCCATCTCTCTTCCAGGAGTGAGATTTTAGTTCAAGAGCAGTTTTTTCATCAGATGACAGCCTTTCACGTAACATTTGAGGCCCAGGGCAACACTACAAGTAGAGGCCTGTAAACCATGTGTCTACATGGTTATAACTCAAAAGTTATAAAGTTCAGTAAAAACATTCTGTCCTCTGAACTTTGAAAATTATACCGCCATATTGACAAAAGTCGAACAATAAATGTGAGTAAAGCTATGTTATTTGTATAACTGTAAGTTGGCAAAACATCAAAGACAATGGAATTTAATTACTATTATGCATGTAGGGGTGCCTTGTTTATGAGCTGGTGATGTCTGGATGAGTAAGAAGGCTAAGACATACCCAATTCATAAATTATTATGCATTTAGCTCATAAAAATGTATTGCTTTTACCTTTGTTTCAGTAAAATCAGGAATTGTCACAAACAAGATTTTCAGAAAATATTTGTATTAATACAGTACTACTCCAGCACTCAGTAAAGTTCAAATATACACAAAGCATACAAAAATAAAAACTAAAGCGAATGTACAAAAAATGGAAACTTAGTTGTTTTTGTAAACCTCTTTTCAAGGATATCCTTCTAACGTAGCAAAGGCCGTCGTTAAGCACAAAATCTCAATTATAAATCATGCTTATCTACAGTCTTATCCAAAGTATTTAAATTAAGATGAAAAGATTTGGAAATTTAAAAAATGAACTTTATTTTATTATAAAAAGACTATTCTAATTCTGCCAACTAATATTCATCTACATGCCTATGGGAAGAATCAGTGTCACCTTTGGTGTCCATAATTATCTAGAACTTGTAGACCTACATTTTATTAATTTGAGTAAAATGAAATTCCATATTGTGACCCTGGCTCTTGGTACCTTGTCTAAGATTCACAAATACCACACTCCTTCTGCCACATCTCCAGTACCATAAATGCGGACAGAAGGTGGCAAGACTGCTGCTCTGTCTAATGCTGAGTCCCGCGTGCATGCTCTCTGAGAGCCAGGAGGCGTCATACGCCCAGTACTGCAGAAGGCTGCAAGTTTGGGGGAATCTGCTGCTCTTCCTCTAACCTCTCCAAGTCTTACTCTTGTTCTGGCCTTTCCTATTCCGTTCCAGGGACTCAGTCACCAGATGCCAACGGTGCCATTTCAGCGATTCTACACGCAAGTTGAATAATCTGCTGTTTGCCTTTACAGCTGGCATTCCACACCAGAAAGACGAACAGCAAGATGCTTGCTAATAGTGTAGCATTTTAAATCCTTGGCTGGGGATGACATTCACGAGCATTTGGTCAACGAGATCATTACAAGTCCAGAAAGAGAAAACAGTGGAAGAAGGAAAAAATATTTTCGTATGTGTCCTCCACAGAGCTTTTCCTGCATTTTGTAAAAGAGCACTTTTTTTTTCCCTCCACGGGACTCCACATTTATGTAGGCAGTCCTGACGAGGGATCACGCTGGACAGACCTGAGCCCCAGACTCCAAGCAACAGAAGGAGTTGTGCATAGTTTCAATACATTTCTTTTCTTTTTCCACTTTGTGGTATTTAGGAAACCTGCTTAAAATACAGAGTTCACACCAACAGCCCCAAGGGCAGAACTGAGCAGGACACCAAAACACAAGCAGCTCTGCTCGCCGGGCCCAGCAGGCACTGGCAAAGGTTTCTGATGCCAGAGGAAAATCTGTGTTGGTCAGTTAAGAGAAGGGAGAAGGATGCACGACTTAAGGCAAAATAGGATTTTTACTATTTTCCTTTTCTCTCTAACTTACAATCAAATCTCGAGTCTCCCATAATGTGAGCACCACAGTGGAAAACCTTATTTGCCTGCTTTTGACATCAATAGCACTTTTGAAACCATTTATGTGTACACACCGCTACTAAAGCTTCATCTCTTTACCCCATACCCTCCACTCATAGCAGAAGGACTTGTATTGAATGCCCACCATTTAATATAAACTCACAAAGTCAGTTTTAAGCTTTTAAATGCTAGTGATTGGAATATTGATATAGTTCACTTCTGTTTTTCATTTTAGAACATAGTATCCTGACTAGAGCAACTCAAATATTTCCAGAAAACTGAATTTTCTATATCACCAACACTTGTGAGGTGTATCTTTCTCTCCATCTCTCAAAAAAATCTCTGGAAAAAGAGCCCACTTAGAAGGCAATTGAATTTTACAAGTTTTCATGGAGAACCACTGAGCCCTGGAAATTAATTTGCACTTCCCTTGCTCTTAACGTGTCTCTGACACTTCAGGCTTTGCTGAAGTTAAATAATTGTTAGCTAAGGATATATTATTGGTTGCATTTTTAAAAATATGCCATTGTCCTTTTTTCAATTCCTTGAGTCATCAACCACATCTTTTTCATTGCTTGAAATCATAACCTCTCACTCCCCTCTCACATGTTTTAGCCACCCTGACCCATGGCATTAATTTCAACTTTACCTTTTTAGGATTCCAAGGGAATATGAGAATGAAAACTGACCCTAACCTCTGGCTATCTACTCAGAGTCCAGGCAGGCTGGACAAAGAGGCTCCTTTCTAATGACAGCCTCTTACTGCTAGAAGCAGCAATCCCTTTCTATGAAACAGCTTTCTACTACTTTCAACCATCATTTCAATGCTCTTTCGAACGAGAAGTAATTACTTCACTAGTTCATATCAAGTTCCAAGTGAGCTGGCTCAAGAAGCTGTCAGGCTTCGGCCATTGTTGTCAAAGGAATTGACTCCCTCCCGAATTCCCCTCTGAAAAGTAATGGAAGCCCTTCTGCTGCTTGGCCATTTGCACTCCAACTTTTCACAAGCTCTTAAGGGAAATGGGAGCAAATGATGGATGACATATTAAAGGAGACGGACGATGAGTAAATGAGAGTGGCGGCTGGGTTTTCATACTCTACAGGGCATGGTAAATGTAGTGTTTTGTTTGCATTTTTTTAAAGCATATCCATCTGCCGGGGTTCAGAAATTGATGCATGAACCTCTAGGCACCAGGCTGACATTTTGGAGACCAGGTTGATGAAATTGAATGGGACTTTAGATTTAGTGTTAAGAGGTATGTGGGCCAAACTTACACTCTTTAAATCTGTCATGTTTAGCAACTATCAGCAGAAAAATGAACTTTCAGTTGTCTCCTTGAGACAATTAACTTGTTTTCATTGCCACAGAACACTTTCCTTCCTCCACCAGTCAGGCCCTATCTACATTTCAGTCTTCTCCCCAAACCGTCCCAAAACACTGCAGCCCAAACCTTCCATCCCCTCGTCTACCCTTCCACCATTAGTATTCTACAGTTCTTGATGGAAATTCATCTTTGGTGCTATTTCAATTCTTATTATATTTAGATTGCTTGACACTTTTCATAATTTAACTCTTTATGTACGTATGCTTCATTGTTCCCTAATGATGCCAAGAGTAACATCAAAAATATGCTAACACTGAAAACTCTAGATTATTTTTGCAGCTCTGTTTAGCTTTAAACTACACACCACTTGGACTATGGTAACTGCAAAGTTACCATGCTTTCTATCAGGAATATCTCTTCTGGGTAATGTTAAACCCTAACAGTATACAAGGAGGTTCAACTATTTTGTTTTCTTTTCATATTGTAAGGGTTGTTTCTTTTATTGATTTTTATTTTAAAAATTTATAAAATGGTTGTGATTTTGAAGTCAGAGCTACAAAAAAAAAAAAAAAAGGAGTATCAAGAGAAGTAAAATCTCTGTTCCTCTGCCCTTCACCTTGTTCTCAAACTCCCCTCTGAGTGATCATTTAAATTTTTTTGACATTATCTTTCAATTTTTAAATGTAAGAAAATGTGTGTATTTTTTTGTGTGATCCATTTTAGCTAAATGTTGAACATGGTACAACACTTTTCTCCATTCTTCATATTTTATTTAATGTTATTTCCTAGAAATCCCCCATAATAAATATCCTGAAGTATTACAAATACAACTTGTAGCACAATACTCTCTGTTTGGGTGCCCCATAACTTTAAAAAAAATCCCCTGTTGTCATAATGAATAGTGTTTCAAAAAATAAATTTACTCTCAAAAAATAAATTGTACAACTTCTGCACTTTTTTGAATGTTCTTAAAAAGGCACAATATTTTCTTTGGAGCTATTCAAACTTTATATATGCATGTAATAATATACACACATATGAATTTCCTATATAATTCCATTGCTGAAAAGACATAGAAAGTCTTCCAAATTTGTGCACCGATTGGTGTGAAAGAAGAGTATAAAACATCTCAACATTTTGTACCCAAAGTGCTTTTATTTCTGCTTAAAATATCTGACTTGAGGCCTAAGTGAATTCCAACATGAGAAATACAAAATAGAAAAATTTAAATGTAAAATTATATCTATTTAGGGAACAAATACTTTTTATTGCTGTTGAACTGTTTTCCACTTTCTTATTGTCTTTTTTTTTAAAGATTTATTTATGTATCACACAAGATCTGGGGTACAGGACCGAGGTGGAGGGTGAGAGGATTCACCAGAGACAAAGTGGGGAACAGAACATGCAGATCAACTGAAGCACGCTGCTGAGGGAAGCAGCAGGTGAGGTAGGAGTGATCTGCTACATCATGTGGGTCCCCTCCCTAGGCGGGGATGGAACTCGCCCTGCTGCGCTGTGGATGCTTCACAGTGCCTTACTCAACCCGCTGCACTACCAGGGAGGCCTATTCTTATTGTCTTTTCTGGACCTAGATCTGGAAGAAATATCTACTGCTACTATAGGGACCCAATCAGTAGGACTTGGACCCAGGCTGTCACACTTTGTTCTGTGTTCTGGCAGTATTTATCTCTGTTCTCCTGCCTACTCACATTTGACTACAATATGAAAAAATATAGGTAAGCAAATACTCATCAACATGTCTACCATCTATGAATTCCTAAATGAATAACCAAAAAATTTCATCTATAGTCCTATCCTTTCTCCTAGTTTCTTACATACTGTTGGTTCGGAGCTAATCACTCTTATCCTTTGTTTTTAATAAAAATAAATATATCTTTATTAACAATGCAGGCTAAGAACTTAAATGGAATCCAGCACATGATTTTTTAAAAAATCTTTATTTTAAAATATTTTTGTATTCACAGAAAGATGCAGGAAAATTGTTCAGGGAGTTCTCATGTACCTTTCTCTAGTTTCCCCAGTGGGAACACTTTGCAGAATTGTAGTACAATGTCAAAGCCAGGAGGAAAACAGTAACACAATCCAGGCAGCTGATTCCCTCTCACAGGTTTAAAGGCACTCATGCTCTCATGTGGGTGTACATGTGTTATGTGTGGATACCCATGTCTATCTACCTCTTACGCAGTTTTATCATGTGTAGATTCATGTGGCTATCATCACAAATCAAAATACAGAACGATTCTATCTCTAAGGATTCCATGTGTTAATCTTGATAGCCGCCTCCTTACTACTGTTCTGTCCCTAACCTCTGTCAATCATTTATTACTCTCTCACCATTACTATAGTTTTTATTATTTCAAGAATGTCATGTACATGAGATCATTTGGACACTGGATGTTTAAACTCAGCCTTATTCCCTTAAGATGGATGGTCGTTTTTGCTGGATTAATAACCTCATGCTGAATTGCATTCCTAGTCTGGGTGTCTCAAAGCTTGTTTAACCCTTCACCCGTTGAAGGTTATTTGGATTGTTTCTAGTTTGGGGCTATTAATAATAAAGTTTCTATGAACATTCATGTATAGGTTTTTGTGTAAACATGCATTTTCATTTCTTTGGGATAAATGCCCAAGCCTACAATTGCTGAGTTATATGGTAAATGCATGTTGAGTTTTAAAAAAATTGGCAAATAATTTTCCAGATTGGATTTACCATTTTCATTCCCACCAGTAATATAGGATAGACCTAGTTTCTCTACATGCCCACTATTTTTTACTTTAACCGTTTATAGACATGGAATGATATCCTATGGTTTTAATTTGCATTTTCTTAAAAATTAGTGATGTTGAACATCTTTTCATGTACAGATTTTCCATCTGTATGTCTTTTTGTGAAATGTTTGTTTCTATCTTTTGCTTATGCTCTAATTAACTGTGTTATTACTCTTGAGTATTTAGACTTCTTTATATATTCTAGACGTCAGGCTTTGTGGAAAATGTGCTTTGCAAAGATTTCTCCCAATATGTAGCTTGGACTTTTATCTTCTTCCAGGGTCTGTCACAGAGCTAAAGTTTTGAATTTTAATGAGGTCTAATTTATTAATTTTTCTTTGTGAACTATACTTGTGGTGTCAAGTCTAAAATCTCTTCAGTTAATCATAGAACCCAAAGATGTTCTCCTATCTCATTTTCCTAAAAGTTGGCTAGTTTTAAATTGTCTCTGAAGTTCTCATGACCAATGTTGAGAGCTTTGTGTAAGGCATAATGTTTAGGGTGAGGTTATTTACAACTCTTTCTGTAACCTAATAGAGGACACCAATAAAAACTTGAGAACATAGACCTAGAGTTGGAAAGTCAAAACTGAAATGGAATTTTCAAGAGTTCTGTCTCTTTTTTTAAATCCATCAATGTAAGTAATATCACAGTTTTTTTGTTTTTAATGAATTAACTGTGTCTTCTAGTTGTTTTACCTTTTTTTATTCCTAGCATCTAAACATAAGGAGAAATACTTTGAGGATTACTAAATACTTAAGCTAGTTACAACCTTATCCAACCTAATAATTGGAAATGCTAACAGACAAAAATGAGACACTTAGAAGTTGTATTTTCCAGCTTCCTATTCTTCATGTCAAACCAAGCAACCTTCATTCCAAATGTTAACTCTAGGGATGTCGTGTAGATTCTGGACATTAACACCAAAGACTTAATTATAATCTTGTTATACACAAGGGATATTTATAACAGGCAAAGGTCAACATCCTGGACCTTCTGTGAAGTCACTTTGGCTTCCCTCTGTAAACAGCAGTTTATATTATAGGGACTGTGCCCCTGATAAAATACTAATGGTCCCCTGTGAAGCAAGATCCTGCTGGAAAAGGGGTGAAAGGGCTCAGGGAAAGTGTGCAAACACAAGTTTTACTTTTATGGCGATTTTAGACAGTGGAGAAGCAGTTAGAGAAGTGATCTGGTTCAGCCCAAAGTGCCTTGTAAAACAGGGGTGAAAGCCAGTTAACCGCCTGCGGTTGTGGCTGGTGTTTCCTCCGCATGGCTCCATCGAGGAAAGAATGGAAAATAAGTTTAACAAATGCAACGCAGAGATAAGAGCATTTCTCTTTAAAAAATATAAATAGACATCACGGAATATAGAGGAACTCTCTTTCTCATTAAGGTGAGAGACTGGTCTTCAATAATATCTTCCCTGGCTCCTGTATCAGTATTTCAGAGGACTGTCTTTTCTTACAAAAGGACATAAGAAATCATTTTGGAACGTGAAACTTCATGTTTAAAATAATAACAATAACAACACTAAAAAGGCTATTCAGTTTCGAAAGTCTATTTAATCCTTAGCTATGTATTAAAACACATGAACCTAAGTCTCTGGAATGTAAGTTACAGTTTATATTTCTCAATCTCATTAACAAAAGACACCTCTCCAGCAATTAAATCCAGCTTAAAAAAAACTACCACAAAACACTTCCAAGTTGGGCTTTGATTCAAATGAAAGATAAATATAAAAATAAAATGTTAAAATCCTGGGAGTTGTTTTAAAAAGAACTTTTTGTTTCGATTTTTGATTGGGCCAATCTCCGGTTGTTGTATTATGTTTATGGTCAGTAGCCAGAAATTGAGAATGGGAGCTGAGGTGTTTGGGTCAGTATGTATGTGATTGTACCAGTGTGTAAATGAATACTATCCACTTATTTGAGTGCATATTACCTATACATTTCAGCCAATAAACTAAACACTGCATTTTTTGTTTTTCTACTATTTTATTTACTTCAAAAGACTGTTGGATCTAGCAAAATGCTCAAAATTATTTACTGTGGCAGATTATATTTTCAAAGGTGGCCAGAACAAAGCTCCTTTTCTATAGACATACTTTGATAATGAGTGATGAAATCTGTGTTTCCTCTCCTTGAAATTGAATATAGTATCACAATGTGGTCACAGTGATGCTGTGTAACTTCTGGGACAGGCAGGTAATGAGGTTTTTGAATTGTTAGAATTCTCACGCTCATAGTCCTTAGCAATCTGTTAATAGTCAGACTGCCCGAGGTCACCGTGATGTGAGGAAGCCCAAACTAACCTGTGTGGGAAGACCCCAAGAAGAGGCTCTGAGAATGCATGGTTCCTGGCCCCCCAGGCTTCCCTAGTACTGCTCATATTTGCTCCTATAAAGATCCTGAGTCAGAACCACCCGGTGAACCCCCAAATTCCTGAGCCACAGAACCATCAGAGATTATACACACATGTTGCTGCTTTAAACCACTAAATTTAGGGGATAAATTACTATACAACTGTAGATACAGAGAGGAATCTCTGACCTAATTCAGTAGCTTATTCATTTGGTTAATCAGTGGCTTATTCATTTAGATCATGACAAACCTGGAACAAGTATGCAGACAGAAAAAGATGAATAATGTGAATTCAATCAGAGCATCAGGTCACTTCTCTGACCTTCTGTTAGAACTTTGTACTTATTTATTTTTCTAATATTGCTACATGAGTCCACTATGAGAGGAATTTCATGATTTTTGTTTATGATTTTGTTATTTTTTTTCCCCATAGCATTTTCTTCTCCTTCAACCACATGAAGTTTTTCTTTTTTAAGCCCCATCACCAGTCCCTGGTCCTTTTAATCCTCTGGGCGACTCCTTCCAAACTTCTTTACATTTTTTTTTAAGATTTATTTATTTATGCACACAAGAGCTGGGGTACAGACCAGAGTCCAGGGAAGTGAGAGGATTCACCAGAGACAGAGCAGGTAGCAGAACAGGCAGACTGAAACACACTGCTGCCTGAAACACACTGCTGAGGGGAGCAGTGGGCAAAGCAGGAGAGGTCCACTATGCCATGTGGGTCCCTCCCTGGCCAGCAGCAGGGATCGAACTTGTGCTGCAGTGGCTGCGATTTGCTTCATAGTACGTTGCTTAACCCACTGCGTCACCAGGGAAGCCCTTAAACTTCTTTACATTTTTACTACAACATTTATCTATCAACTAAAGTCTGTCTTTTGTCTGCTGTGTCTGTACACATGTTCATCTCAAGTAGAGTATACTTCTTTAATATCAAGAATCTCATTTCACATTTTTATATCTTTATATCCTTCTGAATTATGCATAACATTTTACATAAGTCTTTAAATTTACTTGTTGTATATATAATTTTGTTAGCTTGTGATACTGTAATGTATAATAAATATATAGTTTACATATATTTTGGTTTTCATTTCAAGTTCTTCACAGAATTCCTAAAGCCTTTGGAATTATTAGTAATATATTAAGTAAACATTTTTTTTTCTGTGTTCTTTGGGCTGCTCTAGGAAAATAATCAAACCCAAGGAGGCAGTTGTGAGAACCTCTGATTATAGCCCATAGGTCAGAAGCACAGATGACAACCTACACTCAGTATAGGGTAAGTATATCCACAAAGTATATGGGGAGAAATCTTGCAGAACTGAGCTCTAATCTGTGGGATCCCTAATGCTATCCCTAAGTGGACAGTGTCAGAATTTAGTTGAGTTGTAGGACACCCAGCAGATGTCAAAGATTTGCCTGGTAGTGTGGAAAAAAACATGTATATAAGAATTGGTATCAGACTTGTAATAGCCAATTACTTTTTTCAAGTATCAAAGTAGATTATCATCAGTTATCCCATCTATTTTTTAAAAAAATAAACAGCTTTCTGGTCTTCCCTGGTGGCACAAGAGGTTGAGTATCAGCACTATGAAGCTCTCTGCAGTCACTGAAGCACGAGTTCGATCCCCAGCCAGGGAGCTGACACACATGGTGCGGCAGACCTCTCCTGCCTCACCCACTGCTCCTCTCAACAGTATTTCAGTAGATCTGCCTGTTCTGTTCCCTACTTTGTCTCTGGTGAATCCTCTCACCCCTGCCCACACCTCCGGTCTGTACCCCAGTATAGGTTTTTTAAACCTGAAACAGCTTTCTATGTATAAGTCTATCTATTTATAAAGTTAAAATAACTCATTGTAAAGTTAAAGTATCTATGATATTGTCATTTTGGAGAAAGAACATAATTGTTGTTTATAGAAGATAAATTCCTATTTTTTTCCTCATAATTATGCAAGTCATTATATTTAAAGCCATTGATATAATTTACATATAAGTCAGTCTATTATTCAACTTATTAAGAAACTCAATCTTGGGTCCTTTGGCCAACGATCTGATCAAAGCTACAAACATATTTTCCTCATAAAAGGTTTGGACTACTAAATTAATTCTTATCATCACAGACTATATCTCATTTAGGTGAAGAATGACAGAAAAATTAAGATTCAATTCACATCAGTCACAAAAAACATTGGATTTTTAATTAGTCAATACACAAAATTCATAAACTATATTCCCTGGAACTTTCTTGACCAATGGAGCTAGTCAAAGCAAACATGCTGGTTTTGTTGGATAAGCTATGACTTCAAAGCAACGTAATTCATTTTGCAAATGTATCCACTCAGACTGGTTATTTGCTGGTTTACAGACAAGAGAACCAGATGATTGCCTCAGTTCTTCACTTTTCAGGTCATGTATTTTGTATTGTTTAGGCCAGTCTAAAACTAAGCCTTAGAAAAGCAAGTTTGAAGAAGTCCTCTGATATTGTCTTGAACAGATACTGTCAGGGCAGTAGCAGCAGTCACTGGCAAGACCCCTCACTGTGCCCTCTACCTTGACCCAGTAGTCAGTCTGCAGTTTCAGGCAGTTCTCAGACTGAAAGCAAAACTCAGTGACTTGAACAATAGAAGGTTCTCAGGGAAAAGGCTTAGTCAACAGTCTAGAAGTCAAAAATATACTCTTATTGGAAAACAGAAAAAGAAGTGAACAGGGATAGAAGAAAATCACAACAGCCCTACCAGTTTGGTCTTTTCTTCCACTGGAATCCATGTTCTATTTAACCAGGATGGTTATTATAGCTATTTATATATTATGTGAGAGTTGTGTCTGTTTACATATAAATAAATACACAGTCATAATCACTTAAAATAAACAGAAATTCAAAACAAGAAGAGTCATACTTTCATCTCATGTTTGTATATTCTTATTAATTAGAGTGTTGGCAATGATGTTGAAAAGTCTGATGACCACCCAGGTCTAGAAATACCCTCGTAAATGATCTTTTCTCTTTCAGTGAAATTTTCAAGTATCAACTTGTAGTCCCCAATCCCATCTTCTATCTACCAAATGCCTCAACAATTGGACCTGGAAGATGGGCAGGTTGTCGTATTTGAAATTGTGGCTCATACTTTCCAAACCCCTATAATTGAAAGAATAATTAGACTTCAAAGTGATATCTACATAGCTTACTCATTGACTTTCCATGAAAGGCCTCACTGAGCACCAATCCATATTAATTAAACTGACCTAAATTGCATTCAATTGAATAGTGAACAGAATCACATTGAAGCCACCAACAAGAAATGGTAAAAATTAGTGTTCACTGACAAATAACTCTTGGTTGCAATGTCAATATCGCATTCTTAAAATCAGCAGCAAAGTAAGTATAACAGTGTTGGAGAAAATCAAAGGGTATACCATTGACCCAATATTTGTTTACAAATATATATTTGTTTACTCAAATGTATCTTAAATCCTAGCATTAATGTATCAGTCAGGACCCTTGCAATACCAAGTACCAAAATAACTTGAATCAATCTAGATCAAGACCTATCTGCTCTCCAAAAACTGGAGTGGAAATTGATGTTTGCAATCTACCATGAGAAAGTCTAACCATCTTAGTTCACATACTTATCCCTAGTACCAAGTGGGAGAAGTGTGGTTCCACACAAATAATTGACGGTGTGAATGACATATATAGCACAAACAGGTAGATCTAATTTCAGGAATGGCTAGATTGACTTTCAAGGATCCGCAATGGCAGAGCTGTCTCTCCATCACTCAGCATTTATTTCTAGGCATTGCTGACTTTATTTTTTCTAACTATATAGATGCTTCTTCCATGAGGCAAAACATGAGTATCTGGGTACTTCATTTTCACACTTACCTATTTTAATAACCCCAGTAGAAAGGAAATTCTCTTCCTCTCTGTATATTTACCACAAGAAAAGACTTTGAACTCAGATGGTTCAAGTTCAGAAGCCTTGAGTTAACTGATATTGCCAAGGAGATGAAGAAGACATAATTATCCCAATTTGGCTCACAAGTCCATTGCTGGCATTGAGAAGAACTGTCTTCTCCAAAGGGGATGGTTTACACACACACACACACACAACTCCTGTGTACTAGAGTTAGTTTTATATCTTTAAAATAATTACTCATCTTCTTTCCAGTATTTTTCCTTTAAGATTATAAAAAAAAAAAAACCTGAGAAGTTGTATAATATTAATTGAAGAATCTGGTAGTATGGATGAGTTGATTGGATGTTTTATCCTGTGTAGGAAATAAAACTCCAATGGACACTAAACAATACAAAGCCAATGAAAAGACAAGAGTGGGGGCTGGTGTGACAGAGGAAGGCAGGGTGCTGAGTCAACTTTACCTTGTTTACAGTTTTGCTCCAGCATACTTTTGCCCTTCAGCTAAAAGAAAACAATTAAAGAAGTGATTTTAGCAGTATAAACAATGAGTTGCAAGCTTTTTCAGCACCAAAATAAACAAAGAAGTGTTGGAACATGTAGATTAAGAATGAAAAGAAAAAGCCTAAACTGAACTGCTCAAAGACAGTGCAGATCCAGAACTACAGAAACCCACTTCAGATGTTGAATCTTCCTGATTATTCAAAAATGGCATAGCAGATTATTTTTTAGCATTTTCCTTCAAGGCCACCCGAAAATCACATTTATGACTTAGGGGCAATTGATTTATCCAGAAATGCATGTTATGGTGACCAAGTAGTTACTACTTCTAACTGGGCTCTCAAATCTCTTTCCTTATATGTGATTTACAAATGAATATTTAAAAAACTAGACATTTTTTTGGTGGTTTCTGGAAACTTAGATTCATAGTGCAGCTTTTAAGGGAAACTATATTCAAGCCATTTTTCCAAATTAGCTTTTATTTTAGAACATACCCCAAAGGCTCTGCTGGAAGATGCTATTACCTTCTAATTTCATGTCAGAAGTAAATAAATGACACATTATAAAGGAAAATGATGTTAGAACCGCCTACAAGAGTAGACAAATGTGGACAGAATGTTGGGGTGAAAAACTGGATTTTAGGGTCAGACAGGTCTAATTAAACTTAATTTCCAAGGAATACTGGGTGTGCAATCTTGATTTAAGTAACATACTTAATTTAAGTAATATACTTAAATTCCCTGTTACCCCAAGTAGTACATGGTATTAAAATCTTCCTCATAAGATTTGCATGAATAATAAACTAAACCAATAACATGAAAATTAGCCCTTAACACATAGTAGATGCTCATGAAAAAGAGCTGATAGAATTGTCCCCTAATGTTTCCCTGGAACTTGGATGGACTTTTGGTTGCAAAAGGGCGACCATCCCCAAGAACAAGGTGAAGAGCTTTAAAGTCAGGACCTCAAAGTCAGGTATGCAAATCCTTTTGAGCAAATGTCACACCTTGATGGGAAAGTGGTTTCCACCGGATTTATGAAATAGTTTGACTAAATGGAAGATCCATCCGCGTGAACGTGCCTTGCCACTGTCTCCTTGTATTGTACAGGTTTTCTTGACACTGCCCTCTCTACTTTGAGGAAGGTGACTTTAGTGGGCTGGCTTGGAGTTCAGTGACCTATTTGCCTCTCCACAAAAGCATTTTCTACATACTACAAGTAACAAACTACTCCCAGAATAGTTGAAGAGACCTTTAGCCATAACCATGACATGCGATTCTTTTCAGTTTGAAAGAGGGAGACTTACTTAATAAACTATGGTTAGGTAGCCCTTCTCAATACTATATGGATTGTGAAAATTTAGTTTGTTTAACGCTACAGTGATGATATATACCAGTCTAATAGCAAAGCAACAAAGAAACATTTAAGACTAGTTATTTGTGCTTGCTTATGTTTAGGAAGACTTATGACCTTACTTTCTTAATGAATTCAGAATCGTGGACTCACATCTCAGACAATATTTCAGTTCCTGTCACATAAACCTACAGGAAGCCTACCATTTTTGGGGGTCATAAAAAATACATATGCACAGACACCCACGTCCATTAAGCAATCATCATATTTAATTTTGCCAACTCTGGAGTTCTAATCCATTTATCTCCATTTTCTCCCATTGTCTGCTGCAACCTTTCTTAAATGTATTTGTTTGATTTAATATGTGAAGGTTAAACAAGCCTCCAGCACATCCAGTTTCAATAGGACAATTGTGTAGGGTGTTGATTTTAACTGCAGTGGTGAAGAAAGGTACTCACACTTAGGGGTTCCTGTCTTCAGTATTTCAACAGCCAAGAAAACAATGCTCAGGCAATTAGGTTTTTGTCCCCACCCCCACCCCCAAGTACTAGGTTAGTTTGACACTCTGAATGGTTAAATCATCCTTGGCAAAGAATCTGAACTTGGCAGAAGCTCCATAATGAGAAATCCAGATGACTGGTATCATTTGCAATGTGAGTGCCCCGCACATAATCCAGTGCTGGTTTGTTTTTGTAAAGAGTAGCAATGACTTAAAAAGCAGTCATTAGGGATGTTTAAGATTTTAACTGCTTTCACTAGATGTGGTCTTCACCTTTAATGGTACCTTTTAGCATTCAACTCAACACATAAATAAGCAGTGTAGGTTTGCAGGAGTTGGTTCCCTTCTGCTGCACAGTACCAAAAGGATTCCATCAACTTCTTGCTCTGGTTATGAAAAATGCAGTGCTTTCCAAAATACAGGCTGGATTCATTGAGGAAAGCAGAAAACCACACATGGTGGCTCACTCTACCCAATAGTTTTTTGGATTTTCCATAATCCTTAAATGAAATTGCAGAAATTGTGCAGTATTTCAAAGAACTAAGATAAGTATCAGATTGAGATTTCTGGACCCTCAGGCAATTTGTCTGCTGGGTCAATACAGAGTAAAAATAATATTGTCAAAGTTCTTACAACCAAGATTTATATAGTAAATCACTGGATTAACCCAATTCCATCATATTCTAAAATATGAGCTTTTAGGCACTATCAGATACTCATTTGTATAAACATTTGTCAGCTGATAATATGGGTCGGCTTGGGAAACCAGCTTTTTTTTTTTATGAGTTGATCATTATATGAAAATTTAATGTAAGTTCAAAGAATTATTGACAGTATCCTCAGTATCTCTAAATAGGACCAATCTTAACTCAATTCCTTTGTTCTCTTCCTTCCCCAAACTTGTTCAATAAGAACCAGGGAAATAAAACAAACTATAATGTAATGAGCAAGTTTCTGAATCTTAAACAGAATATGACTTTGTTTTTGTTTTTTTCATTTTCTTTGGGTACCAAATGAAGTATCAAAAGACAAGGAGTTTGTTTTTTTTAATATTTATTTATTTATGCAGACAAGAACTGGGATACAGGCCAGAGGCCTGGGGGCTGACAGGATTCACCAGAGACAGAGTGGGGAACCGAACAGGCTGATAGACTGAAATACACTGCTGAGGGGAGCAGCAGGCAAGGCAGGAGAGGTTTGCTGCGCCATGTGGGTCCCCTTATTGACAGTGACTGTGGATGCTTCATGGTGCAGTGCTTAACCCCTTGCACCACCAGGGAGGGTCCAAGATCAGGAGTCTTACTTTTAACTTTTTAAGAAAGGAAATAAACTTTTCTTCCACTTTCTTGGATTCTTTGACTGGGTCCTCTGAGTTAAGCTGACAAGAAAGAAAATAAGGAGAAAAGTATGCGTTTCTTTATTGATTTCAATATCTACATTTGTCACAACAAAAGGAGCAAACCCACAGAAGCAGTTAGACTTGGAAATTTATATACCATTGCAATAAAGGGTGGTATAAATGGTACAGAAGTGACTTGTCAAAGGAAAAAGGGTTCTTGAGGCCTGAGGGGTAATCACTGTGGAAAGATTCATACATGGAGAAACTAATGGGAAATAAGAGTAATTTCAATAATATGCGTTTTTGAGACTAGTCTTGGTGCTCATTCTCCATCTACTTCAAGGCCATGAAACTCCTCTGGAGAAAGGATGAATGGCAGTCCTTGTTTCTCAGATGTTCCTGCTTTTAGTCAGATAAGGGAAGCTCCAAGAAGACGTCTTTATACAAGAGTTGATTCTCAATTGCCTTCAATTCAGAATAATCTATATGCCAAAGAGACATGTTTGAGGGGTGACATTATGATCCTTTTCACTACTAATTTCCACAGAGACAATCATTAACCAACTCATTTCTCTAAGACACAGTGCCTGTACCAGAGAAGTAAAAGGGTTGCAATAGTTTTCTAAATGTCACTCATATCTGATATTCTATGGTTTTGTTCTGTACACTCGTTGTGGGTTTCATTTGCAAAGGCTGCACACTTAAGTTATAACACGTATAACTTATAGTCGCCGTTACCATGCTAAACCAGCGCAAAGCTGACACCCAATAGAGGAGACAATACTTTCCCAAAATATACTTTGTCCATTCAAGCATGCAAAATAATGCTACAGTAAACAGAGAGTACATGTCTTTTCTAATTAATGTTTTCATAGTCCTCAGATAAATATCCCGCAATGGGATAGCTGAATCATGTTATTTCTACTCTTAACTTTTTTTCTGGTTATAAGGGTTTTTTTTATTTTTTTATTAATTTCTTTGTACATATTTGACACCAATCATAGTCCCCATGGAGTCCCCATCACCATTCCACCAGTGAACCGTCATCTCTGTCCCCTGTGCTCTTCCCGTCCCCTTCCAAAACCCTCCCCACCGCTGGCCCCTCAAGGTGTTTCTGAATTGTCTTCTACTTTTCTTTTTGAGGAATCTTCATACTGTTTTCTGTAGCAGTTTTACCAGTTTACAGATGGACCTTGAGGGAATTATTATTGTTTTTTTAGATTTTATTTATTAATGCATACAAGTCAGGTCAGAGGCACTGCGGGGGTAGGGGGTGAAAGGATTCACCAGAGACAGAGCAGGGAGCAGAACAGGCAGACTGACTGAAGCACACTGCTGAGGGGTACAGCAGGTGAGGCAGGAGAGATCTGCTGCACCATGTGGGTCCCCTCCCTAGCCAGGGACTGAACTCATGCTGCAGTGGCACAGTGTAGCTCTCAACCCCTTGTGCCACCAGGGAGACCCTGAGGGTATCATTTTAAGTGAAATAAGTCCTACCAGAAAAAACAAACTGTGTGATTTTACTCCTATGCGGAATATAAAGCGCAACAAAAGTAAGCAAACCAAACCAAACAAAACCCATCTGTAATATACAGAGAACAAATTCATGGTTATCAGAAGGGAAAGGCAATGGAGACTGGATGAAATGGGCAAAGGGAGTCACTTGTGTGGTATTAAACTGGACTTTGGTGGAGGAGGGGGTTCATGACAGATTAATGTGATATATCTGAAACCAATATAATGTTATACAATATTGTGTAAAAAACTTACATCAAAAATACTGTATTACATCAATGACATCTTTGGAGGTACAACACCTAAAGCACAGATAGTGAAAGAGAGGATAAACAGGTGGGACTACATCAAACTTAAAAGCTTCTGTTC
>JAGFMF010011638.1:7353462-7378986 GCA_019455555.1 Galemys pyrenaicus | reverse complement strand
GTGATGGTGCACTGGTGAGATGGTGATGGGGAATACATGGGGATTACAATTAATGGCAAGTATATGTAAATTTTAAAATATTTTAATAAAAAAAAAGCTCACCAAAAAAAAAAAATACACTGTATTGAACATATGATATTATTAGAAACGATAAGATGGATTAGAAAAATGTAGCTAATTTGTTTTAGCCCCATATAGTTTTTTTTGTTTGTTTTTGTATTTTTTTCATCAAAGAGACCTAGTAAGGGTAAAGAGGACATGGTCTGAAAACAAACTAAAATATCTGAAGGTTTCTTGGGATACCAAGTAGCCATTCCAGTCACCCATATCCTGATTTCTCCCACAGTACACTGACACTCCCGGGGTGGTTAGACTCAGTCTGTTATCCATCCCAAGAGATGTATCCTGTCATCAGCTCCTACCCAATACCTGAGCTACCTTGATGTAGCAGCAGGAAGGCAGCACAGGGCAGGTTCAGGATGGTTCTAGCAGACGGGGGTAAAGACTTTTATTAAATGACTTTTATTACAGAGGTGGCATCAGGTACATGGCAGGCATGGGTGCCAGGGGTGCCGGGAGACTGGCAGGCCTCCCAGCCCCCCGTGCATCTCACCCTCTCGGCTGCTTTGCTACTGCTGCTACTGCTTGTTGGTCTTTCTGTTCGCATTGGTCAGTACTGGCGGCCTCCTGACCCCACCCATATAAGCCCGTGTCCAAACTCAGGTGCACCCACTCGCGCATGCCCACCTAGGCATGCGTACAGCACCGCAGGTATCCATCCTTATATTAATGGCGGGAGGGTGGAAAAGCCTGAGACTTCTCAGACCCTACACTTGATCTTGAAGTACTTAATCATCCCAAAAGGACCTACGAGAGTCCCTCAAAAAGAACATGTGTAGGGTGACTCTAGTATCTAGAAGACAAACTTGTGAAAGAGGAAATTTCCAGACTTAGCTTCAGGAGGAAATACAGACCCAAAGCAGCACAGGTGGGACGTGGGCAGGCTTTCTTAATCAGGAGCAATGATTGAACCCTGAAGGTCTGAAGGCGTCTTCCACTAAAATATTGAGGAATTATGGGCGTTGGTGGTGGGTATGGTATGGTAAAAAAAAAAACACACAAACATCTGAAGAGGTGTGAACCTGTACCCCTAACTCATATACAGTGTTTGTAGTGGGGAACCCAGGCACAGGGCAGGCAAGGGGTGTGGGGGTCGTGAAAAATGGTCAGGCTTTTCCACCCTCCCGCTATCTGTGTGGACCATGGACACCTGCGGTCCTGCACGCATGCCTAATGGTGGGCCCCTCGAGTAGGTGCAGCCCAGGTGCAAGTGGGTGCACCTGGGCTGAGACATGGGCATATAAGGGTGGCGTCACGAGGATGCCAGCAGGAGCAGAGATGTAGAAGCAGAGAGAGAAGGAGGAAAACGTAAGGGGAGGCTAGAGAGCCCAGACAGTGAAGATGCGCGGGTGGCTAGGAGGCTCGCCAGCCTCCCCACCACCCCTCCCCCACCTGCTGTGCCCCTGATCCTCTGATGTAATGATGTAATACAAGCCTGAAAAAGCCACCGAGGACTCCAGGCCTCTTCCTTGACTGTCTGCTCAGATCATGAACCTGCCCTGTGCCCTCCTGGCATGGGGTTGGGTGGTCAGGAGGCTAGCAGGAATTAAGCCCCCATCAAGTCTCCATATGCATCTCTCTCTCTGGGTCTCTGGCATTCTCTCATGGTCTTCTCTGTTCTGTAGTCTCCCGTCCTTTCGTAGCCATCCTCCTGTAGCTACCCTGTGTCTCCGAATGATGCTGCCCTTACAGCCCTGACCTCCTGGCTCAGTTGTGCACACACGTGCACACACCCACACGCCAGGTGTCCACAGTCAGGCACAGATCCCCCCCCAGCACCTTCTGCATCAACACAGGCAAGGCCACAGGTGATAGCCACAGAGGCTAGTGGTAAAAAAAAGCCTGACCAGTTCACTTATCCTACAGTGCTGTAAATCAAAATGAATAAAAATCAATTGATTTAAAATAAAAATAAAAACAAACCAAACAAAATGTCAACTGATAGAGGAAGCCCTTTTATTAAAAGCAAGAAAACTATTTTCAAAGTACTGGTCACCCATTAGAGGAAAAAGTATGTAATGTCCTGTTAACACCAGCGTTTCTGGCTCTATTTTTATTCCACAATGACAAAAGATGCACATGTCTAGTGTTGAAAAGACTCTCGAAAACTTAATTACCTGAATTACCTCTCTGATGGTTGAATAAGAAGGGCGGGTCCTCACATTAATACTCCCTCCACGCCTCCCTGGGGGTGCAGTGGGTTGAGCGCTACACTATGAAGCATCTGAGGCACAGTAGCACACAGAAGTGTGAGTTTGATCCAGGCGAGGGAGGGGACCCACATAGCACAGCAGACCTCTCCTACCTCGCCTGCTGCTTCCGGACTGAAGCAGTGTACTTCAGTCGATCTGCCTATTGGGCTCCCCACTCTGTCTCTGGTGACTCCTCTCACCACCCACGCCTCTGGCCTGTACCCCAACTCTTGTATGCATAAATAAATGAATTTTAAAAAAATACTCCCTCCAACCAAGACTTGGTCAGAAGAACAGGACATTTTCTCCCACTTGAGCGTTTGGATGGGGATGGAGCTTTCTTCAGCTGGAAGTCATTTAGACGGTTCCTCAGACTAATCAGAATCAGCGGCTTCTGAGGGCATAGCAAAGGTGATCTTGCTTCCCCTGGTCTGGTGTAGGTCCTGCAGCCCGCTGCTAAAATATCAAGGGAAGTACCTGGAGTTGTCTAGTTTGCTTTGATGGAGAACAGGATCAGAAAGAAAGCACAGCCCACAGAATGGAAAAATGAGAATTAGAGGTGTGGTATACTCACACAAGGTCGTTAGCGCTTTCCAGAATTCCACTAGAATATTTGGGTAAGAATGGGAGGGAGCTCCACCACATCTGAAATTTCCTTTGGGTTACCTAGTGAGGCCGGTCTCCTCAAAACTGTGTCTACATAGCAAATAAATTCAAAGAAGGGAGGAAAGTGGAATCAGTGAGGCAATGTTCTTTTCAAATACAGGCAGTAACATGGGTCATAAAAAGTCTAGAAAGTAAGAGTTATTCAAAGTAAGAAGTTTCTGATAACATATTTCTAAAAGATTTTTCATGAGGAGGAAGGAGGTCATTGTTTTGCTAAATATTCTTAGGAAGTAGTAGCCTCCTGAAACATGTTTGAGTTTGTCACTTAGTAACTTCCTTTTTACTTTTTTCAGTGGTTGGAAGAGGAAGGAATTACTGACTAGTAATAATCCATCCCTGGAAATCCTATCTCTCAAGTTCTATAACAGCAGGACAAAAGTGATTTACTCAGTCCTCTGGGGAAGGTAAGCTAATGCTGGCTTTTACCACAAGGGACACTGGTGCTTTGGTCCATAAATTTGATCTGTGAAGTAAACATTCGCCTATGAGATCAACTCAGAGATCAACTCAGCCTATACTCTGAGATCAACTCAGAGTAGTAAAATGCCAGTCTCAGCAGCAAGCATTACCCTGGAGGGCAACAGGAAGCCCAAAAAGGAGGTCATTGACCTCTGAAGCAGAAGTGACTGGAAAACAGCAGACTCACACACAGCAGAATCCCAAACCAAACCAAACATCACATAATAGTAACCTTCACCTTAAATAAACCTTTGTGAATTTTCAAGAATGTCTACACTGTGCCACGCTGACTCAATATGTTCTATGTTTTTTTTTAAATTTTAATTATAGGGCATCGATTTCATGTCAGGTATATACATTAGGTAAAATATACCTGCCAATGATGAGTTTGAAGGAAGAATTCTTTAACTGAGATATAAATAGAGAATGAATGGAATAAAGAAGATAGCCAGAAATATTGCCTGAAAGAATCAAAAATTTTGTCTTTAAAATTCTTTACCCATAGGGCCTCCCTGTTGGCTCAGCAGGTTGAGTTCAATCCCCGGCCAGAGAGGGGACACACGTGGTGCAGCAGACCTCTCCTACCTTGCCCACTGCTCCCCTCAGTAGTATATTCCGGTCAGTCTGCCTGTTCTGTTCCCCACTCTGTCTCTGGTGAATCCTCTCAACTCCCATGACTCTGGCCTGTACCCCAGTTCTTGTATGCATAAATGAATAAATCTTTAAAAAAAAATCCTTACCCCTAATTAAATCTGTGATGCTTGCTGAAAAAAATCTCCCAACCCTGTCAGCCCCTTAGACCCCAGACCTAAGACTCCTGGGCCCTCCACTCCCCCTTGTCCAGCAAACTGGCAGAGAAGCCCGAGTCTTTTGTGCAAAAAATCTTGAAAGAAGCAACATCCACCTAGGGATTTACCAGCAGGGGTCATTTAAGCAAAAACTTAGCTTTACCGCTGTGATTGCAAGAAGGAAAAGGAAGATAGAGGACAGCAATGAAAGTCGGAAGAGGGGAAGAGTGTGAAGAGGATAGTGACTGAGCTAGAGAGAGACAAGAAGGGGGAGGGAAGAGGAAAACCTGAAAGAAGAGAAGGGAAAGGATTTTCAATATCCGTCCCCTAATAGTGTAGAATTTTGTTGTTTCAAGTGTGCCTTAATGGATCTCCATTAATGAATCTTATGTTTTCCCCTGATCCTTTTCTCTTCTAGTTCTACATGTTTTCCCTGGGCATTCTCATGGGTTCTACAATGACTACAACCACCACCTGCAAACTAATAAATTCCAAACATCTACTTCTAGTTCCACCTCTTATCCTAAGTTATACAAGTCCTCATCGTAATACTCCACAGGCAACATGAATATCAGTATGTCCAGAAATTATCTTGATACCTTATCTCCTACAGCAATTTCACAACTTCTCACCATTCCCTCACTTTATGTGAATAATTTTGTGGGAACCTGATTAAAGTTAAGAATTAGTGAGTAATCCTATTATTAATCTTTATATTAATAACCTCAGTTATTAATATACCAGTTCCTCTCTCTACTCTTCTCATCCCTTATATAAAAAAATCCTTCTAAATCCCATTAAGTCTACTTCAGATGTCTCCCAAGAGTGACTTCTTTCCATTCTCATTCTTACTCCCACTTCCAGATTCAAGTGGGAGCCTTTGTTTCCTGCTTGGAAACCAGTACAGAAACTAGGGAGGCAGGATATTGTGTGCAGAATCTAGGAATTGTGTGAAGTTTTGAATACTATCTTGACTGCTTACTAACTGGGTAACATCAACTAAGATCCTTGTTCTATCTGAACCTGCACTGTCTCTGAGCTTCTTTGAGCAATACATTCAGTGTTTCTAACACTCTTGGGCTATTGTCTCATACACAGTGAACCATCAGCAGTCACTCTATATTAAAAGACTGCTTTGCCAAATCCCTTCCTCTACAGCATAAAGTGGTGTATTTTAAAAATAAAGATGTCAATGTCAGTCTCCTACAGTGAACATTCTCAACAATGTAATTACTGACATTTGGACCAGATAACTCCCTATTGTCTGTCTTGTATACTGAAATATGTTTAGCAGCATCCCCTGTCTTAGTCCACTAGATACCAATTTTTCCTTCTCTGCTATAATAACTCCAGAGTTCTCCAGATATTATTTGTGTGATTTATATAGTCCTCCATAAGCTGAGCCAAGGTTCTCGCCTTCTCTGTTTCTCTCATCCCTTCTTATGTGCCTATTCCTGTCCCACAATTCAGGTCCTCTCATAAACCTTCATCCTTCTTTGAACATGGAGTTCTCCTATACCCAGCTCAAAGGTCCGCTCTCCCAGGGTCTCCTGCTCAGAGATACTTTCATTTGACTCTTGCTATTATTTCATCCTTTTGATCTGGCTCAGTTTATGCTGTGTCTGTCTACCTGCCTGCTATCTCTACTCCTTTTGTCTCCACCACAGTTGACAATATGGCATCTAACCCATCATAGATGTGCAGTAAGTATTTTAAAACAAATTAGACTACCATAGGCCCTCCTATTTAAAATTCCCTGTAATTTGCAAGTAGTTTAGTCCTCAAAATATTTTAAATTTTACTTTACCTACTGAAATATTCTCATCTGAATTGTCATTTGTTTAGAGTACTTTTTGATAGTTAAACTAAAAAACTAATCCACAATTGGGCAGTACAAGTTAAGGACATAGTGAGTTCTCTGCCCCAGAAATCTACTGCCAGGGCAGAACACTGTGGTTTAGCATACAAGTTCTGAAGGCAGCGTCCCTGAGTTCAAATCTGCCCTTATTCACCCTCTTATTCACCTTAAAAAATCCAGCAATGACAGTACTAACTGCAAAAGTGATTTGGAGCTTAAATGAATCAATGAATCTCATGCACATGTAAGTAACCCATAAAAAATTGACTATGTAAGACTCTTGAAATAACAGCATCATTACCTTAATAAGACACATAAGGGAATTTGGTAACAGGCAAACCTTTTAGAATTCATATATTTATGCCTTACACACAATCTCAGATTATGGTCCTTGAGTCAGTCCCACATCTACTTAGCACAAGTACCACAAAGTGGGGTCCTCTTCCTGCCACAGCCACCATGTGTATAGATATGGACATGAGATATATATGCCTATGTAAGTGCTCACTTTTCTTTATTGTTTGCTTATGAATATAAGGAAAAATGTATACACCCACAGATGATATACATATGATAGTTAAGTGCTCTTTTTACTCAATGACAATACACACATCTTTCCCTTCACCTCAATGCCAGGAGGAAACTGGCCTCTGGCAGTTTTTGCTAAGGAGATTCCAGTATCAGGCACCCAGGGCTAAGAGGTGACCTTTGTGGTCTCCCACAAGAGTAGAGTGTCTCTGAGCTGAACCAGTTTTACAAAGCTTACAAGGTTTATAAAGGTCACCTTATACATCGAGGGGAATAGGATATGGGTATACAAGTCAAACTGACCGAACTGGGTCTTAACAATTCCCATTTCTTGTCTGCTTCAGAGGAGAAAATCTATAAACAAGGAGATTTAGTGTACAATTTATTCTGATGTGCAACTTACTCTAATTTCATAGTATGTTGTCCTTAGAAGTATTATCTCCTACAATGTCTTTACATTTTCATAAATATCCTTTATCTCATTTATCTTAGGAATGTTTAAATCTTTGTATAGACAACCAGAACAACTTTGAATGGGCTTCAGTAGATCCAGAGTTTTCAGGGGTCTCCATGACTGCACTAGAAAATCATGTGGTAAATAGTACCAATTGTCATGTGATAAATTTCATTGTTGGACTGCAGTAGGAAGCAGAATGGCCCAAACAGGGTAGCTGAATTGGGTGTCCATAGCTGGGGCCTGATTTGGCTTATACATATCTGTATATACAAGTTACTTTTCTTCTCTGGGCCAGTCTTGTCATATTTCAAAGGAAAATGACTTTATTGGGGCCTCCCTGATGGCATAAGGGGTTCAGCCCTGCACTATGAAGCATCCCTAGCTACTGCAGCATGAGTTCAATCCCCGGCCAGGGAGGTGACCCACATGGTGCAGCAGACCTCTCCTGCCTCACCCACTGCTCCCTTCATCAATGTATTTCAGTCAGTTTGCCTGTTCTGTGCCCCACTCTCTCTGGTGAATCCTCTAACCTCCCCCACACACACCTCTGGTCTGTACCCCAGTTGTTGTGTGCATAAATAAATAAATCTTAAAAAAAAAAGAAAATTGCATTATCCTCCCCAACTTTGGGGGTTGTTGTAAAAGGTAAATAAGTTTTAAAGCATATTTTTAAGACACTGTATGAAAAAGCTCTAGCAGTTTTTCAAGTTTGAAAATGTTTACGCGATTCTGTCCTGAAACAGCCCTCGAGCAGAAAAGTAACCCAGCTAAAATTTTATGTGATATCATTTTCATCCTGCAGAAATTTTTGAGAGCATGACTTCATTTTTCTCAACATGTAAGCATGATTGCCACATGTACTGAACACCTCTGTGTGACAGACACTATGCTAAGTCTCAAATAGTAAAGAAGAAAGACTCAAGTTGCCTCGAGGGTCTTATGGACTGGTAGAGAAAATGCACACACCACAGTTCTATGAGCTAAGTTAGGACCTGTAATACAAAGAATGCAAAATGGGCAGAGAAACACCAAGGAGGGTCTAGCATCTTGAGTTAACCCATCCTTAGCAATACCTGCTACTGCGGAAGCAACTCCAGAAAGCCCAGTTTTGTAGACTGTGTGCTGTGTTCGTGGAGCTGACGAGAATATACACAGAGCAGTTCAGTTTTCTGAGGGAAGGCACTCAGGGGCTGTGTTGGTAGCCAATATTGATTATGGCACAGTTTATACAAAGGCTTTTTAAAAATAAAATTGGGTGATTCTATCTAAATTTCAAAGGTTTCCGATTTATTAAACATTCACTGTGTTTCAGGCATGGAACTGGATGTTTTCACTTCATTATCACATTTAAAAGCTAAATAAAAATGGAGGTTATTTTAATTTAAATCCATTTTAAGCTTCTGCTCTCCATCACGAAGTCCTTTCTATGTCCTGGCTCACAGCCCATACTCACACTACTTTGCTGGAATTCTGTTGAAGAAGAAATCTGTTCTAACCAAAATATTCCAAATAATGTAACTGCCAGCTGGTGAATAAGAATAATATCTCTCCAATAATGGATTTCTTTTTTTTTCATAACTGCCTTTTGAATGTCTACACAATATAACTTTTCACCATAAACATGTACTTGTTCTTCAAAGGCTGCTGTTAGTTTGTTCAGCAAATTTGTAAATAGAGGTGGATCTGTGAGTATACTGCTGTCCTAGCCAGGTGACTGGCTTGCACCACTGAAATGTGTTGTCCCAGTTCTGAAGTTACATCAGCATCAGTGTGGTTGCTTCCTCCTGAGTCCATGAGGGAGACTCTGTTCCACGCTCTCCCTTGGCTTCAGGTGGTTTGCTGGCAGTCTTTGGTGTTCCTTGGCTTATGGAGTCATCACCCCGGCCTCTGTCTTTGTCTTCACGTGATGTCCTCCCATTGTGTGTGTCTATATCTAACTTTCTTTTTTTGTCCCCTAAGGTCACAATCATACTGGATGTGGATCCCTTGTAAGTGTCTCATTTTAACTCGATCACATCTGTAAAAACCTTATCTCAAAATAATGTCATACTCTGAGTTGCTGGGGATTAGGACTTCAGCATATGAAGTTGGGGAGACACAACTAACCCATTAGGGTCAGTAAAGGTAATGCTTTCTAGTCATTGATCCTGAATAGGGTAAAAAATGTAAGGACTCTGCTCAATCCGAGATAGAGGTGCATTAAAGAGCAAGATGGCACTTCATGGAAAGCTCCGATATTACAGTTGGAAACTCTGAAGGAAAATATAACTTCTTGAGCTTCACTTTATTGATTGACTTGAGGTTAGGCTAATTTGATGACCTTCACATTTCACCTCTCTGATCAGTTACTGCAAGTAGCAGCCAATACCAGAAAACCGTATCTCCACAGTTCACAGGTATTGTGTGTGTGTGTGGGGGGGGGGATACTCATGTGCGTACATGTACTCATGTATACACATGGAGACACAAAATTGAGGAAATATATATCCTTTGAAAATGCTTATCAATCTTTTCAAGAAAACATGACATTCAAAGAAAGTTTTATCAAGTGGATCAACCATTATTTCTTTCTTCGTTAGCACTTGTTTGGGCATGAATTTAAGAAGTCTTTTGTTAATTTTGTAAATGTAATATGCACAAACAATTAAATTTGATTAACACTTTAAGAAGGATTCCATTGTAATTTCATATATATTATCTTGTTCGGTGCTAATACCAGGATCACAGGGTATTGCAATGTCTACTTAATCGGTGAAAAAGAAGACCCAAACAAGAAAAAAAGCACATCAGCTAGCACATAATCTGTTGGGAGAGAAACCAAGACTAGAAGACTAGTTTCTGGCCACTCAAAGCAAACAAAATAAAGCAATATAATTTCTGTGAGATACAGATATGGAGAAACAAGTGATCTGTCATTCTGTTAAATTGTGTGGAAAGGAAATATTCCTCACTCCTCTGTAGACTGGTCTACAATCAAACTAAGTTCAGACAGACTAGTAGGAGAAAAGAATACAATTCCATATATATGAAGAATCTTTAGTGATGGAGATTTAAAAACCAATGGGGCAAAATGAAGGCTTGAATCCTGAGCTCTAGAATGGAACAGGAGCTTGGGGTTGAGGGAAGAGAGGCGGGAGGTCACATAATGAAAAGAGGTGATTCATAGACAAAGACCAGATGCTCTGTAATTAGATGTTTGTCTTGCCATGTGGGTGGGTTTCTCTGATAGAATGATATTGCTGGTAAAAATCCTAATTCTGGGTAATAGCCTTAATTTTTCACTCTTCCGGGTAGTGAAGGGAGTGGTGAAAGCTTCTCCTGAGGCAGCAGGACCTCCATTGACCTTAGCTCCATAAAACCCACATGCCCCAAGTGGCACTTCTTGGAAAGGCCTGACATCCTGAGGAGACCTAGCCTTCAATGGTGTAACTTTAGCACTAAAAATGTTGAGTTATTCTTTCTTACTCAGATCTGGGGAACTAGAAATAAGAAAGGAACTAAGCAGATGTCTTATTGGAGATTTTGACGAAAGGAGTTTCTTCCACACCAGAATATATTAGTTTCATAACAATACCCTTCAATGACAGGATTTAGTGACTTTTGCTTTCATATGTCATAAAAAGCTTTCCTTATTACATGAAGCTAATTCCCAGGATATGATAAACCGTCACAGGTCAGGTTATAAAGCCCAATGCCAAGTCAGTGGTTTTAACCACCCAAGAAGAAGTTGTGCTGCATCCAACATCCCTTGTGAGATGGAATTCATATATCATTAGAAAAGGAGATCTGTTCGTTTATCAAGCATAAGTGATTCACAGACACTCACATTTTCAATGTGTATTCTGAGTGCTTCACATATTCACCCCCATTCCTAACTGCTCCTCACGTGCTCATTCACCTTCTGGTTATTGTACTAACTCACTAGTCATTGATTCAGATGCTACATCAGAAACCAAGCTCTTGGTCTTTCCTCTAAAATCCACTGGTGATGTATCTTACCCTACATTTCATCCCACTTGTAAACATATTGTATAAATGTTCTAGAAAGTGCCTTCTCCCCTTCCCCACCAAGTAGGCAAGAGAGCAAAGTCATCCATATTAAGTTTAAAGTCAGAACAGGTTCTGTCTTATTCTGTGAATTAGCTTTGCCAGTAATCTGCTGCTTGTAGGCAAACCAGCATTTCAGTCCCCACTAATGAGTAAGGAACCAGATGAGAAGATTTGAACAATAGGTGTGTGTACTAGCCCACACAATTCATTCTTTATAAATCAGGAAAATAAGTAAACCCCAGACTTTTCCCTCCTCTGTGTAACTAGCATCAAGATATCTTTAGGTCAGGATTACTTAGGAAATCAAAATATCTAAACCTATAGATAAAAACAGAAGCCCCTTGTGAAGAATAACTGCATTTTTGATGTCCAAGACTTGCTGTTCTTAGCTATCAATATATAAACAAAACTCAAGCTTCTGAAGATTAGAACAGTTCTCACAGAGTACAATTCTCATACTGCTTCCCAGGTTCTGATCCTCACTTTCATCATCTAATAAACTCTATCTATCACTGAGAATTTTATTTCAGTCAATACACTCCGTCTTTCTGACATACATTCTAAGATTTTCTTGCTACACTCAGACTGAGTCATTTCGACCTTGACTTCTATCTTAATCCTGCCGTCATATAATCCCCAGGCACTGGCAACTCCCTCTTTCCCATGGTTTTTCTTTTCTAATGCACTGGGAAGGAGTACATTCGGGCTTACCTGAGTCCTCAAGAGCATAATCTCCTCCTACCTGCTCCTATTGTAAGAACAAGTCATGATTTGTTCAAGAGCCATCCAAAATCACACTTCACCAAGCTCTACAAGCTTCTCCTGTGAGAAGAAGCCATAACCCACTCTGCACTACTCACAAAAACTCATAGATCTGCTTTCTTTTCCATCAGAGGTAGTGACCTTCCTTCTCATCAGATACAATTTTTGTCAGCTTTTTCTCTAGCTCCCTAAGAGGTGATCACTCCAACCACAGCCTTCCAATGATTAAAGCACATGCATCTATCTCAACCAGCCTCACAGAATAGCTGCTTCTTACTGCTTTCAAGTAGCCTCACTCATACCCATTGCTCTTCTGCAGACTTAACAAAATGGCAGCTCCTCATAACGATATCTATGACCTCCTTTGCTATAATAGCTTCTTGGGGTTAGGACAATTTGAAACCATTTATTTCTTGACATCATTTTTCTTTTCTGAAATTCAAAATTAGTAAATCCCCCTTTTTACATGGCTATTCTTATTGGACATATAAAGAACTCTTACATTAAAAACAGTTTTTCTTGCTAATCTACTTGTAAAATCAAAACCTTTGGTAGACATCTGGAAATATATGGAAAGGTAAAATAAAAGTTTTTTTAACATAAACAGTAAATTATTTATCTTCTTCCCCCAATAAGTGATTCATTATATATGAATATTTTTCCTTTTCTACTTATTTACTTTCCAATATCATCAAACAGTCTATATAATCTTCTGGTATATTAAATGATGGAGAATAAAGAATAGAAAAGCTGGAAGGGAGACACCACAAGATCAGGAATTTGTCTCACACAAGGAGGTGGGGGTAGAAGGATTAAAATAGAATAATGTAGAAAATAAGAAAATAATGTAGAAAATAAGAACTTAGGTGCCAACGCCTAGATCACAAGGCACAAGAAAGACCCAGGCAGGTAGCAGACTGCTTTAGGGAGTGTCAGAAGCACAGACCTGAAGGTGAAGCTATGGAGACTAAGAACAAACCTTTCACCCACAGAGATGAGCCCCTCCCTACCAAAGATGATAAAACCTAACGCTGTCCCCCCAAAATGGCAGCAGTCCTTCTGCCCACCGGTGCCTATGCAGGTACTTATTTTCACCAACCTCTCCCTCTGCAGGGCAGCAGCCTTCCTGCCTGCCAGTGACCTGAACGATGCCAGGGCTTCTCTTCACTGACCTCCCTCAGCAGAGGCAGCTCTCCTCAAGGTCGCTGCCTGCAACTATGCAGGCCTCTCTCAGCAAACCTGTCCCTTTCAGGGCAACTCTTCTTGCCCTCTTGTGTGTTTGCAAATGTCCTTTACTATTTTGTCCCTTTTTCTAATAAATATGCTCTTTGAATATAACTAATGTCTTTGTCTGTGGAGAAACTCACCTGTGGAACTCGCCATGTGCTGCTGAAAGGGGACCTCTGATGAAACCTTTCCCAGAGTGACCCCAAGGACCCGGCTCTCCAAACCCACTGACTCCAAAAAGAACATCATTAAACATAATGTAATTTCATTGATAACTTCAGTTGTTGGAAATTTGTTTGTTTCAGCATTTTACTATTAATATGTAACACTTAGTGAATATCCTCATAAATTTTGTTCACCACTGTGAGGATAGCTTCTCACTACAGTCACACCAGCCCCAGAAATGATACCTAACTTCTCAACTGTTTTAACAGATATTCAATTACCAAAGAGGGTGTGTACTTTCTTATTTTTTTATAATTATTTTTCTTGCTTGAATTGTAAAATTATGGAAATTATCTTTCTGATAAGACTGATACAATCCTGAAAACTAGATCCTGAGCAAAAATAATGCTAAAACTGAAATTCTTCTAGTCCAGGCGCTAGACTAGATGAATATATAATGAGCATTATTTCGAGCAATTTTGTTAAGAACATCACTAGCACAGAGCATTATTATTATTATTATTATTCGTATTCTGCATATGAGGAAACTGAGGCTTGGAGAGATTTGAATCACAAAATAGTAAACTCTAAAACCTGAATTTGCAATCAGGATATAAAATCAGTTTTGTCAGTCTTATAGTTTAAATTCAATTTAAATTACTCTTATAAAATTAACTTAGATTTTGTACCCACCACATCAGCGCCCCCACGCCCCCAGGAGGATAAAGCACAGACTGGACACTATGGAGCAGGGGTGGGAAAATGCTATTGGACTTTGGTCATAAATAGGACCTAATTGGGTGATCAGAACATGGCACATGGAAAGGATGGCTAAGCTCACTGGTTCAAGGTCATGCTGGCTTATTTGAAGAGTCGCCACAAAACTCAAATGCTCAGATAATGACAAAGCTCTAACTAGTTAGCAGTTAACCGTTTGGCAGGAATAAGAGAGTTAATTAGCAGTTTTAGTGGGACTAATAGTCAAAAGAGATAGGTACTCCTAGAAAGTCTTCCCAAAAAGGAAGCTAAGAAATCTCAAGAAGGGCCCAGCACCATGTTGAAGGACTCAGAACAACCTTGTTCTATTTGGTGTTATTTACCAGTTCCTCCTACAAACAGGTGTTTGTTAAATATGAAGCAAGGAAAGAAGAGAACCCAAGGATAGAAAACTTAAGAAAATGAGAGTGGGTTTATTGCATTAGGATGGGGTTAGGGATGCCAGTTTCAGAAACTGGCCACTGTAGTGGACCTTGAGAAGGTCATATGAATTCATGGGAGAGAGCAGAGGACATGTGAGACTAAACAGCAAATGAACAAAGTCACAAGGGTGCCAATGAATGCTCTTATCCCCAGGGATCTAGGAGTCTATTCCCAACTCATGGGGACGTGCATCTCTGAGGTTCAGATGCGCCCTCACTGTATCACATGAACTTATAGCTAGGATTCTTCTGCTCGAAGTGTACAGTGCCCAAGTATTGATAGCTCATAACAGAACACACCCTTAAGGGCAGCTTATGAAGCTTAAGATGTAAATGAATAAAAGCATCACAAGGAATTGGTTTTAAGATCAGTTTTGCCAGGATAAAGAAAAACTCAAGCTCCCAGAATGTAAACTATGGAGAAATAATGCAGGTGGGGCTACAGGACTTCCACCAACCACCCCAATCCCGGCCTGGGGTGATACAGGGAGGGCTGGAGAAGTGAGGCAGAAGTCACGCATTCCAGGCTCAGGAGTGTCAGCTGCCATTGTCTGATGGAAGGGAAGTGTTTGCATGTGTCAGGAGGAGGTGATGGACTACTCCAAGGATCCTGGCATCTCTGAGAGATAAGCATCAGGGTCTGAGCAGCATCCTTTCCACAGAAAGCATTGCTCCCTTCTCTGTACTCCTTCCATGAGACCAGAGGTCTGCCCTGCCAGATGGAGTGCATTTTTCACAGAATGCACTTGGCAGTAAAAGAAAATCTATTTTAAGCTGACTGTTCATTTTTCATGATGTGCATTACAAAAGCCTACATATAGCCCAATTTATTTATAAGTGGACTTAAACACTTGAAAATACAATGAAGCCATTTGGCTAAACGTTGACTCTGGGGACTTGGGTTCCAATATGGGAGAGTGAAAGTTAGTCTCTATCCCGATCTTAAAAATCTATAAAACAGGCAGGATTCAGGCTGAAGCATAACAGACTTAGTGGGGTCCTAACCCATGGAATGGAAAGACCACACAACACAAGGATTGGAACTTATTAGTGGGGATGGATGAGCTGCTCTGTGGTTTAGGCTGAAGCGTCTGGGATTGCTTTTCAAATGTTTTAAATTTGATAATATATATACATCTATAGACACACACACATATTATAAAAAAGCAAACGTGTTTGCCAAAATCTTTCCCCCATCTCCATTCTTCAGTCCATATGGATTTTAAATGTGTGTAATGCATACGTCTCTGATGGGCTCACACAAGGCCCTTTGAGGGCTGGCTCATAAAAGACTGCCCTCAGAGGACATTTCTGTATAAAGTTTTCTGTAAAAGTTGCCACATTTTGCTCAAACTCTTGCCCTCACCCCTTGCCCTGCTTTTCCGTGAGTAATATGGAGTAACCAGAAGGCATGGTCTTTGAAGTCCAACTTTCAGTCACTCCCAACTCCTTAAGCAGTGTGACTGGGCCCAGCCACAGGACTTATTGGGGTTTTCTTTTTTCTCCGTCAGACTGGAAGCTGGGAAACCAAGGTGGTGGTGGTCAGTCCTTCTAGTTCAAAGTCTAGGAAGCAGACACCCACCCATTAGACTGCAGAGATGTCCTGGTCTTCTAACTTGCTCCTGAGCCAAAGCTTCTGTTTTATGAATGTAGGAAGCACCTCAAGGAACCAAAATAACTGGACAGCCTTGGGTTCTAGTGATGGACCACACTTATCTCTGGTTAGTGGGGGAAGTTTTATCTGGTTACGTAGAGAACTTATTTCTGATTAGTGGGGGAGTTTATCTCTGGTTAATGGAACACAATCTCTGGTTAATGGGGGATCTTATCTGGTTAATGGAAGGGCCAACCAAGGGAAAGAAAGCTAACCTGTGGACAAAAGACAGATGACTTAATCCTCTAACTAATCCCTGCCAGTTCAGCCCATTTAAAATGGAATGAACCAATGATGAAATGCCAGAGTAAGGAGATGGGAAGTAAACTTGAGTTCAACAATATTCTTCCCTTGACTGCACCAAAAACATACTCTATAGAGTAGAAATGCAGAATTTTTACCCCAGAAATGCAAAATTAAAAAGTCTGTGGCTGTGCAGACATCAGGTTAAATAATAGCAAGTGCAATGGTGGGATTTAAAGTCCAGGCTGCACTGTTAGACAGGCATGTTCAAATGCATTTGCCTCTTTCCCAAAGAGCAGGACTTAGTATTTTTTTTAAACTAAGTGTGCTTTGAAAACCAGAATATTGCAAATTAATACGTGCAGACAAAGTGCAGTTCAGATTAGTCTAACCACTCCCTTAGGAGAATGAACAGACTGCCTTTTAGCTTTCTCAAGCCACAGGGCTGAGGTTCATATCAGCCGGCTTTCCTCCATGCTTCATGTCTATCTAGCAAAACCAAGTCACTTGAGACAGCAAACAACATAAGCAAGAGGAGAAATTCAGAAGAGACTATAGGTAGTGAGGTCACATCTTCTCAGTGGCAGGGAGAGTGGTGGTGGTGTAAGTGACACAAAACACAGGTCCTGATTGGCACCTGGGGCCTGTCCTCCTGTTCTGCTCTCATCTCCAGTCACTCTGGCCTCCAGTGGCAAAGAGGTTAGGCAGTATGAAGAGGGAAGGAGAGAACATGTAGCTGCAGGCCAAGGCAGATGCTTTGCCTCACCAGCTCTGAGGCTAAGAGTTACATCTATCCACCTTTCGAAGACCTAACTGACTCTAAAATGGCAAGAAAACACAGTAAGTGCTTTGAATCAGTCAGTGTCTGAGAGTGGTTCCTATGCCTTTAAACTTGAACCTCAGGAAGGAAGGATGGAGTAGGAGTGTGGCCAGAAGGAAAGTTCTATGGGTTCCTGGGTTCCCCTCCCTGTTAAAACCAAGAAGTGTGTTTTTGTCTGTGTTGGTTGGTTGTTGTATTTGAAAAAAGGAAGAAGCTGATAGTTTGAAGAAAACATTCTGGAAATGCATGGGCTGGTGGTCCCGAAGCCATGCTCCTGAAGGCAGGTGTCCTGTCAGGGGCTCCTGGGGACAGTTCCCTATTGGAAGGAGCTCAAGGAAGTGACCACCACACAAGAGGTCACCCAGGCCCAGAGCAGCAGGAAGAGGAGGTTGGGCCCAATCCATAGGCAGCCAGGAGGTGGGGTTACAGATGCCACAGCAAGGGAAATACCACTGTCTGGGAAGGCTTGAGTGAGCCTCAGGAGGACAGGAGAAAGAACTCCTCGGCTCCCCCTCTGCTCCTGTGACTGATTTCTGCCTTCTTTTCTGATCATTCAGTGATTGTAAACTAACCAGAAACCCCAAGGGAACCCTCAGCCTCTGCTGAGGTAGCCGTTTCGTTGTGGCGCAGTCAGCATCTGGGATTTTGTGGCTGTAATGTATAGCGAATGACCTGGGTCTGGCCGCATGTGTGACGCACAGCAGCATACGTTGGATGACTCATAGAAGTCAGGGATGGAAAAGACCTATGAGGTCATTTTTTCCATCTTCCAGTCATTGCAGGTTTTCTCTTTGCCAAGGTGGGATTACAGTCAAATATTTGGTCCAGTCTAGTTAGAACGCCTTCAAGTCACAGAACTCCCACAACCTCCCCTGGGATCTCAATCTTTGGAAAATGTTCCTGATGTTTGCTTTAAATTTTCCTTTGCTCAATTTCATCCCATTAATCCTACTTATTACCCTTCAGGCCACCCTAAATAATATCCCTTCTTCTTTCATGTTGACATTCCTCCAGTACTGGTAGGGAGGAGACGGGGGAATACAAAAATGTCTCCTTGGCTCAGCTCATGGTCCTAAGTATAAAATGAAGAATAGAAATGTTCTGAATAATAGCTTAAGATGTTGGGGAGACTATGAGTATCAGATGAGAAAGGGTTTTCCAAATTGCCCAAGAATAGTTCAGACAATCAGTGGCAGGTGTTTCTGAGTTTAACTTTACAGTTTAAATATTTTGAGTCAGAGAGTAGGAAAGCCGAAATGTCACATAATCTGCCATACTGCCACCTAACATGGATAAATGCACTATGTCCTCATAGCCTTAGGGGGAGATAATTCTCTATAAGCCTCTGATTATTTTTCCCCAGAGGGCAGGGATCACTTCAAGTGGCAAAAAAAAAAAAAAAAAAAAACACATTAGTTAGCACTGGGCAGACAAAACGGAGAGCTGTGAAATCGCCACTATGTAGTGTGAGGCCCAAGGCTGCAGCCAGCACGGGATGTCTTCAAGTGTTTTCCAGGACCTAAAGAACATGGTAAAAGTAGAAAGTATTGGGGTTCATCTCAGAACTACTGTGATTTAGGATGTTGGCCAAAACCTAGAAGGCTACATTCTTAACAAACTTCAGAATATTCGAGTCCTGTCCATGGGGTAACACTAATCCAATACCATTTGAGAATACCTCAGTCTTAACTGGGCAAACTAAACTTGAGTCCAAAAAGTTTGACTGCTGGTGGGATGGAAAATGAGAGTTAAGGAAAAGGGGAGACTGAGAGGAGAGTAAGGAGGTGAGACATCTTGTCAGAAACCACAGGCAGTGGCCACAGCCTACTCCAAAGGGCTCTTAGAAATGTGGCATGTGGCTGTGCAGGTACCTAACTAGATACAATGGACCTGGATCTGTTTACAACAAGGGCTGAGCTAAAATCGCCAACTTTGAAACTTGTTTTTTGCCTGCTGTGCAAATTAATAGTGTTAGGGAAAACGAGTGGTGAAGAGAAAGAGGAAGGAAAATAATACTGGATTTCCAACTTGTAAACACACACACACACACACACACACACCACAATTTCAAGGAATCTCAAGAATGACTATAGCCTTCAGTTATGATAAAGTAGCTTGTGGCACACTGATATTTCAGCCAGAAATAGCTAGAAAAGTCAAATGAGATAGAAAAACAAACTTCTTTTTGCTTCTAGTGATTGGTAGGTTATAAAGGCAAGCACGATATGGGGACATAAGATCTGGAGTCAAAGGAATTCAGACAAGTCAGCTGCTGTTCTGTAAGGTGGTTTCCCTAAGGAGCATCGCTGAAAACAAGAGGCTGAGGATTTAGGCCAAGAACTGTTGTTGAGAAACAGAGAAGCCAGCCTGTTTACCAATATCATGGAGCCAGAGAAACAAGTATGAGAATGTGGGGCTTTCAAAGAAGCCAGGAAATGAGAGGGGAAGAGCCAACATGGAGGAATGACCTTTGGAGTTTTACCGCCCCCCTCCCCCCGACATTTGTTCAGTTCTTGCTGCTGTTGGTTATGGGCTAAGTAACTAAATAAACAAAAATGATGACAAAACAAGAGTTTTCTAGAGTTAAGAGGTAAAAATGGGACAAATAAATACACTAGGATTTACCAAAAAGAGTGACTGTCTCATACAGCACAGTGCTTTTTTTGGATCTCTGGACAGCCAGACCTTAGAAGCAGATAAACTCTAAATTGAACTTTACAAAAACTGCAGGCTCCTCACAAATCACCTCACTCCCTGACTGGATTAAGGTGATTTACCGCATTTAACCTGCCCAGCATCTGATTGAAAGTTGACAGGCATATGGAAACAGTAAAAAGAAAAACTAAAGTTAAAAACCAGACATGTATATAAGCTGATGTTTAGAGTTATAAGTCACAGGTAAAAAATTGAGAATTTCATCTGAGAACTGAAATTTAGACTTTTATAAGTGAGTGAAATGCAAATCCAAGCACCGAGAAATAAAGTAATAGAAATTAAGAACTCAAGTGGGCTTAAAAGCAGATTTGACGCAGCAGAAGACAGGATAAATAACAGGACAGTATATCAGTAAAAAATGAAATATCCAGGTGGAAGCAGGAAAACAAAAATGATAGAACATATAGAATAAAAATAAACACACAAAACACAGTAAATAAATCTAAAGCACATAATTTGAATCCCAGAAGGAGAGAAGGAAGTAAAGAAGATGCCATGTTGCAGGGAGAATAGTCATACAAATTCTAAAATTAAAGAAAAATACCAAGTCACAGAATCAGGAAATGCTGTAAACACTATGCACAAATAAAATCCCATCTACATACAATATAATAAAACTGCTGATAATGAATAAAAAAAAAGAACAAACCTCATTTTTAAAAAATAGTGGAAAGCATGCTTAACAGTAAGGAAGCAAGACTGAGAGGTGACTACGTTTTGATGTATATGTCAAGTCTCATAACACATCACTGTTGTGTAAACAATACTGACCTGGAGTCATCCAATGGCTAACCCTTTCTTTGTCCCTTCTGCATTTTCATGTACCCATCTGGAGTCACTTTCTTCTACATTTAGTTTTTCTTAAGTGTATGGGTCTGCTGGAAACCCCATTTTTGTTTTCCTGGAAAGCTATTTATTTTACCTTTACTTTTGAAGAGTGATTCCACAAGGTAAAGAATTTCATTCCACTGTCATCTTGTTTGTATTATTTCTGTTGAGAAGACATCTGTAGTTACATACATATGTAAAATATATGTTTACAATAGCTGTATTTAAAATACAAAGGAACAAAAAGAAAAGTGAATGGAAAGAGATAACATAGCAAACAGTAAACAAAACAAGTTGGGGTGGTTAAATCAATATAAGATTTTGACATCAAGGCTAAAAGTATTAACAGTGATATAAGAAAACATTTATCTGAACTTCCTTCACAAGAAGACATTACAAATTCAGTAGACTTAGGTTAAATTTGTCACAAACAATTATGTATGCAAACGTGTGTGTGTTCATGAAACAATTGTGTCTGTGCAAGCAATTGATATTTATTATTTAATTTTATTGAAAATAAAATTTGATCATTTCCAATGATCAAAAAATACACTTAGCATAACATTAACAAAATACATGAAAGATCTCTTCACTGAAACTACAGAGCATGCTGACAGAAATAAAAGATCTAAATAAATGGAGTGATATATCATGTCCAGAGGTTAGACTACTGAATATTGATAGAATTATCATTTCTCCCCAAATGTATTTATAAACTTAAAGCAATTCTGTCAAAATTCTCATACATTGTTTTCTGGAAAGTGACAAGATTTTGCATATATTTATATTCAAAGTGTCTTGCATAATCAAAGCAATATTTCAAAATAAATTTGAAGTGTTAACACAACCTGATTGCAGATTTCACATTAAAGTGATAAATACATAAGACATTGCAGTATTAATTAGTAAAGGGATATATATACACACACGTATATATATAAAAAAAGGCACAGAATAGAATATCTACAAATAGACCTTCATATCCATAGTCAACTGATTTTGAATAAAGGTGTTAAGGTAATCCCATGTTGAGAAATGTTAACATAACAGACAGTTCACAATAAAACTTAATCTGCTTTGTGCTGCACTCAAAATTAACTAGAAATGGATCGTGAAACAAAAGTCAAATTTTTAAAATGTTAAACACATAGAAGAAAACCTTCATAATCTAGGGTAGGCAAAGATTTCTTAGCGTACACAAACACACCAATCACAAAAGGGAAAAAAAACTATTCTAAAGCCACAATGAAGTGTGGGTCATTATGTACCCACAATCATAGCTAAAATTAAAAAGACTGACAATGTCAAATTTGGGCAAAGATATGAAGCAATGCTCATATCTTTAGGAGGAGCTTATAAAATGATACAACCACTTTGGAGTTGGTTTGATAGTTTCCTATAAATTCAAGCATAAATCATTTCCCCTTCTAGTATTTACCCAAAATACAAGAAACATATATATGTCCACATGAATATATATACTTATGTATGAGAGTGATCACAGTGTAAATGTTTTTATATTACTTAAAAACTGGGAACAAATCAGATGTCCAGAAAGCAAGTGGACACCATAAGTTGTGGTATAGTCACACAATGGTACATCACCCAGCCACATAAAGAAATGAATCATTAGGCCTCCCTGGTGGTGCAGGAGTTAAGTCTCAGTGCTATCAAGCTATTGCCAGCCACTGCAGCATGAATTCTGTCCCTGGCCAGGGAGTGATCCACAGGGTGCAGCAGACCTCTCCTGTTTTGCCCTCTGCTCCCCTCAGCAGTGTATTTCAGTAGATCTGCCTGTTCTGCTCCCCACTCTGTCTCTGGTCAATCTTCTCAAGCCCTCACCCACTGCACCTCTGGCCTGCACCCCAATTGTTGTATGCATAAATAAATAAAAATAAATGTTAAAGAAAAAAAGAAATGAATCATTGATACACGTCACAACAGATGAAACTCATAGTGTTAGAATGTAATTTCCATAAAAGGGGGAGGTCCTATGTTCTTGGCTCCCACCTAATGAAATGAGTCGTGGAGCTGAACAACAAGGAAACTTGGAGATGGACACATGGAGCAGAGACCTGTGAACAAGAAGGCCTGCTGCTTCTCAGCTTTGGCCTTGTGCCAGGAACTTGGAGGCCGGAAGAAATACACTAGGTCAGAGACACATGGGAGGCTGATAAGGGTAGGCTTTAACTTGATTTGTGCTCTGATTTTGCTCTTTCATCCCCAATTGGCCTGGCCCCTTCTGTCCTTTCCTCTAGTTCCCTGCCAGGAGGTGCCTTAGACTTTGGCAAGCTTTCAGGCCTCAGTAGATCCCCTTTAGATCAACCCTGTATGTCTGGGCATTTACCATGAGGGCATAGGTGTCTTTCGGCCTTTCTTTGGAAAACTATTATCCTTTCTTCTCTTTCAGTGCATACTTAGCCTATGGAAGTTCTTTCACAGTAAGGATGTTTTGTCTTTATGTGGAGAACCAATTTAGAGCATGCACGATTGGGGATCCCAGGGCGCCCCTCAGTCTACCCACTAACAATAGTACGTTGTGAAAAATCAAACATAAGAGTGCATACAAGTGAATTTATTTATTTACATAAAATTCCAGAAGAGGAAATTCTAATCTTGAATTAGAATGAAAACAGGACCAGTAGTTAGTTGCCTGGGGGCGGGCAAGAGGTGGGAAAGATGGGAAGAGAAAGCCTTTTGGAGAAGTGCCCGCCCCACTGGACAATTGCCAACACTCATTGAACAGTGGACGTTTGCATTTTACTCTGTACACCTTATAACAGAACGAAATTGATTAAAAATAAAACGACTACATTTCATTATTTTGTAATCAGGTAAGTGTGCCTGTCAATCTTAATGCCCCTGGCCTCTCTTAGCCTACTGATGACCAAGAACTTCAAAATAACTCACAGATATCTACAGTACCTATGTCCTGATTCCAATATACCAAACTCTGTACCTGCTGGAGCCTAAAATTAATTATTGAGAAAGAAAAGTCTTCTGTAGATTATTCATTCCTAGAAAATCATGTGCCTTTTCATTACCAGTTTATGATTTCATTTCTGTAGGTGTCTTTATGTGGCAATGCTTTATGAAACTCTCTGCGCTGAAAGATTTATCACAATAAAGTACATTTGAGGAACGATTGTTATTGAAGCTCAAAATGAGTTTTGATGCCTCAATTTTTCCAGTGTCACTGAGCCAGGTTGATTTAAAGAGATGAACAACCCTCAAAGCCTCCCTCCCCCAGCTGCTCGTCCGTGGACAACGGCTAGGTGTCAGGAGATGGTGTTTTTGTATAATAAGCTGCACTCTCTTCAAATGGGGCTTGAAGGCCCTTCTCATGGATGCTTGAGGCATCCATGGCTTGTATGACACAGGTGTAGTGTTACAAAGAAGTGTAATAGGGTAATCCAAATAGGGAGGTTCCATGTTCCCTGCTCCCCCTAATGAAGGGCGGGACTGGTAACAAGGGAAGCTAAAAAGAGCTTAAAAGAATGAGAGAAGAGAGAAAGCGAGACAGAGAGAGGAAGAAAGAGGAGAGAGAAAGTCACCTGGAGCAGAAATACACATGAAGACACTTGCGCTAGGCCTTGGGCTTGCACTAGAGACTTGGGAGACATGGAAAGAATCACTTAAAAGAGACAGAGATGTGGGTGAGAGAGCCATGGTAAGGCTGACAAGAGCAGCCTTTGTCTTGAATTTTACTTTTATTTTGCTTCTTGTGTCCCAGGCTTTTCTGGTCCCTTCTGTCCCTTTCCTGTGGTGCCTTAGACATAAGGCAAACTCTTGGGTCTTAATAACCAGGCATTTTTCCATGAAGGTGATGTGTAACTTTGGATGCTTCATTCTCTTTTCTTTTTTCACTACTGCATACTAATTCTAGTCAAATCCTTTTCTATTGAATGTCTTTTGCTCTAAAAGTATATTTGTCTTTATGCATCAGATGGCAGAACCTATTACACCATGCTGGTTTGGGGGTCCATGTGCCCCTCATTCTGCCTACTGACAGAAGTTCAGGCATTTCTCACTTCTCACTTCCAATGCTCGACAACACTTCCCATTTCCTTTTCCCCCTTGGATGGTCCACCCCACACCCTCTGCCCAGAGTCATCACTCACTCTGTCATCCCTGGAGGACATGCTGTTAGTTCACACTCTCAGCCATCTTCCGGCCTCTTGTCATTGGATCTCTTTCCTTTCTTGGCCTGGCTCATTGTTAGGTCCAGGAACCTTTTCCTCAGAACTTCTACTCTCACAGTCACACCAGCCAGGGGTGTCTCTCCAAGTATCCATCATTTTAGACTGAACCAAAAGAGAGTTCCTGCAATTCCTGCAGAAGACAGCATTCCTAGCTCTCAGAGTCTTTCCAATCCAAGGTTATAAAACAAGATTGGATAAAAATAAAGATGTGGGGCCTCCCTGGTGGTGCAGGGATTAAGTCTCAGCGCTATCACCCTAACATTACTGTGTCCTGGATTCCATCTCTGGCCAGGATTCCATATCCACATGGTGCAGCAGACCTCTCCTTTCATACCCACTGCTCCCCTCAGCAGTGTATTTTAGTAGATCTGCTTGTTCTGGTTCCCACTCTGTCTCTGGTGAATCCTCTTAGCCCCTGCACCTCTGGCCTACACTTCAATTCTTCTATGCATTAAAAAAAAATCTTTTAGGGCCTCCCTGGTGGCGCAGTGTGTTAAGCAACGTATTATGAAGCAAACCGCAGCCCCTGCAGCACGAGTTCGATCCCTGCTGCCGGCCAGGGCGGGGACCCACATGGCGCAGCAGACCTCT
>JAGFMF010011638.1:7314163-7353016 GCA_019455555.1 Galemys pyrenaicus | reverse complement strand
CACTATGAAGCAAACCGCAACCACTGCAGCACAAGTTCGATCCCTGCTGCTGGCCAGGGAGGGGACCCACATGGTGCAGCAGACCTCTCCTGCTGTGCCTGCTGCTCCCCTCAGCACTGTACTTTGGTTGATCTGCCTGTTCTGCACCCCACTCTCTATGGTGAATTCTCTCACCCTCTCATACCTCTGGCCTGTACCCCAGTGCTTGTATGCATTAAAAAAAAAATCTTTAAAAAAAAAAAAGTCATTCTACCATGCCACCTGGTTACACAAGTTTGTGAGACAGTATTTTTTTTTTTTTAGGCCGTATTATGTTCCAGAAATAATGCTGGGTGCTTTTCCACACATCATCCCTTAACAATTCATCAAGGTAGATTCCTCCTAGTAAGGACAAGGAAACTGATACTCACAGAGATTAAAAATAACCTTGTGCCACCACTAATGATTCAATCAGATCTGAAAATCGACCATTCTTTCTAATTCTTAGGCATGAGTGCCTCACCCTTGACTTTCTTCATGCTTCAGGAAAAGATGGTTATGATCTTTAAGGGGATGAAGCAAGTTTATAGTTAATAGTACATTATTTTTAGTCTACTTACAGAATGCAACAATGTGTTTTGCCTTAGAGAAAATGTCAAATTTAGCAAACTGGGACTCCAGGGCCCTTAAGGTGGGGCTCTAATTTGTCATGTAAATGGAGCTATCAATCCCTGAGAGTGTCCCCTTCATCTCCTATCTGGTTCCAATTCTTGACTCAGAGAAAAATCCCACCCTTCAAGTGGCAACAGTTAGGGACTATACCCCAAACGGGGTAGCATGAAGCATCCAGTGTACCCTATCAGTAAGAGGGGTTTGCAGGTAGAGCTCCATGCAATTCTCACTCATACCTTCTGCAATAAGGGAGACTTGGGGAGCTTAGACTAACATCCATATCCAGAGGAAAGTTTCCACCTGTGTACAGAGTTCTCCTCCCACCCAAGAGAATGTTCTCATCAGCTTAGGGAGGGCCTGGGCCTCGGGCAGTAGTGTCAAGCAGATTAGAGATTTCATATTTTTATTCCTCCAGGAACACAACCCCCTTTTAATTTATAAGTCTTTGTTTGTTTATTTATTTTTCAGACATTTGAATTTCAATCAGATAGGAACAATTTACTGAAAGGACTTTATGGTTACCTACATAAAGAATACTTACTAATGACTGACCCACTATAGATGTATTTTGGAAGACTTGTGTGGAAAACAAATCTGAAGAAATAGAAATCATGGCAACTGAACATTAAAGGAGTAAATTATTGAAGGAACCAGTGGTTATTCTATTAATAAAATGAATAAACACTTTTTTTTTCCTCATTAGATTTATTTAATTGTATTTGACAAGATTTGTAGTCCCCAGGGAGTTCCCACCACCATTTCACCCATGCACCGTCACCTCAGACTCTTGTACTCTTTCTGCCCTCCTCCCGGTCTTTGCCCTCCCTCCCTTCACCCCCACCCATGTTTCCTTTGGTCTATCTTTAACCTTTTGGTCTTGTTGAGTTTGTTTGTTTGTTTGCTTGTTTGTTTTTGGTTGTAATTGCCCATTTCCTTGAATTTTTGCTTTTTTTTTTTATTTTCTTCTTTTTTATTTTTGTTGTAGTTGTTCTTTCACATTCCTCCTAAAAGTGAAGCCATCTGATATTTTTCTTGCCTTGTGACTTGTTTCACTGAGTATAATTCCTTCTAGCTCATCCATGTTTCTATAAATGGCCCTAGTTTATAATTTTTGATTGCTAAATAGTATTCCATTGTGTATATGTACCAAAATCTTTCAAAAAATTGAGGAAGAAAGAATACTACCATATATGTTCTACGAAGCCAACATTACACTAATACCAAAACCAAATAAAGACAATGCAAAGAAAGAGAACAACAGGCCAATCTCTCTAATGAACACTGATGCAAAAATCCTTAATAAAATCCTAGCCAAAAGAATCCAACAATGCATCAAAGGGATAATACATCATGACCAATTGGGATTTATCCCAGAGGCACAAGGATGGTTCAATATTCGAAAATCAATCAATATAATTCAACCCATCAACAAAAAGAAATATATAAACCACGTGATCATATCTATTGATGCAGATAAGGCATTTGACAAAGTTCAACATCCATTCAGGATGAAGACTCTTGAAACTCTTGGGATAGAAGGACCATATCTCAACATGATAAAAGTTATATACCACAAACCCACAGCCAATATTATCCTCAATGGTGAAAAATTGAAAGCACTCCCTTTAAGATCAGGAACAACAACAATAAATGTTGGCAAGAATGTGGAGAAAAAGGAACCCTACTACACTGCTGGTGGGAATGCAAGTTAATCCAACCACTATGGAAGGCCATATGTAGGTTCCTCGGTCTACTAGGAATGGAACTACCATATGATCCGGCAATCGCACTCCTAGGGATCTAACCAACAGTTTTCTTAAAAGAAGAAAGTTAGAGTCAACCATCCTACTTATAAATATGGAAGCATTTTATTTACTGGGCCATTCGAAAGTGAGGCTATCACAGATGATGGACTGGTACCAAAGAGAAAGCTGTACCAGAGTCCCCTGGGGAGTTTTTGTCATGGCGCATTATGAAGAAGCAGTACGGCTGATTTTGACTTGGCTAGCAACACGAGACAAAACATGCCCAAGACCAGAGCTGAACACTCATTCACAGGGGACCGGAGAAGGTACAAGTGTTGAACACACATTCTAAGACCTGCCAATATTTTTCACTTGCGAGTTTCTGAAAAGATGGGATTTCATCTTGGACTGGGTAAAGAGGAAAAGACCAGGCCAATTTTTTCCCCTCTGATGTAAATGTGTGGCTTCCAGGAATCCCAACAGGAGCCGCCCCTATGACTCTAAGGTCAAAATTCACCACTCAGGGGATTTCTGTTCAAGCAAAGCCAGTGGACAGTGGGTGTTTTCTAAGGGGCTAAGTCCACTTTCCAGAAGTTGTTAGTGTTTTGGAAGTAAAATACTCACAGACAATATTAGTAGAGATTTGGAACTCTCAAGAAGATAAATCAGTTTTCTCAAATTCAAGCTTTATCCAATTATGTGAAATGGATCCAAGAGATTTCTGCATCCTCCCTCCTCCCCCATCCTCTTTCTTACCAAACATCCAAGCTTTCAGGAAGTCTCAAGAATTTCATCCAGGAATGAAGATTCTTCCTGTCTCCATTTTCCCTAGACTTTAATTTGATAGATAATTCCTTGTTTGATGTCTCAATTGCCTCCTTTTTACATCTCCTTGCAAGCTGTTGATTTCACCCTGGTCAGGTAAACAAATGTGATGGTTAATTACACGACCCATTCAATTTGACATGGTCACCTGCAAATGGCTTTCATTGACATCCAAATTGATCATCCGGAATCTAGAACATGCTTTCCTGCAGTACCTCTCTTTCTTTGCCAGATCTGGCCTGAACTTGAGAAACAATATCAACTGTGTAAGTGATATTTCAACCCATATTTTCAATCTCTTCACTGGAAAATTCAGCAAATTGGAGGCACCATTCTCCGCTGACCCAAAGCAGGGAATGGTGAAGGTCAATGATACAGGGAACTCACATTGTGTGAAGTGTGGTCCACACACATGGATGCCTGGTAGGAAAGTATGATCCTATTCGATAGCTGCCATTTATGAAAAGGAAGGGCCATCAAAGAGGGGAAAGGCAGTGGAGTCCAGGCAGCCAGCACTATTTGAACTTTTCTCTTAACAGGATCTATTTTTCTAAAAAATCAACTCTCTTAAATGAGTTCGGTCATTGTTCCTTAGGAGTTTTATTTCTCTACAGGGAGACTTTCCAACACACAGCATTATTTCTTTTCATCCCTAATTGTGATGCCTCCTGCTAATTGAAAGCTAGCCTTTGTGGTTTCCAGAACACTAATGTGTGATGGTAAAACCTTTACCCATCATAAATTATTTCATTGTTCAACAAGGATGTAAAATAATTAATTGCCTCTTTGGCAGATAAGTCAGCATTTGCAGGATCTGTTTTATAAGCAATTTTATTGATGAAAATGTGTCTAAAGCTTTAGCAATGCACTTGGCTTTCACATTTGGCAGCAAGGAGACAAAATCTCGAAGCCAAAATCCTTCCCTAGGGCATGAGGCAAAGTACAACTTTGCATCTATATTCCTGCTGTAGGTCATTGGGGGTCTCCTTTTACAGACAATTGGCAAAAGGTTTCAGTGGTTGTTTTATGATCCGTTTTGATTTTGTGTATGAGCAAATCCCACATCTCAGCCATGAGACGTACCCGTATTTTACCACATTGCCCTTAAATGATTTTTCAAGAAGTTGCATTAACTCTTAAAATTGACATGAACAAATAGAAACACCATAAATTTCTAAAGTTGAAGTCACAGGCATCACATGCTAACTTACTCATTGTGCAGTGTTGGGGAGGGGGTTTCTGGGGTCTATTATTTTTTAGACATATATAAATAAATTCTCAAATTATCATCAGTAAATAATACTTGGCTGTCCTGACAGGATGGATTTTAGAGATTTACACTGGGTCTAAAGGACCCCATTCTAACCAGTTCAGTCCCACCAGTCTCTCAATGGAAAAATCCCTGAAACTGACTGTTTAATGATGAACAGACAAAAGAACCAACCCGGAATTGAAGTTGACACTAGATAAATGACCACAGACTGACTTCTTCATTTGTAAACCCCTCTGTGACAGTACAATGCTGGTTCACAGATACACCATGAAGTGCTCGTTGACTGAATGTTTGTTTTTAATAGGCACTCCAGTCTGTCTCAAACAGAACATCAACAGAGGCAAAAGTATCTCACTCCTTGAATGTGGCCATTTGCTGTAACAATGCATTTATCATAAATGCTTTCAGATTAAAATATCTATTTCCACATTCAAATGTATATTTCGGGGCCTCCCTGGTGGCACAGCTGATTGAGCCCAGCACTGTGAAGCATCCACAGCACAGCAGCCTGAGTTCAATCCCCTGCCAGGGAGGGGATCCACATGGCAGCAGACCTCTCCTGCCTCGCCCGCTGCCTCCCTCAGCAGTGTGCTTCTGTCAATCTGCCTGTTCTGTTCCCCACCCTGTCTCTGGTGAATCCTCTTACATACCCCCATGCCTCTGGCCTGTACCCAGCTCTTATATACATAAGTAAACAAATCCTTTAAAAACAACCAAATGTATATTTCAAATTAGCCTGATTAAGAGGAAATGTTGCTGGAAAAAGGATAACATATTCAAAACTTGCAAACAAGGTTACACATATGTGTGAATAATTTCCTTGTATTTTAACAAAGACCAGAAGAACGACTTAGAAAAATGGACTCTTGGGCATCATGTTGACATCTTTTACTTGCTAAGACAGCAGAGTTGTTCTCTATATAATTTGTTCTTTTCAAGAATCTGTGACTTGACTTTAGGGTGTTATCTTGAAACTGAAGACGGTAGAGGGAGTTTCAGTCCAGGAACAATTCATTAGGAATGTTGAAAAATGGCACTTTTTAAAATGCCAGGAAAGTGAAAAATCAGGAAATAAACTGCTATTTTTGTTTGCTATCACAATGCAATATTTGCATATTTACCAAGCACCTTCTGTCTTGCTGAAGGCAGTATTAGAGTGAGGTCCCCTGACCCTACTATTTCACTACTCAAACATTATTATTATTCTTTGACTGTTATTATACCAATGTGCTCTTGATTCTGATAATCATACACCTTGTAAACTTTGAGTACTTTCTATTCTCCTTATTGGTAATTTTATAAGTTTAAGAGAATGCTCCCTAAAAGACAGATGATACTGCTTTCAGCAAGATAGAAGGTAAATATGCAAAGATTACATTGTGATAAAAACAAAAATAGCAGTTTACTTCCTTACTGATTTTTTACTTTCCCTGAATTTTAAAAAGAAGTGCCATTTTCAACATTCCTAATGAATTGCTCCTGGCCTGAAACCTCTTCTACCAACTTGGGTCTTGAGGAAGCTTTTAGGTTACGGTTGTGAAAACAGTGAGATGAGGGATAGTAAGTTCCCAGTATCATTGCAATGATTATGACCTGTAACTCAATCTGGGCATAATACAAATAAACAAAGAAATCATTTGTTTTTAAGATAAGATCATATGCCTTTTTGGTGCCAAAGGCAAAGGTATTTTTCCTTTTATTGTGGTCAGGTATAGACAGCTTTTTTAAAAAGACAAAGCCTTTAATTAATCAGGGGTCTCCCAAGAAACAGAACCAACAAGATAGATGGTTGGGCACACAGGCAGATGAACAAATGGAAAAACAGACAGACAGAGATGTTAAATAGATGATATACATGTGTAGATAGTGGAAAATATACATATGTATCATATCTATATGTAACGTCATCTATCTATCACTTCGATGTTTTACATAGAGCAAGATTTATTTTAAGGTATTGGTTTGCACAATTATGGGACTGAGAAGTTGAAAATTCATGCAGGTAGACTGGCAAGCTGGAAACTCAGGCAGACTTTTTATGCTCTGGTTGAACTAGAATTCTTCTCCAGGAAACCAGTTCTTGCATTTTTGACCTTGATCTTATTGAACAGAACCAACCCACTTTATAGAGGCCAATCTCTTCTGCTCGAGGTCAACAGATTGTTCCTCTTACTTACATCTACAGCATACCTTCATGTCAGCATCTAGCCTAACATTTAACCCAATAACTGGGCACCACACCTAGCCAAGTTGATACAGAAACTATCACAGGAATAGTGTGGGCTTTATAAATGAAGTGGAAGGAGAAGGCATGTGAACAAGTACATGGACTCTTCTGCCCTTTTTCTACCCTTAAAGAGTGATAAGCTCCAGAGAGTTTAGTCAACTATGTGGTAACCTTTACAGTCACCCCATTTGGGGACTTTGAGGGAACATATCTGTGTTATAATTAAGGTTTCGCTCCACAAAACATTCAGCCAAGAACTGTGGGTTCAGGAAATCACTCCTCTCTTTTTCAACAATCTCAAAGAAAGTTTCTTTTTCTGTAGTTGGTGCCACTGACAGGATTCTCTGGGGCGTATCGACTGTCTCTGACCAAGACTCCCCCACTGCATCTGACCAATGGGAACTGCAGTGTGGTGGCTGTGCGCAGACCACACACATTCATCATTTTAACGAAGTGGGGTCAGTCATCGTGAAGTCATTGGTCAATCAGCTTCAAAATACCAGGACAAGGTGTTGGATGGAATTAATCACATTTTGTTGAGTAAATCGACTTGACTTGTTCATTTAGGAAAAATAGTTTAAAATGTGCTCAGTTTCAGTCAGGGGGTATTAGGATGTTTTCTTTGTCAACTTCTCATCACAGAAGACAACCTCTTTCCAAACACGCAGGAGACATGTGGGCCAAGTGACACCAGTTGCAGAATAAATTGCTGCACTGATTTTTCTTTGAGTAAAATATTATAAATTCAAATCACCTTTTCAGGGCATGTAAGGTACAGGAAGTGAGTCATAGAAAGAACCGACTGCAGCCTGGATTTTGGCAAAAAAATAATTAAAATCTCATTAATTAGTGGTAAGGTAAACTTGAAAATTCTGAGGTTTATATTATTTTGAAAAGAAATATCATTTCAAGTTCTTTCAAGTATAATGACTTCAAAGTATTTCTTAATCCAGTTCTTTTGTAAATTTGTTCTTTATTTTTAATACATGAAACTCAAATGAAGTCATGTGTATGGAAAGGAAAGCTGCTATGGCAAAGCAATATATTCTAATTTAATTACATCATGTTTTGTTGGTGTGTGCTCATTAACAAAAGAATGAATAGGAAATTTTCTACTAATGTAATCTAAAGTAAATATTAATATTTGAAATGGATGCTTGCTGTGTTATTTTCTTTGTGCATGTTAGATTGCACTTCATAATTTAAAAATTGAATTAAAATTTGAAAAGTTTTTAAAGTTTTATTCATGATAAGGACAACTTTACTTTCTGGAGTTCTGGCATTTTATCCCCTAGGGACCACTGGTAGACTGTTTTCTTTTCTAGGGACAAGACCCTAGCCTCTAGAAATCCCCTATAGTAGTCTGGCTTTTCCAAAGAAACATAGCCAAAAGAATGTATGCATAATGAGAAATAGATCTATTATAAAGAATTGGCCTACAGGGTATGGAACTGAGAAAGTCCAAGATGGACTAGAGTGGACTAGAGCCCCCCAAAAGCCAAAATCAGGCAGAGAATGAATCTACTATTACCCTACTTTTTGTTCTATTCAGGCTTCTGGGGGATTGACTGAGGTTCTTAGGCATCTTTGGGAGGATAATTGGCTTTACTCTAACAATTCAAATGTTCTGTCATCCAGACTACATTCTCAAAGGCAAATCCAGAATCATGTTTAGTGAAACCTCTAGAAACCCAGCAGACAAGTCCAGTTGACATAAAAATTAACCATCGTATCCTCTTTCCCAGTCGTGTATGTATGCACACACTCACACCTGCACACACACCTCTGGCTAGTGGCCTGCAAAGAGGGAAGTTGGTGAACCTCACCAAGTTTAGGAAATGAGCACACATCAGTGGTACCATGTGGCAGGAAGATTGTGACTCCCCAACAAAGGGACACCAGAAACTACTTAAGTCATGGGTTCTGCTACAGTCTAGAGGAGAGAGAGAAAACCAAAAACAAAAAGACTTCTCAGTCCTTTGGCAAGTGGCAGGAACCTTGAAGGATTTTGTTTCAAGTTAGAAAAAGTCGGCAGACATTTCAGCACCTTGAACATGATTTTTCATTTCATATCCTTAATATCTACAATATACTTTAATGGGTTTGCAAACAGTTGCTTTTTTCCACAACAATCTGGTTGTTGCCAAGGCAATGTGTTTTCCTCTACATTAACCTACAACAGACTTTATTTTGATTTTACCAGTTTTCCACTCCTATCATTTTTTTTCTGCCTCATAATTCAACACAAGGTCAACAACAGCATTTAGTTGTTACATTTCTTGATTTTTGATCTTTTCTCATGATTAAGTTGAGGTTATGCATTTTTGATAACACTAGCACACAGGTGATGTTCTGCATTTCTCAGTGTAGCATATCAGGGTACACAATGTCACACATTTTATACTGGTCAGGTTAGATTTGACTATTGGGTTGAAGTGGTGATTATCACATTTCTTGACTAATTAGTTTGAAGAAGCTATTTGGATGCCGTACAAATATTCAAATGCACCCACTGATGCTTTTGACATGCAACAATCATTACTGTAGTCTTTATCTAATAGTGATGCTCCATTTCTCTCCTTCTTATGTATTTATTATTGGGAATTCTCTTCTAAGAATTTTCCTATAAAATGCCTTCTCCTGATATATTTATCTATTCAGTGAAGATATATCAGTGTGGATTTGTGGACATTTATTTTATTCTTTGGATTGTACTTCAATACCACCTATTTATTTTTTGCTTCAATTGTTTCAGCTTTGGGCACAGTGTGTCCTTCAGTGGCCCTGCATCATTTCAGTCTTTCTTGAGAATGTACTGGCATTCAGACTTCACAAGATTTTCTGGGCTCATCTTATATTTCCCTGTCTCAGTTATAGAACAAACACTTCTTCAAGGAGCCCATTTATGATAAAATGGGACTTACAACAAAGAGCTGAGTATGGACAATATTTTTATAAAAGAAAATTACTACTTTGCCTTTAAGTAATTATCTTGAGATATCGACCCCTAAGGTTGGAATCACACAGTATGTTCCATTTAAAACATTTACTACTATTTTGTAAATGCCTTCTCCTCCCATTACAGTTAGATTGCCCATTCATTCAATAAAAAAAGAAAGCTGATCGGATTTTTCTACTATTTCCCAGATCCTGTGATGGCCCCAGGGAGTGAAACAGTGAACAAGATTCAGTCCCTGCTTTGTGAGACTTACAGACTACTAGAAAAACTGGACTTTAAACAAGAAACTTCAAGACAATAGAAGGAACACTGAGACTGAAACAGTATGGGGTATGTCAGGTTCCCAGGAAGGAATTAGACTTCAGATGGGTGAGAGTGGAAAGGTAGAGAAAATTGTCTCACATAAATTCTATGTAAGGTGAGACCTGAATCATGAAAAGGGTTCAGTCTCAAAAAGAAAATAGTATGATAGACATTGAAGGAAGAGAAAACATTCTAGACATGGATAAGTAGGTCCCTAAACAACATATCTCAACCTGAAAATGAAGGGAAGTGGCCAGTGGAACAAAGATGGTGTTGGCGATGAACGAGTGTCAAGGGAGAGGGCCAGAGGGTAAAGCAGAGGCAGCTGGAGAAGGGCTTTGTTAAACAGATTTAAGAGCCTGCATTTATTCTAATAACCACTGAAAGCCACAGAACCGTCTTTAGCAGGAAAATGGCACGATCAGATTTATACTGCAGACAGATCACTCAGGCTAGCCTGTGAAGCGTGGATTCAAGGGAAACACGGCCAGCGACTGTTTTAGCAATTAGGGGACATGATGTAACTAAAAGAGTGGTGCGAAGTGAATGGATTCTAGTGATATTTAGGAGGTGAAATCAGCAGAACCAGATGATTTATTGCACGGGAGAGATGAGAAGGAAGCAGAACTCACAGGAGAGCTCAGTCTCATTGTGCTGCTGAATGTCCTTCTATTTGCATGTCTGCCTGTTTCCCCTTGGCTGGTCTCAGGCAATGCATTTTCAGCAGGAATGTGACATAAGCAATCTGTGTCCTTTATCAAAAGGCACATGATCTCAGCTGGTCCATTTTTAGTGACATTAATGATCATCATTAGCTTATGTGGTGTTTCTCAAGTTTCCCCTCTCTAAAGGTAGCTTTCATAACTTTATAATTAATAAATAATCTATGGGAAGATATTCTAAGACTACCTAAGTATTTGATTACCTAACAAACTTTTACTCAATAGTTCTAGTAACCATGGATAATTGTTGCCCAAATCCCTTATTCTTATGGTATTTGCAAAATGGTGATTTTCTAATTCTGCCATTCCTCTGTATGTTAGTTATCTGACACCCAGTGGAAAATAAGCAATCGTACAAAAACATAAATGAAACATCTTCACTTGATTTACTTATTTGTATTTTTCAGAACTAGCGTGGACTCTTGATAATCTTATTCAGTGTATTAAAATCCATCTTCTTTGTAATCACTTTGATACTCAAATTTTCCAATTTAACTGGTAGAAGCTTTCTTCAGTGGCCTCTTATTGACCTTTTCCTATGGATCATTTTCTGATTTTTCTCACCCTGAGTCTAGAAAACATAACATACTTCCATTCTTAGATCAAATATTTTGTCACTGAATCCCATTTCTCTTAAAAAAGAGGTAGTATTTTAGAAACCCAGAACAGAGTACCACAGATGCTTAGTTAATTTTGACGAAGTACCCAGTCATATTATTTTGAAAAATTATTTTTGAGAATCTGTGGAGAGAAGTTGCATTGACTGTTGTCAAGAGGTCGACAAGCAAAAGGGCTCTAGAATCAATTCATGGCTTGAGTACTGAGTATTTGGGGACCACCCAATTCATAGGAATGGAGAACTGTCTCTGTCCCTCTGGTAAGCTATCTCATTTAATATGGCACCAAGCTGATAGGCTTTACTAATTGATGGTTGATTATTGTTTTCTACTATCCCATGGGAACTTAAATTGCTTCTGGTTTATTTCCTTTAGATATAGGTAGAGAGCTAGATAAGTTTTAAATGCCATTCTTTGAAGTCATTTCTAGGCCTAAGAAGTTGCTTCCTTGCTTCTCCTTCCTGGTTCTCTGTGGCAAAGTAGCTCATCTGTGGTTTTGTTTATTGTTCTTAATTAACAGGAACTATTGTGTCAAGAGCCCTCTGGACTTGAATTACCCAACTCTGTATTAAATAAGAACAGTACCTTGGGGGAGGGTATTGAGTCTCTATGTACTCACTCTCCCACTTAGCCAAATTCCAGAGCCATTTTCTGGCATTGCAAGATGGTGGTTTCAGGTCTTGATGGCTTCCACTCCAGTACACATCTGTGCAACTGTTACAGAGTGTAATTTCCATAAAAAGGGGGTTCTATGTTTGAAATTCTATCTAATGGAGGGTGGAGCTGAATGGCAAAAAGACACAGAAAGTAGTCCAGATCAGGACACTTGGAAGAGATGTCAGATTAGTGGGGAGTCTGATAAAGGCAGCCCCTAATCTGACTTGTACTTAGATTTTGTTCCACTTGTCCCACACTTGCCTGGCCCCTTCTTCCTCTTTCCTATGGGTCCCTGCCAAAATGAGCCTTTAGATTTGTGGCAAGTTTTGGGACCTCAGTGGCGCTGCTTTAGGCCAACCCTGTTTGGCTGGGCATTTACCCACGAGGGGATGGGTAACTTTGGTTGCTTGGTTTGGAAACTATACTCTTTTTCTTTATTTCGCACAAGTTATATGAAAGTTTCTTTCCATTGAAGGACTTATACATTAAGTGTGTGTTTGTCTTTATAAAGCGGATGGCAGAAACTATTTCAAGCACACAGGTCTGGGTGTCCTGGAGTGCCCCTCTTTCTACTCTGTAACAAACGCAACTCTTCAGGAGTTTAGGTTTTAGGAATTTGTCACCTCAATATATTTCTTTGGCAAAAGGATAATTTCATGAGAGGGTTTCTGAAGGTTGGGTGGAGGTTGCCTTTGTAAAAGATATTTCTTTTAAGAGTGTCTCCCTTACTGAGAAAACCTAATCTCCTTATCCTTTCTCAATGGAAAAGACAGAACTTAAATCTGCCTACTTTGTTTACTGTGCTTTCCTTGGTAAACTCTTTAACTGACATCCCCTTTTCTTCCCCCAACCACTTGCATTAGTTAAGCAATTTAAGAGGCTGTCTGAAGCCATATGGTGAGTTACTCAGTCCTGCTGGGTCTCCTCCATGTATACAGGAAGTATGCTTTTTATTATTAAGCTTCTTTTTATTTTTTTTCTCTTATCAATCTGCCTGATGCTTGTTTGATTACTTGCCAATCTAGAAAAATCAGGGATGATTTCCTCTGTGGCCATCAGCCTCTTCATTTCGGGGTTGAAGGGAAAAAGAAATGGTAGGCCACCCCTTCTCGGGAAGAGACCATGCTTCTTAATTGGCAGCTCAGGGAGAGTGGGTCACATATTTTCAGCCTCATCTGTCCAGACCGTCCATCAAGTTGAACTGGGGAAGGAGGAGAAAGAGCAGATCTTGACTCAAATGCCATAGGCTCTCACCATTCCTACTGAGTTTAGTTGATTTTCTTGAATAAATATTTCTTCATTTGCTGTATGTTTTTAGGACAATTGCCAGAGCTTTTAAATGGTTGGGTTTTCTATATATAATTTTCACAAGTTATACTCTGTTTGCTGAGAATAAGTCCGCAGAGCTACTCACAGTGCAATCTTGGGTTTGGAAATCCCATTTTCCTTTTAACTTTATATTGTCTGTTGGGCATAGAAAAGACATACACTTTTATAGAGCCAAACATATTAATCTTTTCTTTCATTAATTGTTTTACTGCTTGAACGTTCATCCCCATATAGAAACTTGACATCATGGGGGGAGGGGAGGAAATCTTCCCATACTCCTCTGGGTTCTTCTCAACCCGGATGAGTCATCAAAACAGCAGCAGATAGTTAGCAAAGGAAAAACAATCAATTTAATAGCAAACATATGGAGAATGTATGTGACTGTAAATTCTGAAGAATGGAGCAGACTAAGAATATTTATTCTGTTTAGGAACCTAAAGTGTCAGGGAGAGGCGATTTCACATGACAGAAAAGGAATAAGGGAAAACCACTGCCTCATCCTGACTCTATCACTGAAAAACCCCAAAGGATAAGGCCCTCCAAATTATATTATTCTAGGTTGAAAAGGGGAGGTGTGATCGTTTTTCTGAAAAGGGGAAAATCTTGGGACATGAAGATCTCTTCTTCAGCTAGAAGGCAGGGAGGACACAGTCTTCTCTTAGTCTTCAGGGTTCTCTTCACTGATCTACACCCATCATAATGGATTCCCAGAGCTTGCAGGAAATTGACCTTTAGTTTCCATACCAAGGTGAACAGAAGTCTACTCTGGACATGCTGAAAAAAGCCTTTGGGAGACCAACCCCACAACATACTCATGTATTTTGTTTTCCCAATTTAACATCTTAAAAAGTACAAGAAAAATTTATTCTAATATATTTCCCCCAAAGAGCACATATCTTAACACAATTTACTAAATGATCTTTGTCAATATTTTATTACTATTTATTTATTATAGATATTAATATTTTATTACCTATTTATTTATTATAGAGTTACTATATTTAGTGAGATCTGCTGACTTGACTATCACATAATAGAAACCATACTCTAAATTATTTTATTTTTAGAATATATTTTAAACACGAAAGCCCTCATGATTCTAAATTTTCAAAAGTATCATAGCTGTTTTCATTAATTTACTTTGCCAGGTGAACTTTGCAATTATTTTGCTGACTTATAAAATTTGAATGTAATCTCCTTTGGAATGACATAATCTATAATTTGGAAAAGCCAACACTTTGGCAATATTCAGCTGTCCCATGGAACAATGTAATAAGTCTTTCCATTCATTTAAATCACCTTTGAAAGCTCCCAAAAAGTCTGAAGGTTTTTTTCCCTGAAAGTCAATATATTTATTGATAGTTACTCTTAAGTATTTTTAAGGTACTTTGTTTTGTTTTTAATAGCTAAAACAAATAATATTTTTCTACTGTTATGTGATTATGTCTACATTACAGGAAGCTATTAATATTTGTGACTGTTTTATATCTTCCTACCTTATGAACTCTTAGTGAATTTAAGAGCCTTTCAATTAGTTCTCTTGGGATATTGACCAGTGAAATCACGTTGTCTACAAATAATATTCATCTACTATCCTCCCTACTGCCATCATCTTTGAGGGAAAAGTGTAATTTATTATCATCTTATTGCAATGTTGAGTATAAAATTGAGATATTTTTTATCCTGAAAAATACTAAGTGGATTTACTATTTCAGTAGTTGGGCAATGTAATGGAATCCAATACAGCTTTCATGTGCAGATACAGACCCCAGCATGCACAGAGCAAGTCCTTCAGGCACAGTTCTCTTCATGCAAATGAAAAATACATATGGAAATCATTATTACACAAACCTAATTTTTAAAGAACTTTGGTGTGCATTATCCACATTGTCCAAGCATCTGCAGTAAAAAATGTAAGGTCAAACTGGCCTTCCTGAGACCTTATTGCCAAAAAAACCTGTGGGTATATGCTTGAGATATAGAACTCAATTTATTATCAGCCAGAGAAAAACGTAATTAGGATAGATGAACTGGTAACACAAAATCAACTATATTCCTGGATCAAGTATAGCTATTTTAAATATCTAGTGTTGTGGAGTGCCATGCCTTTCTTCTCTTAGGGGATTAATATAGGACCATAGCAATATTCCTGTACCCTCTCTAGCCAGACAACTCAGATTTTGAAGCCCAGCTCTGCCACTCACTAACTGTGTTACTTTGGGCAACATACTTATGTTAATTAAAGTTGGATTTGACTCTAACCCAAAATATTTGGCATAAACTAGATAACTTCATTTCATGCTGAAATACAAGTCTAGAGATAGTTATTAAGGGAATTGTGACCTCAAAGACTACTTTCCCATTTCTAGGATTTGGTCCTTCTCCTCATGGTTCAAATTAGCATCTAGGTTCTCATTCATTATTTCCATATCTTGCAGGATAGAAACAACAACAACAACAACAAAAGAAAGTTAAAGGACATAAGGGGAACACAACTGTTTTTTAAGGATAGTTCTCCGGAGCTGACATATACCTTCACTTAATTCCATTGACCAGTAGGCCTCCCTGGTGGTGCAGTGGGGTAAGCAACGCATTGTGAAGCAAACCGCAGCCACTGCAGCACGAGTTCGATCCCCGCTGCTGGCCAGGGAGGGGACCCACATGGCACGGCAGACCTCTCCTGCTGTGCCCGCTACTCCCCTCAGCAGTGTACTTCAGTTGATCTGCCTGTTCTGCTCCCCGCTCTCTGTGGTGAATCCTCTCACCCGCCCCCCCCCACACACCTCTGGCCTGTACCCCAGTGCTTGTATGCATAAATAAATAAATCTTTTTTAAAAAAAATTCCATTGACCAGAATATGGTGACAGGACAACCCCTGCCTTGAAGGGAAGCTAGGAAGAGTGGTTTAGGTGAGCAGCTAAACCTTTAAGATTCCATATGAGAATTAGGGAATTTTGGCTACTGACCTCATACAAAAAGTAATCAGTTAATTCAAGAGAACAAAAGGGTCTATTATTCAGAAACCACAACAAAATAGGAGTTTGAAAAGTGCAGTCTCATGGTGAGACACTCAAGTATTTCCCTAGAACAAAATCCAGCTCCTCTTTACAGGACCTTTAAAGGGACTATTACTGAACAAAGAGGACTTACTGTTGGAAATGCAAATAAAATTGGGTCTGTGTTTACCTAGTGCACATGTGTGGAGACTCAGTCTTCTGATAGCATTTGTGCTTGTCATTATATTTATCTCTATTTGTCAACTCTCTTGGCTATTAAATGAACATAATAATCCCACGGCATTATTATAAAATTAAACAAGGTCTTATTTGTAATATGCTTAATCTAATGTCCTACACAGGATACACTCCACAAAAATCACATCAGTAATACACTTTTATTTGCCTCCTCTATAAGTACGTTTTTTTATAATAGATACAAGATCTTTAAGGAAGAATTGTGAATATTAGAACTTTACAACTAAATGATGGATTGTGTTGTCCAAACTCATGATTGCTTATCACGGGCAATCTGGGGAGGTAGAGCCATTTAACTTTGCTAATTTGGCCATTTAACACAGACTTACCAAGTGAGGAACAAACAGGATCCAGAACTCCAAGTCATTCCAAACCTCTTTAGCCTTGACCCTAATCCATTTTTTTCTATCATGACAGAAATTTGAGCCAAAAAAATCCTAAAATTCTGGAATATGAAAATCTCCCACTAAAATACTAAACACGAGGAGATTAGGAAACACAGCAGGCGTAGGACACAACTTCAAACTGACTAAGATGTTCTTGGTATGCAATGAAATCTAAGAAGAGGGACAAGCTGAATCTAATAGACTTAAATTTCAATCTTTGTCTTATCTGCATAGGCATTCTGTCTCCAGAATTTCAGTAAATAATGCAATAGAGGGCCTCCCCTGGTGGCGCAGTGGGTTAAGCAACGCACTACGAAGCAGACCGCAGCCACTGCAGCACGAGTTCGATCCCTGCTGCCAGCCAGGGTGGGGACCCACATGGTGTGGCAGACCTCTCCTGCTGTGCCCGCTGCTCCCCTCAGCAGTGTACTTCTGTTGATCTGCCTGTTCTGCTCCCCGCTCTCTGTGGTGAATCCTCTCACCCCCCTACACCTCTGGCCTGTACCCCAGTGCTTGTATGCATAAATAAATAAATCTTTAAAAAAAATGCAATAGAAAATAAAAACAGTGTAATCAAGTTCATGAGTGCCTATTCGTTTGGCTATTCCACTGTAGGGGAAAAAAATGTGATTTACATTTTTTCAGAAGAAATACAACCTCTTTAATATAGCCACTTTATTAAATGTAAAAATATAATGATTAAGAACTTAAAATTTGAGTTTCTATAAGAAATGAAATACTTTAATAGAACCATAGGACTAAGTTCTCTCCTAGGAGAGGAATACAGATAACAAGGGTCTGCTTGGGGAAGAGTCTCAAGTTCTGTTCCAAAAGCAACTATCATGCAGGATCCCTCCGACCAAGAAGAGCCAGGTAGACTGAGTTTCTAGGAATAAACTCAAGAAAGCCAGCACCAAGGGAAGTAAGCTGGCATCCTCATGACCCCAAGACTGAGAGCTTGCTTCTGGATATGCTACCTGGCAAAGGGCTAAAAAACACTGACACCTGGTCAGAGCCTCTCTCACAGGTTCTGAGTCTGGCAGCCTGTCATCATAAATGCAAACAAAAGGTGCATTTTTGTGCAGCAAACCTACAAGGATGAGGGAGAGGGAGAAGTAGCCTGGTTTCAGGAGAGAGAGAGACAGTCAAGTTACCAAGTGATGGTGCCAGGTAGAGTTGCAGCTACAGGGCCTACAGCTGCAGAGGTCCAGAACCCCAGTCCCCACCTTCCAGGGAGTGATGGGGGTGAAAGCCTGCTGCCCTCTAGCTGACTGGCAGGATGGCTGGTGTCCTCAGCAGTTCTGACAACAAAGAGAGCAAGCTCAGAAGTATACCTCCTTTTAAAGAAACAAAGTGGCAACTCAGCTCCACCACTTCCCAACAGCCCCCTCACTCAAGGCAACAGGGTTTGGACTCAGGCAGCGGAGTTTGGTTCCATGCTGAGCTGGAAACAGCAGGTCCCCATGCCCTTGTGTAGGGTGGGAAGAAGCAATGAAGTTTGCATCCAGCCCAAGAAGCAGTGCTGGCCAATCCAGCTGATCTACTGTCAGGTAGAAATAGTTTTCTTGACCTTACCAACTCATTCTTTTAGCCCATCTATGTATCTGTTTCTTTCATCAAATTACATCTGAGATTCTCCTTTTCCCAGCACATTTCATTAGTAACTGTGACAGTAATAATAATAGCAGTCCTTGTTATAGTAGCAATAGCAGCTACAATTACCCAATGCTCTTCTATTCCTTTTTTCATGTACTGATGTATATACATTTAATCTCAGAATTCTAAAAGATGGATAAAATTGTGATGTCCTTTTAACAGATGTGCTAATTGGGAGAATGTCATACGGTAGGACCATGGCAAAAGGGGAATTGAACTGATTGATTCTGAATATGCCTAATTACTCTGTTGGGGCATACAAGAAATCTTCCCATACCCATCTGGGTTCTTCTAGGCTGGTAAATAATCAAATAAGTATCAAACAGACTGATAACAGGGAAAAAAAAGAAGTTTGATAGTAACACGTGTACCTCTGGCATACAAGAGAACAGCCCAGTGAGTAACTCACCCACGTGACTTCAGAGGCCATCTTAAATATCCTCAGCCTAGGACAGCACACCACAAGGAGGAAGATGAAAGAAGGTCAGTTAGGAGAGCTTTCCAGAAGCCCACAGAAAACAAAGGTCTCACTTTTATGCAAATTTAGTTCTGCCTTCTCCATTGTAAGATTTAAAGACATAGGGTCTACCCAGTCATAGGAAGAGTGCCCTTACAAAGGAAGATTCTTCTTGCATGTGTAAATGTCTCTTGCAGAGAACAATCTCCACCCAGCCTTCACAACCTCCCAGATCAAATGCATCTTTTGTCAAAGAGATATATTTAGGAGTAGCAGATTTTTGCTCCTCTACATTAACTTCCATACATTGTTTACTTTTTTTCCTGTATCAGCCCACCTATTGTGTACTTTCCTGGTATGATAACAATTTTCACACGCTGATTGTTTGCTTTATTTTTAGTGAACATTTTATCCCTATGGATTATCATATAGTGATTTTTTTCATATTAATTTTATTTTTTTGTTGTTATTTAAAAAAATTAATCATTATACATTTTTGATCCAAGAGAGAAGACTATAGTAGCACCAGGCAGTACTTTTTTTTTTTTGGCACAAAGCAAACATGCATTTGTGTAATGACTGACAAATATCCAAAGCATGGTATTTTCCCTTTGAATTTTCTGTCTAAGGAGAAATGGAATAGAAATCTGCTTCATTAAATGAGGACATTTCAGAAATGTTCTTTGGTGGACCTGCACTACACTTGGATTTCAGTGTCTCTAGAACTTATCTTCACATTGAACAGCTCCTGCTTTTGTCCTTCCTCTTTCTTACACAGGAATCCTTTGGTGACAGGAGTAGGTTTCTATCCAGAAAGTCAGTGCTTCTTTAATTTATATCTCTGTAGCTTACACTAAAGAATTTACTGGAATTTTCATCTTGCCTCCTGTAATCTCTTGGAGAGACACTTTGTTAACAGAAGTATTAACTATATGTGCATAGATATATATATATGCATAGTATATATGTATATGTGTAATGTATGCGTTAATATACATATATACTAAATATATACTTGCTACATTATTAAATATTTAGTTTTAAATACACATGTATATAATTTATATGTATGTATATTATTTTTATGTAGCTACACGAGTTTATTGTGTATTTTTTTAAAGATGTATTTATTTTTTCATACAAACACTGGGGTACAGTTCAGAGGTGTGGGGGGTGAGAAGATTCACCAGAGACAGAGTGGGGAGAAGAACAGGCATACTGGCTGAAATACACTGCTGAGGGGAGCAGCTGGTGAGGCAGGAGAGGTCTGCTGCGCCATGTGGATCACCTCCCCAAGAGGCAGGGATCGAACTCTTGCTGCAGTGGCTGCGGTTTGCTTCATAGTGTGTTGCTTAACCCACTGTGCCATCAGGGAGGACCCTTAATGTGTATTCTAAAGAACATTTATTTCTGAAAAACACACAGCATTCTATGGATACAAGTAGTAGCTTTAGAATATCAAGGATTAAAGTGAATTAGAAATATGTATCAGGTTGTTTTTTATAAGATGAAAAAGCAACTTCACAGATGTATATATATCCTGTCAGAATGTTGCCCCTGATTATTCATAGATACAAGGTCACAGTTAACAGTTACAGCTCCAAGTTCTCATCAGCCCAAGTCCTGAGGAAATAATGTGAATGATGTCAGTTGACTGTGAGCCAGCAAGTGACTTCAGCCTGCAAGAGCTCGGATGAGAATGTCAGGTACTTAAAAGTCATTTTGCTGTCCCCGCACTGTGACTCCATCCTGCCCTCCTGGGTCTCACCACTGTGTGTGTCTCTTCTTTCACAGAGCCCTGCCAGTAGGAACCGTCTGATTCACCCTCTGGGACAGCTGTCACAAATACCTCTGTATATGTATATTTGGTAAGCGGTCAGGAGCCAAGGAATGTGTTTCAGTTGCATATGCAGCAAGGCAGTGGTGGACAAAACTAAAACTGCATTTCATGGAAATAAAGCAAAAAAAAATTTCACCTGCTACCTCCTTCTATCATTCTGGTGCCAAATGCAGACACCTGAAGACTTACAGAGACTTCAGAGCAAGCAAAAAGGAATTTAACTATTCTAGAAATACTTGCCTTGACCAGTGTGCACCAGTGCCCCAAACTCCAGAAAAACTTGCATGAGCCACACAACACAAAGTCTAGAACATAGAAGCATAGCTATTAAGACACTGTTTCCAGCAATATACCTTCCACTTATAAGTTACTGCATATGATGGAATCTATTACCTTTAAAAAAAAAATCAGACAATGTTTGCAAATGTCCCAATTCTTTAGATGTCCAAAGTACTTAACAAATGAAAGCACTAAGGAAGTATTTGATGGTGATGATTAACATAATTGTCTGATGCATGCACACAAACACACATATATAGATATACACACACAGACATACATATATATATCACATGTAAAGAATTGTAAACAACATGTAAACAAATTTAAAAATCCATATATTAACTACAACTCCAAGTATCTGTTCATTTGCATCTGTACCCTAAAATATGTCTTTTTGGCAAAAGATTGATTTCATAGCAGGGACGCTGAAGGCTGGGTAGTTGCTATTGAAAAGATATTTACAGGTAAACTTCTGTAAGCTTTCGTAATGGGAAGACCTGATCTCTTTATCCCTTCTCAATGGAAAAAGGAGAATCTAAATCTGTATATCTTTGTCTACTGTGACTTCTCAGTAAACTCCTTAACTGAACTCCTCTCCCCCAGGCCCAAGTCCTTCTGTCGTAACTAAGTTATTTGATTAAAACTTTCAAGCTGACTTGCAAAATTTGTGTCGATGGCCATGCATATAGATGATAGATAACCAGTTCAATCAGTTTTACAAATTCAGTAGAAATAATGACCTGCTTCTATTTACTTGCAACTGCATATATCTACCATCTATCTATCTATCTATCTATCTATCTATCTATCTATCTATCTATCTATCTATCTATCTATCTATCTATCTATCATCTATCTATCTAGTACATTTTAAAATAATGCTGTTTGGCGTTTGGTATTAATACACTGTATTGGCACTGGGCAGCTGTATCACAAGAATTTGGATATACAGTCCCTTTATTAGCAGTGAAGACTGTTCGTTGTTAGCATCAAAGAAGAACAATTCAGCTGAGGTCAGGAGGTATTTTCAGTGTGAGGACCAAAATGGGTGACCACTCAGCTCCAAGGTTCAGGGAGCCAGCATGCTCAGAACAGAGATATGTCTCTAACCACACAGGGAGATTTTCAGGCCATGGTTGAATGTAATTTTGTTTACATGTCAGTTTTGCAGACAATTTCCTTTACACTGTATCTTCTTCTTTTTTTTTTTTCTTTTAATGAAGAGACATTATTTTACATTCTTGTTAATTTTTTTCACTTAGAATGTTTCTCCGCTCTGTGTGCCTCACACCATATATTCAAAGTAGCTTATGCCTGGAGATAGATGGTTAGGAAGGAAGTTCTGGGAAGTTCTGGGTGCTCATCAAGTCCTGGACTCCTCCGGGTCTGAATGATCATCCAGCACAGCCCCTGGCCTGTGATCTGCTCTACTTTACAGTGTCACTGACAGAGATTCAACCTGTTTCTGTTGGATTGCTTCCAGTCAAGGGCCAAGGTCATCCTCTACACTGAGGGAGTCCTTTCTAAAATGAACAATCTTTATCTAAGCACTGTTAGCAACTTCCTGAAACTAACATTGGGACTAATGAATAACGGGACTAGTGAATAATGTCTACAAACTTCTGTTGTTAGCACTGTACATGTATGTGTGTATACGTGTGTATATACATAATATGTATATACATATGTGTATATACATTATATGTATATACTTGTATGTGTATGTATATACATTATATTTATATACATATGTGTATATATACATGCATGTTTGTGTATAAACTCATTTGACCTTCCTTTTAACCCCATGGATAATACTGCCACATAATAAAGAAATCAATATTAATATCCATATATTTCAGATGAGGAAACCAGGGCATGGGTTGGTGATGGAACATTCCTACGGACAAAGGATTTGAAGCATCATCTGAGCTCATCACTAGATTGTTTTAATGTTTAATCCTTCTTGCTAGTTATTTAAATATTAGAAAACAGTTATGAGGGCTCCACTAAGCATTACTTCTCCAGGCTCGCTAGCCCCCATGATTGCACCCATTATTTTTATGCCTTAGCTGTGATCATCTAGAAGAACATAACTGAACTTGCCATTATCCCTCCTGAACTGAATGTAGACTCTAGGGTCTGACTAATGCGCAGGCGTATGGAATCATACAATGATTAGGATCTAAAATCTGCCTGGAAGAAGGAAATTGAGCATAGCCAAAATTATCCTTGAAAAACCCCCTCCCTAACTCGCAATGGAAGCACATATATTACCAGATGTATAGCCCTGTGCAAAATTCTCCTGTTCATTAACATTTGAGAAATATTGTGGTCCACCAAAGAAAGAACAAAAGGAAAACCAATATGCAGATGTGTGAGCATTAAATCCTTGAAGGTAATGATTACCTTCCTGTATGTGAATGAAGGATGGGTGAAAAAAAAAACTTCACTGGTCCCATTTATTTGCAGTATTACTTCATTCTGATTAAACGTTAAGCTCTATAACTGAATGTATGTGTGTTGCAGTGAAGTTTCAGTGAGAAAGGAGAGAAGGGTGGGTTCTAAAATCAGTTTGTAAGTTTAGTAGAACACAATGTCAGAATTTCCCATTCAGCAGGTTTCTCAACTTGGGAAATATCACACCCCAGGGAACAAAGATCAGTTCTTGGGTGACATAAAACAGAAGTCCTTTTATGTATAAAGTCCAGGCATACAATCAATACAAAAAGAGATATATATCTATGCTACTAAAGTTTGGGGGGTAGGTTGAATTATGAAAACAATTCTCAAAATGTTGCTTTTTTCTCTCTTACCAAGAGTGGTTGATTTTGCGCTGCAGGATGTCTCTCTAGCAGAATGACGGAGGTATAGTTGCTTTGACTAATGAATCCATGACACTTGCAGCTCAGATGGCTGACCACATGCCACGTGCAGAGTTTGCCTTGCCACACTTATAAGGGTTCCTGCAGGACCCCCATCAAATCTTTTTACAAATAAGAGCCTTCCTGCCTCACTCCTCACCACTTGATTACTACTATTCAGTCAAACATCTAAGTCTTCAACTTTTTTCCCGTATTCTAGCTTAATACTTCCTTAGAACCAACCAGCCACAGTGCATCCCTGCCTTTCCCCATAAAACATCACTGCTTGCTTTTTCCTTTGTACCCACACTTAAGCTTTCACCAGCAAATCAGGATAACAAACAAATTTCAACTGTTCTCACTTACTCTAGTCCCCTTGCTCTCAGATCCAGCACATTAGCCTCTTAAGGACACCCATTCTCACTAATTCATTAAGTCTTCATCAATAAATATTCATTGTGCATCAACCTACATGCCAGGAACTCACTCCAGAGTGGTCAACACACAAAGAGGAGCACAACAAATCTTTGTGGAAAATTTGCACGATCTCATATTTATTTCGATGGAGTGACTATTCTTTGAGCAACTTGACACTGCTGATTCATGCTAAAGGGGGTGGAGGCAAAGGGGCTGGATGGCAGACTTTCCTAGCCCAACAGTGTAACATATTGAAAATGGTGCCTCGGGGGCCACTGCGAGTGCCTCACACAACCATATTAATGCTCCAATGTCCCCTTCCAGTTTGCCATGGAACAAAGGACAAAGCCAAGGGAAAGTGAGAGGAATAAAGACGTTATTATTCTTGTTATTTATTTGCCTAGCCCATACCTCCACATGGGGTCAGGCTCACCAATGAAAGAAGTATGGAGTTGTTGTTTCTTAAGGCTCATCAAAAAAGTCTTTGACCAAAAATATATCACCTTCTGGGCCAACCTCATAGTGAAATTCACAAGTTAGTTTTGGGAATTAAAACATCAAGAGCTCAGCCTAAAATGTTATTTGGGAAATGACATATTTAACCATGGTTGGCCTTTAATTCCTTACTGTCAATTAAGCTGTGCTCAACAACACATTGATTATTTTACAGGCTGTCACCTATCTTCTCTCCCCTTTCGTTCCCGATGTTGTCACTCTAGGTCAAGCCCCATCAGGTCAGCACACAGGGTTTTTTTTCACCTTTATTTATGTATATTTGACATCCATTGTGGTCCCCATTTCCCACCACCATTTCACCAGGGCACCATCACCTCAGTCCCTTGGGCTCTTTCTGCCCTCATCCCATTCCCTCCCCTACCATACACACACACACAAAGTGTTTTTTGATTTGTCCTTGTCTTTTTGTTTTGGTTGTGTTTTTGTTTTTTTAATTGTTATTATTCTTTTCCTTGGTCCTTTACTTGGTTCCCTTATATTCCTCCTAGGGGTGAAAACATCCGGCATTTTTCTTTTGCCTTCTGACTTATTTTGCTGAGTATAATCCCTTCTAGCTCCATCCATGTTTCTATAAATGACTCTAGTTTATCTTTTTTGATTGCTGAATAGTACTCCATCATGTATATGTACCACATCTTTTTGAGCCAGTCATCTATTTTTGGGCATTTAGGTTGTTTCTAAGTCTTATCTATTGTAAATAGTGCTGCAATAAACATATGGGTGCAGGTATTCTTTTGAATCAGTGTTTTTGTGTGTTTTGGGTATATTCCTAGGAGTGGGATTGGCATGCAGGTTTGTATGAGTTTCCACTGAACATCTGCAGGCCCCACCATCGTCATGGACTGCACAGCAGTTTGCATGTTCCCATTGGCTTTCCCTTCTCTGACTCTCATCCTATTAAAAGAAAAACAAAAAAAACTTGCCCCTCTATGCTAATGTACACTTAGTATTATGTAAATTACAAGTCTTTGCCCTTACATCTAGAACTTCTAGAATTTCAACCACTGCCAAACTCATATGTTTCAGCCACTATTCATCTACTGGCCTCTCATGGGCCATGGGGACTCTTGATCATTCTATCCCTCAGGCCAGATGCCAGTTTCTTACCTTCTCCTTTCCCAATTTATAGCAAAGTCCAAGCTTAATCCTGTCTTCCACAAAATTTTCCCAGACTGTTTCAGCTGAATCTTTGTACTATTCTTCCAACAATTATTGTGTGGTCCATTCATCTGGCACCTGTTCTTTAGAGAATTAATTTTTGTGTGTACATATACTCCTTTAAGAGATAATTACATTCACAATGACAGGGAAAGGATCTGTGATCATTTTGTAATTTTCTTTAAAAACCAGAGGATGTCTTGTTTTGAGAAAGTTCAGAAAGCTATATGCTCATGAACATCTCTCTGTGTATAGTATAATTCAGTAAGTTATTTAACAAAGCAGAGTAATGTATACAATAGGTGCACTGACTATGTCAATGGGAGAAATATGAAGGCACAAAACACAATGGAGATGGTAAGCAAAGGACTGTGAGATGGATAAATTGACTATAAACTTTTTGAAATAGTTGTTACTAAGAACACATGATCATTTGACTGCTAACTTGGATAGACAGGAATAAGAGTTTAAGAAATATTTACTGACAATTTACTATTTACAGATACCATGCTCAGCCTTGAAGAAGAGATCCATAATCCATCATCCTCAAAGTACTCATGACCTAATGGGGCCTGTGATAATGTATATTCTATCTGCCATCACCACCCAGATATTAGAGATTTTAAGTCAGTTTTAGAAACTTCTGGAGGGCTTAGCCTAACAATTGCAGTGTAACAACATAAAGAACAAAAAATAACATGATTGCAATTCAGAACTTCTCTGATTTATGAGGACAAAAGAAACCATCAGTCTCCAAGGACAAATCTGAAGCTGCTAAGCATGGAAAAACTTCAGCCCTAACTCTAATTCACACTCCCGCAGCCACATGACCATGGGAAAGGCACCCAGTCTCTCTGAACCACATTTCTCTCTCTGTAGGGATGAACCAGACAACCTCAACAACTTCTAATAGCATTGATTCCATCATTTCTTCAGGCTGGAATCTTATTCAGGCTGCTGTCTTGGATCCCACTAGTTAGAAATGGATGTAGACCCAAAGGTCCTTTGTAAAGATAAGGTTTCCAGGTTCTAAGAAAGCATGTCCACTAAGAACAGAAGAATGTGCTGTCTCCTATCATATCTGTTCCTCTACTGAGTTTGCAGACAATTTTAAATAACGAGAGGCAAGAATAGGCACACATCTTCTCTTTCTACAACTTCTTGTCATGGCCCACACAGCCTCTGTATAGAGTTTGAAGAGCAAATGCGGCCTGTAATACTGCAGCATCCCTTTTAGTTCTCTCTTCTGAGCCCTCAGCCACAGAGGTGCACACTTCACCTCTTCATCTTCAGTGAGGGACATGCAGGGGGCTGAGGTCTCAGTCAAGTGATGTGTTGATGCAGGAACTCTTTGCATCAAAGGGAAGCACAGGGACCCCTCAAGGCTACAGGAGATGTCCCATATAGCATTCCTGCATTTGAAAAACAGCAATGCAAAATTTGCAACTTCTGCTCTTGAGCTGGCAGCAGAAATGTGGGAAAGTTTCAGATGAAAGGAAAGCAGTGAAGATTGATCTTTTGGCTCTGCCTTTTCAGGAAAGGCAAAAATGACTCTTCCCTTAATAAAGGATGGCTGGGGAAGCTTGGAAGATTCACTGATTTGGTTTTGTTCTAATTGGTTTATCTAAACTAGATCCAAATGATCTAAGACTTTCTGGGTTATAAAATAGGACTGGAATTCTTAGGGCAGACATGGAAAATTTCCGAGGCTCCCTATTATTTGTCATCCTCTCAGCTGTGTAGTGCCAGCAAAATCCAGCTAATACAATATCATGATCCAAAATTAATTTGGAAAAAAAAAATAACCAGCCAGAATTTTTTAACCTAAAAAACAGGGTGGCAATTTAAGTTGGATTTGCATTTTGGGCAAAAGTTCACATTAATCCTGCTTTTAAGGTGGTGGATTTGCTCTTATTTTTTTTAACAAATAAAAATTACATATTTTTAAGATGCACAATTTTGTGATTATATGTATGTGGACTGTATATGTGTACACTGTAAAATGATTATTACCACTTCAGACTAAGATCTCCATCATAGGTCTAACTTAAATGAGGACAGTTTTGGAAGCCTAGGCAGATCTTAATTAACTGGTGGACATCAGCACAGTGGGAAGAGGTTAATTTCCAATGCTTGCCCTTGAAGTCACCTTGGGGTTGATTTGAGAATAGTTGGCCTCCTTCTTAACCACACTCTTCTTTAAGGAAGAGAGACACTGATAAGAAAAAGACTATTTTTAAAAATAAGATTTAGTTAATCTAGGAAATTCTTGGCACTTTTTTGCTTCTCTAGACTAACATTTGACTAAAATTTTACTTTTAAAATTGGCGATATAACTTTGTGTTCCTTATAATTGTAAAAGAGAAAGGTTATAGAAACAAATAAATCAAATTTGTATTTAGCAAGATGACATTTAGGTGAAAATTCACATGCAATTTGTAAATCATATTCCATTGGCACAAAAATGTATTACTTTATGTTTACTATGCTGATATAACACTGAAGTTTCTGACTTTTAAATTATGTTATCACCATCAATATATTAATTCAATAGTTAATGCTTACAAGTTACTAAAGAGGACATGGGTATATTTTCTTATTTTGAAATAGTAACAATTTTAAAGTCAATAATTAGGTTAATTCTCAATATAGTTTCTAGTGAAATATTTCAACACTAATAACAAATTAGAGCACAAAATTTGGCTTCTTATTTGTCAAAGATGATATACAAGATTAGTGTAGTTTTTGCCTGGGCTTTTGTTTGTTCCCTTTTTGGGGAGTCATATCTGAGGATCTTATTTTGCACAGAAATAATAATGCCCTACTCACTCCCTTTGAGTGGTCTGTTGATGTTGTAATTAACATACTCTACCTAACAATGTAAGGAGGCCTCCTTTGAATATGGAAAAAAAAAAAAAAAGATTAGTGTGGTTTAAAATGTTAAAATTCACAGGTCAAATGTAATTGCTCTGCTGAAATGCATAGTAAACCATTTATTTTTAATCGCATTAGAACTGTATTTAAATTAATCTTCAAATAACTACTTTGACCTACCTAGACTCTGCCTACTTTCTTAACTATCCAGATAAAAGAGCTTACCTATTTTAGTGACTAATAGAACCATGCTTTTTTCTAATTCATGGAAAATCTGTTATATAATAAATTCATACTTACGCTTGAAGACCCACACGTGTACGTGAGCACACTGAAGAATGAGTAAAATTCAAAGAATGCTGCCTTTCTGAACATTTTATACTTAACAGTTCTTACTCTTTACAAGACCATGTTGTAGACAACTGATCTCAAGTTATCATTACAAAATATATAGGAAAAAATAAGAAAATACAAAAATTTTAACTCAAATTGGAATCACAGAATTTCGTGGTATATACAATATTGTTTATTCTCATTTTTAATTCATTCCTTAGTTCCTTGGAGTCTATTTTTGAACATTTATTATGCTAGTAAGCTGATAAATTTGATAAAATCTTCTAGATAGGAGAGAGCTGATTTGACTATTTGTAAATTCAAATAATGATATCTAAAATCAGTTTTCTTTTTGGAAAAATCTCTACAGCTACTGTCTGATATTGGGTTGTTTCAGAAAAGATACCTGCAATCACTTAAGACCACTGAATTGTGTTTTGTATTGATGGAGAGCATCCTTCCTTCTTCTGAGGTCAGTCTCTGGTATACTTGACACTCCCCAATATCTACCAACTTATTTCATTGTGTGAATCTCAATCTACTAAAACAACCTGGAATAAAGCAAATCTGTTAATATCAAAAATTTTTAAAGATTTATTTATTTACGCATACAAGAACTGGGGTACAGGCCAGATATGGGAGGGTTGAGAGGATTCACCAGAGACAGAGTAGGGAACAGAACAGGCAGATCAACTGAAACACACTGCCGAGCGTTGTAGTAGGCAAGACAAGAGAGCTCTGCTGTGCTATGTGAGTCATCTCCTTGGCCGGTGGTGGGGATCGAACTTGTGCTTCAGTGGCTGCAGTTTGCTTCATAGTGCTATGCTTAACCCATTGCATCACCAGGGAGGCCCCAATGTCAAATTATTTTTGTATATCTTAGAATTATTCTTTGTGTTTTTTTTCTCCCCAAAGGAAAATATTATTCATTATTTGAGCCTCTATGATTTGTCCTTCATATTTGTTAAAATACTCTCAATTTTTTAACTTTATGCTAATTTACTCTGAATGCTGGGCTTTCAATGTTTGCTCTCAGTTTGTCATCTAGTTAAATGTCCTATAATAAGGACTCCATTTTTTTAGTATTTTAAAACACAATTTACTTACATTATTATTTTTGTTTTGAAAAATACCTGTGTCAGCTTGCTTTAAGATGGGAATAGTGTTCTCAATGAGAACAAAATGTTTTCTAAATATTTCTTAAACTTCATGAAATAAATCTTTTTTTTCTCTAAATAACTCCTGTTTTGTTTTTCTCACACCAGAAAAAGATTTTCAAGGCTTCATATTTATCTTTTTGTTTCCTCATTCATGAGTAATGGCATGAATATGGCCTAAAAGGCTAGTTGAAGACCTATGTTAGCACCTTTCTCATACAGAGAGCTCAGCTGTTGGGAAACTGCACTTAAAGGCCCTCTTCTCTCCATGGTCTCAATGCTAATCATTCCCCATAAGATCCTTGGGATCCAACAGATTCCAAGCAAATACAAATTCCTTCACCAGAGCAGAGGACTCCATTCTTATTTATCGAACAATATAAGTAGTCTGTCTAAAAGAACCACTAGTATCTTAAGAGCAGGAAAGGAGGGACGGGGTTCTGCTGTCAGAGTTTCTGCTCAGAGAGAAGTCAATTCTCAGCACATTTTCCCGGCTCCTTATTAAAGATGATTTTCTCACAGAGCTTGTAAAGCTTCAAATTCTCCCTTGCATGAGGCTCTTTCAAGGCTCCTGAAGGCCTTGGACAAAGTGTTTTATATGGTCATATATGTTTGTGATATTCATGAAAGAAATTTTATCCAATCTTTCTTCTCCTCATGTTAGGTGACCCTGTGGGGCTATATACATTTCTGAAATCCTGATCAGAATTTGACTTTGGGACCTGTCTGGTGGCAAAGAGTTGAACACTGCACTATGGGGCTTTCACAGTTACTGCAGCTCAAGTTCAATCCCCAGCCAGGAAGGGGACACACATGGAGCAGCAGACCTCTCCTACCTCACCCTCTGCTCCCCTCAGCAGTGTATTTCAGTCGATCTACCTGCTCTGCTCCCCACTCTGTCTCTGGTAAATCCTCTCACCATCCCCCCATATCTGGTCTGTACCCCAGTTCTTGTATGCATAAATAAATAAAATCTTAAAAAAAAAAAAAAGCTGACTTTGACATGTATGTAGTTTGCTCACAGTGGAATATTATTGTGTGGCCCTCAGGCCTTCCAAACACAGTTCAATTATTTTTAACCAAGTTGAGGTAGAAATACTCTCTTTCTGACTCACCCCATATTCCAGGTTGTGACAGGAAGATGCAGGGTCACAGCATGAACACAGTACCAGGCACAAGAAGTGTGTATATAGCAGAGAAGAAACTAGGTATAAAATTCAGCAGAAAAAACGTCTTCTAAATCCTAAAGCTCAAGCGTGAAAGAAATTGCTAAAAGTTCTCCCAATTTTGGCAACAATTCTAAAATCTTGCATCATGATGAAGGAGTTGTGACTGAAGAAATATTATTGCATTTGTAAATTAATGATGTCAGCCAAGAAAGTGAAAATATTATCTATGTATAGTATAGAACAAAGTACTGTAAAACATTCTGTCAAGAGGTGGTCAATGACTTTGCAGTCAAAGTTAATTTAAATAAATGATAGTTAATTAAAAATTATGTTCAAAAGAAAAACTGGGAACACTTGGTGGGGAGGGAAGAGGGGAAGGGTGGAGGGCAGACGGGAGCATGGGGGACTGAGGTGATGGTGCACTGGTGATATGGTGATGGGGAATACATGGGGATTACAAATGATGTCAAATATATGTAAATTTAAAAAAATTCATATCAAAAAATTTATATAAAAAAAGGAAAAAAAATTATGTTCATCTAAAAAGTGTTAGTGTGGTGTTTTTCAAGTTTTTAAACTGATTCATGCTAATGTCTTTTCTTGTTCAATATAACACTCAAGAGATGAGATCTTACTCTTTAATAGCACACTTCAAATTCAAAGTAAATTCCAAATGCCCTCAGATAGAATCTGAGGCCTTCCATGTCATGAGCTCCTCCGCCCTTCAGGGTCATCCCCAGCCACTCCCCAATTCACACATGGGCACCCTTACCAGTTGCAATTTTGGTTCCTACAATATTGAACTTCCCTGGAACACGCTTCTGCTTCATCCCTCCATGGCTTCAGCATACTTACTGTTTTACCTAAAAGTCTTCTGCTCTCACCCTGGGTCACTGCATCTGCCCAGCCCTGCTGAGACATTGCCCATCTGATCCCCCCATGACTTCTCAGAGAGATGCCATTTTGGCCTCTTCTGCACTAACTGTGGACGTTGACTTCCAAACCTTGAGCACTGCATGCAGTGTGTTTATGAGGCATGCCTTCCTTTCTCCAGGGACTTTCATTTTCACTTGACAAATCATAGTCAATACTGAATGGATATTGAATGACATAAGGATGTCTTGAGCCACGGGCTATGGAGAAGTAGCAAATGAGCAAGAGCTCTCTAACTTCCCCCATGTCTGCCTAAAAGTAGGACATAAATTTCACTGTGTGAAAGTGCTCGCCCTTCCCTCTCTAGAACCAGCAAGAGAACATTTTCGACTGTAGTTGAAAAGTTGGCCCGAAGAGGGGTCTATGAAAATAAACTTTTCTAAGCTACTCCTTATCTTCTGTGAGTTCCCTCCTAATAGAGAAATAAATCTTGCATTAGTTTATTTACCACCCTCAACACCCATAGAATCCCAAACTGTTCTTCCTTTGTCTTGTCATTTCTCCATAAATTTAGTTTCCATTGTTAAAGTCTGTCACTCCACAGATCTAACTAACTCATTTGGTCATTATTCTTTTTTATGTGGGTGCCCATACATGTCAAGAAATTTAAATGTAAACATCAAATAAAATGTGATGCCCTTTTATCTTTGAATTTTCCTTTTGTCAATTTAATTCAGTCTCCAATCCATGAACCTAATAGGGTAGAGAAAGATCTTTTTTATCCTACATTATTAAGTAAACCAGTGAATTATGTAAATGAGCTAATAGTCTGTGATGTGCAAATTAAGCTTAAGCACACTGTCTATGATCACAGGTTAGAAGAAACTTAGTAGATTCAAACTTGTGTGTGAGCCTCAATGTGTACAACACCATTAACTTCAGAATGTGTGAACTCATTTAACTAGACCAAGGAAGGATTTCTAATTATGTGTATAAATAATTAACCTCTGGTCTAAAATCAAACTCTGTACAACTTTGAACATTGATCTGATCACCACATTGCTTGCTGTAACATTAGAGTAACTTGAAATCAAACCTCATTATTACACCTACACAGAGACCAAGGTTATTCTAGCTAGGAAACTGCCATCACACAAGAAAGGCAGAGTTCTTTATAATGTGAAGCTGGTAACGTCCTCAATCTCTTAAAGATTTAGAGAAGCCAACATTCATTTTGCTATTAGTTTTCCCTGAATATTAACAATCTCTGTTTACTTTAAAGAAAATGTGTTCCATATGTACTAGAATCATTTCTGCTTAAATCATCACATGGGAGACATAAATAAATATTACGTAGACATATGTACAAGTGCTTTTAAATGTAGAAGAGACTACTTTTATCTTTAAAATGAGCCATTTTCATTCTGATTTCTGACAAGGCAGAAAGATGTTCTGTGGGTTTTCTCCCTGGCTTGGCCACTTGTTCCATATGTGATCTCAGGCATGAGGGGTGTCCTCCCATCAAACTTGAGTCATTATAGCAAATCCTTCTGGATACATCTGAACCACAAGTTAATTTTCGGAAGAAGTTCAAACCTCCTAGTCTTCTGTTTTTACACCACTGATGATCAATCAGTATAATCCCTTAACCTTGTATTTACCTACTTCTCTACTCCCTTGGGCCTGGCTCTCTCTCAGTCCTTTATTCTCATCTTTTCTCTCCCTCCACAGAGACCTGTGCTCTTTCCTCTGTGTGAAATGCTCTTTTTTTCCATCCCCATGGTGTCAAGTTACTTCTACTTGACCCCAGGTCTCAGTATCCCCAGGCAAACCCTCTGGACTTCTGATAAGGTCAAGTTCCTTATCTCACATCACTAGCTTGGTCTTTTCCATTGCAACTCACATAAGTAGTACAGAAGGGAAGCATGGTAGTGTGGTTGGGGGGCCCTCTTGAGTCACACAGCTGCCCTTGACATTTGTCACATCACTCTCCAGTTGTGAGTCCTAGAATAAGTCCCTAAGTCACTTCCCCCACCACCATCCACATCTCTAAAGTAGAGATGATATCATTGCTTCAGAAGGGTGCGAAGGGCATTCCATGAAATGTGCATGCAATGCTTGGTATAGTTCAAGAACTGAGTACAATTGGACATGCAACCTCCTAGACCCAACCTAACACACACAAAACTGAGCTCCACAAGGGCGGGAACTATAGATGACTTTTCCAGAATCTGCCAGATTGAATGATTCACAGAAGATACTCAAGAAACATTTACTAAATGAATGGATGAAGAGTTCCTGGCCCAGGTTTAAGTGTACTTAAAGCAGAATAAAATGTTATTTTACAGATAATTGACAACCCATTATCTAGCATTTAGCAGAGGTCTGATATGTGTGTGTGTGTGTGTGTGTGTATTCTGGGTGTATTCTGGGTGTTTCTTAAGTACTTGATAAAAGAATGCATGCTTGATAATGACCTTCATCTTTGACATCAGCACACAGTCAGAATGGCACATCTTAATCCATTGCCTTAACAGTGAAATCTTGATGGCAAAGAATAAAACAAGCTCAGCACCAACAAAGCCCCATCCTGTAGAGCATTTTGCAAAAAGATTTAGATAGAAGCGGCCAGCATGTTTGTTAGGCTTAAAGGAGATAAAGAGCTGAAGGGTTATGGGAAGAACGAACAGATCCTATGCCAGAGAAAGCATTCACACAGCTCTGCTATAAGGACATACATTGATCACGAAAAAAAACCAGAAAAGAACTTGTAATGACCACTGTCTTCTGTTTTATTTCTGTAGTTGTTGTTATCCATACCCATCTATATCTGGACTTTTATGTAAATATATCTGTGTATAGAAGAAGACCAACAGGTGTCTAATCTATTTTTTTTCCAGCTAACAAACACACCACTACATATACTTTGGAAATGTCATTTTCCAATACCACAGTAAGCACTGTGTAATTTATTTGACCGATGAAAGATTATTTTTGTTTTTGTCATTTTGGATATTGTTACCATGAATATTCTTCATAACTAAATGTTTGTCCATAACCATTCATTATTAAAGATAATCCCTAACATGTTAACATATATTTATTGCTAACTTGCCTTCCAAAAAAGCTACATCAGTTTATTTTCCCACCATTGGTATGCATGGACTTCTGTTTTCTGTCCCTTTGCCAAAATTCTTTGTTTCATCTTTTGTTCATCTTTGTCCACATGTTTGTCCTCATATATTGTGGCTTTGCAATAGTTTTCACTTTCTTCATTACTTGTGAGATTGAATTATTTCTTGTATGCTATCAACTCCGGGAAAATGAAATTTAAAATATATAAAGATCTACATTTGTTTCCACAAAGCTCAATAAGATAATTGTAAAATGGGGAAACTTGGCTAGACAGCAGATTCTATGAAAGGGAAAATCAAAAATGCAAAGGGAATGTGATAGCTGTCTTCAAATATTTGAACAGTTAGCATATAGAAAAGGAATCATGCTTAGTTTATATTTTTCCAAAAGGAAAAAGTAGGTCAAGCAGATGGAAAGTTACAGGTTGGCAGACTTGAGCTCATCTAAAGAAAGACATTTTTAACTGTCTCAGTTGTCTAGAGCTGGAATAGGTTGCCTCCTGTAGTGAGATCCTTGGCACCAGAAAGTTCAAGTGCATAAACAGTCAACTGCTCAGAAATTGCTGAAGGAAGGGCTTCCTGTGTTAGGTAGACTGGATGACTTTGAATGGCTCTTCCAATCACCATTCTTTGCTTCTAAATGTAGGCTCACAGTAATTTCTTTACTGAATGAATTACCACCCATTTATTTAATATCAACTACCATGCAAATAGGAATGGAAATATCTTTCAAGGTACCATTTTTATATCATCTAATCAAGAGATTATGGCAGGTTATTTTATTTTAACTCTTAACTACACAAAAGCTTAAGCTCATTTACTGAGCTTTTCATTTATCCAACTTAGAATATATCTGTATCGTATTACAAACAAAATTATGGGAGACAATATGCTTTAAATTAAGTCATTTCTTAAACCATATATCTATGCCTATAGTATCGAACTAACCAGAAATTAAAAGAATTGTCTAGTTATCAGGCCTGTTAGAATTGGGAGTGATTTGTGACATTTAGTTTAAGTAATTTATGTCCTTAAAGATAATAAAACTATTTTGCATTGAGCTAATCTATAGATTTTTATGAAATTAGATGTGCACCCCAACAGTAAAATGAAACTTCTAGTTATTGAAGTTTGGCACTATTTGAAATCCACAGGCGATAAGATCAAAATCATGAAGCATCAATCTTTTGGGATCTCTCTCTCTCTCTCTCTCACTCTCTCTCTCTCTCTCTCACCTGGTAAAGCACAACCTGCATTTCTTCCCTTTCACAAACTGAAGAAAGAGGACTGCTGAACCTATGGATGCCAGCGAGGGGGGTATTATTCCACAAGACTGTAGCACCCTGTGGCTGCACTAAATCTAGAAATCAGCCTCCAAATTTGGTTTATAATAGCATGCATTGCATTGCAGAGCTTGGGGACTCTGAATCAATTAGTCAGATCTAAGCTTTAATTCATTATTATGCAGAATGAACTAGACACGCTGTGGTATGCATTAGGGCCTGACTCTTTCCAATATTCCACTATGGGTTTTGGGGTTTTTTTTAATAAGCCCAGCTTGTTAAGTGATACCAGCTTATGTTGTGTTATATGATCCTGCTGATACTGCAGATAAAATATAGCTGCTATTTATTTTGGTAATTTAATATGGTACAAGGACTTTGAGAAATCGGGCTGTTCTCATGCTATTTCAGGGTAACGTGGGCCCACCCTGATTCAGAGAAATCAAGTTAAACTAGGCCTGGTGTTTTCCATTCTGTTTAGTAGCAACGTGATTATTCTGAGCTATGTTTAACCCCAAGGAAGCTGAAAGCACTGCCAGGTCAGGGAGGGAGCCATAGATTGACTGTTATGGAAGAGCAATCCCACTTCTACCCTGATACTGTCTGTATTTTTGGCAAGTCATTTATGGTTTTCCTACTCCCATTTCCAATTTAGGGAACTAATAGCTTCTTTCAAAAATGTTTTCTTTCTAAAATTGTAAGGGACAAGAGTGAATCTGACCTTCTTCATTTTGGCTTACAATAGAAGTGTGCCCAAACACCATGAGGAAGTTCCAGGTGATAGAGAAAGCAAGTCACCAAGACCTTCCCAGTCTTGTTCTGGTAGTGTTAATCTGATGAATTTTTAGTTAAAAGTTCAGGAGTAAAAACTGACAAAAACGAGGCAAACCAGGCTAGTAAATTTCCAAAAAGTCCTATACCTTCTCACTTCATTGTCTTGGATATACTGTTCTCTTCGCCAGGACTCTCAGTCCAAATCCTTTGTGAGTGGGTGGGATGTCATCTATATAGAGAAGAGGGGGTTCTGCTCACTGTAGAGAAAGGAGAGGGTCATATCACAATTATCTGGAGAATTTTCCAAATACAGGTGCCTCTTTCCCCTCCACTTCCTGCCCGCTCCTGTTAGGAACCCTAGTTCTCAAAGTACCTGTGCACTGACTGGATTGATGTTTTTACACATTTAATGTAAAGAAAGATAAGTGAAATAAATAATTTTCAGTCACTCAGATGAACTCTTTGCTTTTCTTTTTCTCCATCTACCCTTCTTCTATCCGTCTGTTGTTTTTGAAGGAATGCTATATGTCAGAACCTCTTCTGGGTACTAGAGATCGAGAAATAAATCAGACTTCATTCCTGAGCAATGAAAGGAAACAAAGCATATAAATAATTCATCTAGTGGGAAAATGTAAATAAGTGTTCACTGGAGTGACCTAACTGAGACTAGAGTGAAACATACTTTAAGAGACAAAGGTCCAAACAGAAGGACAAATGAGTGGAGATGGTGTGTTTATATCCTTTGGCTGGTGAATTGAATTTGTCTTTTCAGAGTCCCTCCCCATTCATGGGAGCTGGTTTCCTGCAAAGATGCATGGAGGGAGATTTACAATCTAGAACTTCAGAAAAATGAACTCTCTAGAGTTTAAACTTTGACCAGTGGAAGACAAAAGACTAGAAGAAACTCAATACACAATTCCTCTCTTATTATCGTCTCCATGGTTGCATTGAAGAGGGGGTTCTCCCTACAAGCCTACCAGAAATTCACCTGTTGAGTGACCTATTATGTTGTTACAGGACAGGGAGAGGAGCACTTAGAACCCCCAAGCCTGCCCTCTCTGAATGGGTTCTGCCATCCGCCGCATTAAGACAAACATACAAAACTTTTAATGGAAAGG
>JAGFMF010011638.1:7267973-7314113 GCA_019455555.1 Galemys pyrenaicus | reverse complement strand
GTTCCAACCAGTCCAAGACCAAAAAGCAAGCACAGTTTCTTCACATGTCCCTTTGCTCCACGTGCCTCATCCAGGTCTCCTTGCTGTTCTCCATCTTCCCTTCTTCTCCTTTCTCTTTTTTGTAGAAATCTTCTTATTCTCAGCTCCACCCACTTAGGGTGGAACCAGGATTTTGGGAACTTCCCCTTTTCCTGGGACCACCCTGTTACAATGTGTCTTTGCAACTCGTTGTGAAGTGATGAAGTAATCCACCACATCACATAATCTCCCTTTGTCTGGAGGTGCCTTTTTCCTCAATTCCACTGTAGTAGGCTCAAACCTCCCAAGTTAGGTGTTGACATTTTAATCCTTGCCTCAGGCTCTTCTTCCTGAAAGATCTGAATTGGTGAATATTCAATTAATCTTCTTAGTCTTCAATGATAAAAAAATATTAAAAGAAGTAAACTAGAGTAATTCCTCTTTGAAATCTTGTTTGTTTATTCTATATATTAAAACCAGTGATATTTAAATACCAACAAACTCTTTTCTGGTGATTAAACAACCACAAATGAGCAAACATTTACCCATTTTCTGGTAAGTGGAATTAGTGTGCTCATTCATGCTGTATTCATAAATCAGACCTAGCTCTGCAAATTATATAGAAACTGTTGCCAGCCGTCTTTTCTTCTGCAGTTGATTTTCAAGGGTTATGTCAGACAAAGAACTGAGTGTTATTTTCAAGCTATCAAGAGACTAATCCTCATACATTTGTGATAAAGTGTCCATTTAGGAACATTTTTCTTCTAAGTCTAACTTTTGCTTCCTAACTAATCCTCTCCATTTCATGTACCTTCTGCCCTGTATCCTCCCCTATACAAGAGGGAGGCCAATTCATTCCTCCCACTTTTGTTCTTATCCTTTACTTCTAATGGAAGTGTAACAGGGTAAACTACAGGCAAAGGGGAGTTTCCAGGTTCCTGCCCACCAAGGAAGTCAAGAGTCATGGCAGAGCCAAGGCATGATGGGAGTCATAATCCTCAGCACCTGAGATCTCTTTGGCATAGCGGTGAGGGTAAAGTCCATAAAACACCATTGCATAGGGTCCATTTGGGACATGATTTTCACCCAACAATTTCCCTCTCTTAACACCATTTCTATGGTGACGAAAGTCAAATGTGTGTATGCTGGGGTGCTGCCTCAGATGACAGTCTTTTCTTTCTTTCAAAAGAAATAACAGTCACTATGCATTATCCATGGAAGGATAGTGCAATTTGTGCACAGTCCATACAATTTTCCAAATTATTTCCTTATTAGGATATGAATCATAATTCTGTAATTTTTACTATAATTTTTATGTATGCATACTTGAATTTTGCCTCAGTTTCCTCCTGACACCTGTCTAAAATTTCCCAATAGCCACATATTGATTATATGGAAAAACAAACTTTCTCAACCTGCAGCAAATACTAGTAGTTCATAGAAAACAAATGCTTGAAGAAAATAAACTATTCAGATAAAACCACCACCACTCCCATTCTGCCAGAAAATTAAGTCCATGGGTAACACTGGTCTATTTGATTCCCTCCCCAGAACTTGGAACACTTACAGCACCATGAACATTTGTCCAGGAAGTGAATGAATAACTAAATGGGCAGAGTCTTACTTAGAATTCATGCAAACCTAGAAGCAGGTCTCAATCCTACCCTACCATAAAGAAGTAGTGTAAATACAGCTTCTCCAAGAGGACTTTCGTGGGTTGCACTCCATCCCTAAGCTACCCTCCACCCTTTGAACATCCATAAGTATTGATGTACTCATCTCTATGACAATCTATGACATCAATTTCTACCTGGAAGCATACTTGCAATCAAACATACATCTTTGAGTTTTAGTTCAGCTTCCTCTTATCCACTGCATGGGCACAAGTTTTGTGCTATTGAGTAGGTAGTTTGTGTGTGTGGAGATGAAGGCTCATAAAAATGATTCATAGCATTCCCTTTAGAATTGCCATCATTATCCCAATCTGAATAATATGCATAGATAACAGGAAATTAAATCTGCCTCAGCAACCCAACACATTTTCCTCATATGCTCAGCAATAGCTTACGAAGTCATATAATCCCTCCTAGAGGTTTTAAAGGGGGGAAAAAACCCAATGCAAAAATTACATCAATATCACATTTCCCCAGAGTACATGCCTTGGGCATTCATCTGCTGATTTATCTTCTACCATGAACATACTTAAGACAAATTGTATTATTATTATCACTTATTAAAGGAAAACACAGGATTTCCCCCTTGTACATTTCTTCTGGTTGACCCCAAATTTGCTTTCAGTCCATTGCTCTAACACTCACTCGATTTCCCTCTAAACTTCTGGATCATAATTCACCCAGATCATTAGCAATTTTCTTTCCTTATTGCTTGATTTCTGCCTGCCCCTGGGTGGCTTTATTTTAATTAGGGAAAAAAAATAGAATGGAAAAGTTTCCATTGTAAACACATAGAGGTTCTGTTGGCAAATACGAGTTTGGCAGGAGAATGGCCCGTGGTCAGCTTAGCTGCAATTTATTGGCTCAAAAACAAGAACAATTTTGAAGGAAATTAGGATAGTTTTTTTTAAAGTGACAATTTTCTCCATCAGGTAGATTACACTATTTCCTGTTATTTTATGATACTGATATTTCACTTATACATTTTCTCCAGCTCCCATAAAATTTTCCATCTGGAGTGTACTTTTCTAATTCCTTTTAAAACCTTTGGATTCAGTTTCTCCTTTTCTTTTCTTTTCTTTTTTTTTTTTCCCTTTTCATTTTTCTTCAAGTGTCAGTCTCCATGAACTGTTATCAGATCTCAGAGAACATAAGTTTACATCTAGCTAAGGAGCTTACCCACTCCCAGAAAGCTACCCTGGAGGGCAGACAGCGAGGGTGAAACCAGGCTCAACTACTAAAGTTCCCTTTCCTGAAACCTTAGCTCATGACTTGAACAGCTTACAACGAAAATCCTTGAAAATTAAGACTCACCACAGGGCTTCTAGCCGATAGACATTTTTCCACAGAGGAGATGAAAGGGCAGGTATTGCTGGGGTTTCTTTCAAAAGGGAGAAACAGCCATTGGCTGTGGTCTGCTGGAAAAGAAAAAATAAAGCAAATGTTCTTTCAAAGCTTAAATAGTACCAAGCAGATCTTTTTCTCCCTTTCTCCCAGTGGATCTTTAAAGTCTTCCCAGGCAAAGACCTTGCAGAAGAAAAGAAAGAACCAGAACAAAGGCTAAAGCATTATAGGGGTAAAGTTACAGACTGATTACAACTCATGTGATGAGATTTTATTACTGATGGAACAAAATAGGAAACATTTCTTTCTTCAGGTGCATTATTTCCTGTTTATTTTTCATTCCAGCAGCTCAGTGTGTCGGTTTGTTCCCTCGCTCATCTTTATTACCCCACATGGTGGTCTCACTGTCCCATAAGGCCCTCCTCCCTACTCCTGGGGTCCTGGGTCAATACTTTTATGGTGACTGCCAGAATTTTACCAGAAAGCTTGTTAAGGAAAATACAAGGATGATTATAAGCATATTTGCCAGATTCTTTTACGAAGAAAGTTGGGGATGGATGTTGTATTCTGACAATATACAGCTGAAGTGCTCCCTCTGTGCAGTGAAGAAGAGGATGGACAGGCTGCTATGGGACCACTGGGAAGTCTGCTCCGAGACTGGTGCATAAACGGAGTGCATGAAGATGCTCCGTGCGTGAGCTGGTGCTCTGTGCGTGAGCTGGTTCTCCGTGCGTGAGCTGGTGCTCCGTGCGTGAGCTGGTGGGGTAGGAAAAGTAAATGATGCCCAAGAAACTCCTGTGGTGTCAGGAACCAGTAACACTTCTATCTTCCTGTTCTGTGTTCTGAGAGTCCCCCCGGCATTAGGATTCAAGCGCTTTGCTTGTGTGCAGGCACAGTCCACATGTAAGTGACTCTGGTCTTCGAGATCATATCTAGACAACTATTTGGATTTTGGATAACTCATAGCAAAGAACTATTGTGGAGACAGAAACTTCCCTGTATTTCCATTCAAAATACCCTTTGATGGCTTGATATCACATTCAAAATATTGACCAACATATTAAATACTTGGTTCATATTTGCTCAGTGAATGAATGAATGAGTAAATTGAGCAGATTGTGCTCAATTTGCAACCATCTTTGGTTGCAAAAACTATCAAAATAGAATTTTGTTTTGGGGACTAAGATTATTTTCTAGAAGAAATCATCAATCACAAATTATCTGGAGAATGATTTGCATAGGGAAAGCAATTAGCTCTCCACAGTCTGAAATAGTTTCCCCCTAGCAAGTGGATTGAAACATTTTTTATTACCATTTTAGATACCTTACACACAAAAAAATGTCACTTCTTCAAACGATGGTGTTAGTCAAGGAATCACCCCATCTTTGGTTGCAAAGTATCAAAATAGATTTTATTCTGGACGCTAAGATTGTTTTCTAGAAGAATATATCAGTTGCAAATTATTTGGAGGACAATTTATATAGAGAAGGCAATTAGCATTATGCTAAAGACAATATTTTGGGACATGGTCTGGTAATTTATTAAAATTACAATAATGTTTTTCATTAATTTAGAATAACATTCTATCATTGCTTTGGATGATGGTATACTTAGAATCTGAATCATTTCATCTTTTCATTCCCTCATTTCGATATCAAATATTTTTGTGGCTTGTATTGCAATAATGATGCACGTACACAAAATCAGCGAATGCACTAGGAACACCACCCAGTTCATTTTGTGCAGCAACTTCTAAGATGGTTAATCACATTTGTTCTCCCTAATGCTTTCAGGAATTCTTATCCACGTGCATCCCTTACTACTCAAATTTAATTTGTCTAACTTGTATTTCAGAATGTTGTGTGAATAAGAAGAAAACCTTTGATTCTCTTTCTGTATCTCTATTATTAAATAAGTATGTCGACAATGAAATAAGATAAATCTAACCACCAAGGAAAGGATGATGTAGATGTCCTGTAGAAAGGAATTGGAAAATTCCCATTAGACTGAATTTTGGACCTAATGGAATAATCTGTAAGTTTACCATAACCAAATAATTCTTAAGGAAACAAGTTAATAATCTTAGACTGTGTTAGGAAAAAAATAGCTTTTTTAAAATATTAACCTTTATTAAAAGTTGTGGTAAAATACATAAAATATAAAATATAACATCTTGATCATTTTTAAATGATATTTCAGTAGTGTTAAATATATTCATGTTGTTGTGCCATAGAGCTTCAGAACTTTCTCAGACTTATTGCACAACTCCCTTCTGAGCACTGAACAATTAGCATTGTACTTTCTGTTTCTATGAACTTGATCTTTCTAAACAACTCATATAAGAGGAATCATGCATTTTTTCCTTATGACTGTTTTATGTCGCTTAGCATAATATCCTCAAGGTATATAATATCCTTAAGGTATACCATATTCATTTATGGTATAGCATGTATTAGAATCATTTCCCTTTTCAAAGCCAAATAATATTCCATTATGTTTATATGCTACATTTTGTTTATTCACACCTCCATATGGATAATTGCCTGATTTTTTGACAGGTTTTTGATAAGATGCTTATTAATCTGCTGTCACCATGTAGACAAACTGTATTATCTTCTTCTCTTGAAATAAATTATATTTTTATATCAGAGAGGGAAAATACAAAACAATTTTTTGCACAGCATTTCTTACAAGAATGTCTTTCTTGGCCCAATCAACATATAAATATTTTGACTTTTCAAAATTTAGATGTTGGGATCATTTTGTTCTGCCTTGCCTTTGATAGGAATAAAAGTCATTAAATTATAAGGATTTATTTATAAGTCAAATTCAAGGTCCATACTTCTAGAACTTCATGTGTTTTCCCTTGCCACTGCTTTATGTCACTTAGAATAATATCCTCAAGGTTTTTTCATGTTATAGCATGTGTCAGAATCATCTTCCTTTTCAAGGCTAAACAATATTCTATTGTATTTCAGGATTACAAAACTGTCCCAGATGGCTTCACTCACATGTGAAATTTAGAGAAAGAAAACAAAGGAAGAGACAAAACTAGACCAAAATAAAACCCTAGAAATATGACAGCAGAATTGAGGCTACCAGAGGGAGAAGGAGGGGAAGTAAGGGGGCAGGAGAACCAATGAATGATTATGGGTTATTGGTGGTGAGCTTGGTATGGTATTATACACCTGAAGAGGGGTAAGTCTATACCCCTAATTCATAGAGTATTGAAAACCAACTTTACCTCAATAAGTAAAATACAGGGCCTCCCTGGAAGTACAGAGGTTAAAGTTTCAGCACTATCAAGAAATGACCAGCCACTGCAACATGAGTTTGACCCAAGGGCAGGAAGCTAACCCGCATGGCATAGCAGACCTCTCCTGCCTCGCCCACTGCTTTCCTCAGCATTGTATTTCAGTAGATCCACCTGTTCTGCTCCCCAATCTGTCTCTGGTGAATCTTTTCACCACCACACCTCTGGCTTATACCCCAATTCTTGTATGCATAAGTAAATCTTTTAAAAAATAAGTAAAATGCAATCTTTAAAGACCTAGTTTGTGAGCATTTTCTCCTTTGGTTCTCAGAATATACATGGAAGCTGTACGTTTTTGCTTCTGTTTTTTTGTCGGAAGAAGCCAAATGTCATACTTATCTCCCCAGACTCATTCTTGACCATGTTCCTTTTAACACTGCCCAATCTCCTGGACCCCACCACCTCCTCATACTCCATGTTTCCAGAGGACTGAAATCCCCTGAAGTGAAGTGCTGTTCTGGGCTCCCTGACTAATAAGAAGCAGTTCCTTCTTAGCAAAACATTCTTTCCTCAAATGTTCATTTAACCTTTGACATCTCAGCTTAAAGCACAAGAACACTTTATCTGCGCCTTTAAGGTCACTGAATGTCCCTTAACATGGCCCCTAAGATATTGCTTCTCCCCGCTGCTTTCAATCCTGTGAACACAGAATACATACCTAGTGTTCACAAATGTGTCTAATGTTGGTGCCTAAAAAGTACTTGAAAAAATACTTAAAAAAAACAATGAGCAAAGTGACCTCCCCAGCATCACAGGGAGGTAAATGTCAGATCTGGAACTGGAATCCAGTCTCTGATTCCACTAAAGGGCCAGTTGTCTATGTGGTTGACCAATTCATGTGTTTTCAAGATGAAAGAGACTAGTAATCAGGTAATAGGTGATCTGTATAACTAGGAATATGGGAACACTCAGTCAGTATTAATCAATAAAATGTTAAAATTAATTAGCTAAAACCATATAGCCAAAGTGTTCACAATACACTGAAGTCGTACTCTTGACACCATCCATGTGGAAACAGCAACTCCAACGTGAAAATACATCATGTCATTTAAATATTTGTCATAATGGACTTTAAAAAGTGTCAGACCTTGGCCACAATTTCTTCCCTCACTTTTTAAGCAACTTTTAAAATTGCATTATTATTTCTTGAGGTAAAGTCAGTTTACAACACTGTATGTGATTCATAGGTATGGGTTCACACCTGTTCAGGTGTTGTTGTTACCACATAAGTCCTACCACCAAAGTACCCATCATCCTCCACCACAGTCCACTGGGCCTCACCCCCTTTCCTCCCCACCCCTAGGGCCCCAACCTTCTGGTAGCCTCAACTTTATAGTCATATTTCTAAGGTATTTTTTATTTTCATTTTATCAGTTTCTTTGTTTTGTTTCTTTATAGTGCACACATGAATGAAATCATCCAATTTTTGTCTTGCTCTTGCCCACTTGTTTTGCTTAATACAATTCCCTCCAACTCCATCCATGTTGTGGCAAATGGCAAGACTTCATCCTTTTTTACATACATGAGTAGAATTCTGTTGCACTTATAGACCACATCTTCTTAATCCACCCAACTGTTGTTGGGCACTTGGGTTGTTTCCATAACTTGCTTATCATGAATAGAGCTGCAATGAACATAGGTGTGCATGTCTCCTTTTGAATTAGTATTTTTCTACTGTTTAGATAAATATCTAATAACATACCCTCTCACACCTGTAAAAATGGTTCATATCAAAAAGACCAGACACAAGTGTTGGCATGAGTGTGGAAAAGAAAGTACCTTCTCACACTGCTGGTGGGAAGGTAGACTTGCCCAGCAGACAAGTTTGGGAAGCTTGAACAAATAAAGAAAGTAGATGGGACTGCCACAGAAATCTGGAAATTAAGCTGATAATGCAAAGAGCTGATGATCTAATTATGCTACTTCATCAGTCAGGCTATACCTAAGACTAGTCACCCTAAGCAGTCAATGATGCCTGAAGTAGACAAAGAGACTTGGGACTCTGACTCTCTTTACAGCAGACTCCTCTTGTGGTGTCTGCTGCTTCTCTTCACCATGTATTTTTAAAAAATCTGCCTGTTGTATTTTCACTTGGTCTCGGTGAATACTTCCACCCCTAACAAGATGGATTGTTTCTTTGTTATCAGACACATAGGCTTCTCTCTCTTTGGCCAATCACACTAATGTGAATTTTGCAATTCAGAAGTTAGAATATTGCTTATGGTCCCCAAATGCACTGCTCAACCAGAAACGATCTGATATCTTTCCTTTAAAACAGTAATTTCTAAAAAGATCATTGTATTGCTTTTAAGAAATACATTTTTTAGCTTTTCATCCTTCCTTGGGAGAGAGGAAAATCCATTTCTCTCTCAAGAAGAGAAAAATGAAAGAAATGTTTTGTCCTTTCTGTCTCTTTATTCCCGAAGAAGAAAAAAATGGGCTGCGAGAGTGGAACATAGGTAACCCACCCCCTCCCAGCAGATTCAAGCTTGCTCTCCATCCCTGTTCCTCCATGTGAGAAGCAACCTTAACAGACTTGCCCCTGACAGACACAACCTACAGAACTGAACTGTGCTATTTGCAGCTGGGTAAATCAGTTCAACTTATGGGGAAGCAATTAGGAAACTTGACTACAACCTCTTCTTTAAGCCAATCTGCTATTTCCAACCCAAAAGCCAATATCCATTTATCTTATCCCACTGTCTATCTGGCTTAAAATTCAGAAGAAGACAAGGGAATAATTAATTACCAAATCTCAATGACGGTCTAATTTTCATGGCTCCTCAGAGCCCTTGGCTGATTACATTGCTTCCATCTCAACGTCACCAGGAAAAAAGCAGGTGTTTATAATTTTACAGCCACCCTATGGATTCTGCTGCTTCCAAGATGTGTGACTTGGGCTGCAGAAGAATTGTCTCAATTCTCTGACTTATAAACAGGACAAAAACAGCCACCAAGGTTCACTTTTGTGAGCATGCAATGAGTTCATTGTATAACACATCAAGCGTAGGATCTGCAAACAAAGGTCTTGATTTGAATCCTAGTTCTGGTTTCCCCAGAGAGATAAAACTAAGCAGAATATAGAGATGTCCTGCATAAAGCAACATTGTTTACCTAACCTGAGAACACAATTTAAAAAAAAAAAAAAAGATTTATTTATTTATGCATACAAGAGCTGGGGTACAAGCCAGAGTCCCGGGAGGTGAGAGGATTCACCAGACAGAGTGAGGAGCAGAACAGGCAGAATGACTGAGACACACTGCTGAGGGGAGCAGCGGGCACAGCAGGAGAGGTCTGCTGGCCATGTGGGTCCCCTGCCTGGCCGGCAGCAGGGATCGAACTCATGCTGCAGCGGCTGCGGTTCGCTTCATAGTGCGTTGCTTAACCCACTGCGCCACCAGGGAGGCCCCCTGAGAGCACAATTTTTATAACACTCTGGACCATTTAGATTTACCAAACATATTCAGCTGTCCCGGTCTTCCCCCTGGGGTTCTCTCCCTGAAATACCACTATGAAAAGTATGTGTGTGAAGCTCCTTTTTACTGCAAACCCGAAAGAAATAGCCCCAATCACCCACGCAAGTGGCAGCTGAGCAGGGAGCTTCCCTTCGAGCCTCCAGCCTGCAATAGTATCTGTGGAAAACGTCACCAAGAAAGCCTCTGAGAATTTTTTTTCACTGCTCTTAGGAGCAAATCCAAGGGGGCCAGATAGCTGAGATAAAGACTCATATTGGATCACTGGGACCATTGTGTTTGAACAAACACCTCTGAAAGGTAGGACAGTCTTTGAATTTTTTCTCTTCCTAGAAACTGAAACTGAGGGTATGTAGGATTTCCTTATCCTGGCCTCTTGTGCAATTTCCGCTTCACTCTCGACTTCATTTTGCTCTACTTGTCATCACTTCATATTCTAGGGGCTTATAAGCTCTCCTTTGTTCCTACTATTTTCAGCCTCCTCCTTATCGCCCCGCTGATAGTGGTTCCTTCCTTGGTCAATGGTCTTAGCTTCCACTCTGAAGTCCCTAGACTGACTGGGGCCGTCCTGCTGAATCCCCCTGGAGCTGGTGGGTCCTTTTTCTTTCCTCAAGTATTTTCAGTTTCTTCTCTGAGGTTGACATGGTGAAAACAAAGGAATTATGTCCTCTATTTTGGCTCTGTGAACATTTTATCTTGACAAAGGCTCTGTCCAATTAAAAGTGCCTGACTGGGGCGCAACCCCACAGTTTTCTGCTACAAGAACAATTGGTTTCAAATGGAAGTGGTGGTGCTGCTGGTGGGAGATGTGAGTGTGGGTGCGTTGACTTTGCTGAGGCTGCATTTCAACAGGAAGTAGTAACAATTGCTATAAATTTGCATTCCAGGTCCATTTTATCCACTTGTGGATCAGGTAGCTGCCTAAAGTACCTCAGTTTTCCTGGCCTGCTTGGTGAATACCCAAAGTTACCTGAGAGGCAAGAGCCTTTTCATCTCCATTCAGAGGTAAGGATTAACATGAACATGTAAACATGCAACTGAGTTAGGTGACATCTTGATTAAGACAGTGGTTCTCCACTGGTCGGTTCCCACCTCACACACCTGCAGGAGGAGACACATCCAACACAGCAGTGTTCTCAGGGGCCTTCATTCTTAAAATGTTGAAGTTAGAGGGGCAGAAGACTTTTGGAACCATTGGCATTAATTTCCTTTTTAATAATATTAACTTTGATAGAGGGATAGAGACAGGGGACGAGATTTATAGAATGGACAAATCATGAACACTGAAGATAGATTTAATGACCATCTTAATCCTGCCCAAGGCTGGTTCTGCAATATCCAAAAGCAAAAATGCCTCCAGGATAACTCAGTTACTATAACATGTAGCCACTCAGTTAGCACTTTTATGCAGTTATAAAAATCACCCACCTCCCTTTATCTACTCTTAATTGAGTCTGACCAAACCCTTAGTGCAAAGGACCCCTTATCAGATATATATCAAGCCCAGCTATCTCTGCAAGTAGAGAGCATAGTAGCATGCAGAACACAGAGTGGATAAATAGGAGATATTCTGTATCCCACACCAAAGGAGGGAATTAGACACGTTTGATTCTTATGCCTTCTCCGAAGACTATACTTGTGCTGTTTTTAAGAAGAGAAAACAGAAACAAAGTATTTAAAGAACTTGATCACATAGGTATTGACCCGGAAGACCTTCAGTCTTTCTATATCATTTCCTCCTCTTCTTTTATATCCTGCAAAAAAATGCTCAAGACCCACAGATCAGTTCCCAGCTACTGGAGAGATGGACAGTGAACCAGGTGCCTGGGTTGGTACTCTTTCAGTGATGCACAATTAGAAACATTCCTAGAGCTTCAAGCTGGGTACTCCTGTTCTAATATTACATAATCAGGTGTAGTAGGTATCACCCAAGAGTGAACTATTGAAAGTGTTCACAAAACAGACCAGTTTGCTCATTCCTGGAGATGTAGGATGGAACATCATACCTCTAGTCTCTAGGCATGCACTGTGGTCAGAAGCTTGAGGCCAGATAACATCCACACTCTGCCCGCCAAACTTCCAAAGGGAAAGCTGGATTCCTGGTATAGTCTTGGACAGTGACTCTTGAAATGTGATTCCTTAAGCAGCAGCAGTGGCAGAGCCTCAGAGCCTGGTGGAAACACAAATTCTCCAGCCAATCCCCAACTTACTGAATCTAAAACTCTGAGGGTGGAGTCCAGCAATCCGCGTTTTAACAAAGAAAAACGCTGCAGGGGATTCCAAGGCACATTACAGTTTGAGAATCACTGAGCTTTTCCCTACGCCTTTATACTTCCATCATCCATTGGTCCAAGCGATCAGCTAAACCACAAAGATTTAGTGATCACCAGCTGAACCAGGCTTGGTAGAACTGTAAAAGAAGCTTCTCAACCCTCAAGGAGTTACACGCAGGGAAAACAAACAGAGAACAATTTGTAATAGCACACAACCTCAAGCAACATTGTCTAGGTCAGCCTGATAGAAAGAACTGTATGGCTGTTACATATGGTTAGCAGAAATCAGCCAATTATAATTCAGGTGAGCAGAGACAATGCATAGTCAAACACCACTTAAAACTGCAAAAGATCTGTGGATTGCTAACTCACTGTAGCAGCCAATGGCTCGCCTAAAACTAATCCCTGAGAAATGGGATGGTTCTTGGAAAAAAGCATAAAGGACCTGAAATTTAAAATCACAAACAATTCCAGATTCTACACATAATTGTGTTTGGCTGCAAACCAAAGGCTGAGTGCTCTGTGTGGGAAATGCTTTTGGTCATGCATCAAACCATACTCATGCCTGTAGACAGTGGTCGTCACATTTAAGGATTCCAATCTCTTAGTCTGAGCAGATGACTAAGCAGACCAGTCAGAATAACAGATACAATTCAGCATTTTGAATTGACTCGGGCATAAGGGATTAAGGTGTCATACTTGGTCAACAAATAATTGACTGTCAATTTACCAATTCACGAAATGTCTTCTGTATATAGAACACTTATTGGCTTTTGTACCCACATTTGAGAAGTTCAAAAATGTCACAGAGATGCCAGAAACAACAAATAACCAATTAAAAAGTACAAAAATAAGAACTATGTCAATACCATGAATGATCTTAACTAAGCAGCCTTATCCAAGGAGTAACTAGAACTGGATATTGTTAGTGAAGGAAAATGGAACTAAAGTATGGAAAATCAACAGAAGGTAAAGACAGGAAAACAGAATGAATAATGGTGGGAGGTCAGAGGGGGAAAGGATTTAAACAAAATCAAGAACATTGATTTACCTGAGAATAAAAACACAGAGCAAGCAGTAAGGAGGGACAGAAAGGCCTAGGGGCTTTGAGACTTGTCTAGAAACCCATCTGTATTTTTCTAAAGTATACATACAGGACTCAAGACAAAATTCTAGAAAGGACAATGGCACTAGAGCAATGATGCCTGCAGATCACTTCCTGCTCCTCAAAGCATTGAGCGCAGGAGGCTCCATCTTGTTTGTGGTTGTGGAGTTTGAGGCAAAGGTGAGGACAAACAGCACAGACAATGAGGTGGGCTGAGTGGGAGAATAGCCAGCAGTGGGGCTTTGTCAGGGTGCTGGCCTGACTACAATGAAGAGCCACTAAATATCCAACCCAGGCGCATGAAATCCTGATCTCTCCTGAAGATAATAAGATATTTGGTGCTTTTTGATCCATCTTCCAACATTTCTACTGCAGCACCAGAGCTCAAAACCATTAACTTAAAATACTGGTTCGGCAGACCTCTCCTGCTGTGCCCGCTGCTCCCCTCAGCAGTGTATTTCTGTTGATCTGCCTGTTCTGCTCCCCGCTCTCTGTGGTGAATCCTCTCACCACCCCCCACACCTCTGGCCTGTACCCCAGTGCTTGTATGCATAAATAAATAAATCTTTTTAAAAAAATGCTGGTTCTAAAGAAAAGAAAGAAAGGAATACTCTGGCCAGCCGTTAAGGTCAATAGTTTCTGATGTCAGCACTAAACAGGAGGTCATTTAATTGGGTCTGATAATTGAGGGTTCACCCCTCCCTTCTTTCTCCACTCCCCACCATTTTCCACTTCTCATGGTCCTCTGTGTCACTCAAAGTTGCAAACATTTGGTGAAAATATTTCACAAAATCAACTGAATCACAAATATTTCTTGTTAAATTTTAATTCTATAGTCTTCTGGATGACCTCCACCCTTCTTCAATTATGCCAGAGTGGGGAGGAGCCAACCTTTCTTTCCTCTCACACGTAATGTATTCCTTGGAGAAAATGTGCAAACTTAGACCTGTGTGAAGAAGCAAAAAACTAGCCCATAATCTTAATCCTCTGAGATAATTATCAGAATCATCCGGCAAGTCCACTGTCCCTACTCTGGTCCCACCCCCTTTGTTCCTGGACTACTGCAGCCATTGTCTGCACCAGTTTCACCTTGTCCACCTGCCCATTCTCCTCCGACAAGCATAGCAGCTCCTATCTCCTGCCTCCTTCTATAATTTATTTTCTCCCAGGGACACATTTCCCTCCCTGAGAGCCCTAGTTCTCAGTTCAAATGTCCTCTTATCAGAAAACCTTCCATAACTAGTCTATCTGAAAGTAACCACCACTACCCCAGCACCTACTCAACTCTGCTTTTGAACACAATGCTACCTGGGGTGTGTGTCCATTTCCTGCTGGCTCGTTGTCTGACTTCTCTCACTTGAGTGGACTCTCCATGAGGACAAGGACTCATTCACTGCTGTGCATACAGCACAGAATACAGGGCCAGGGCAGTGAGGTGCCCTCCACACGTATTTGTTGAATTGAGTGAATGAGTAGATCAACTGACACTTGTATACAGTGTCTTCTTTCCACAAGTGTTGGTGTTTCATTTCTAACTGATCTCAAGCACATCTTAGGTGGCGCTCACTTCATACCGCTTCAGCATCAGACACATCTATCTGTAGCTGGGAGGTTGCTTGACATCTGTTGAAGATAGAGTAGGCCTTTGTGTCATCCCAGGCATCCCATCATCTATGCAAGTTGCTGCCCGGAGCACAGGCTCAGCAGCTCCCCAACCACAATAGTCAGATAGAACAACACCACACCACAAAGCCTGCAGGATTTTCATCTGGATCCGCATGCATGATAATCTCATCTCCAGGTCCTCTTTTTCCTAAAGATCAGACTAGAACTTTTTCCTCTTGCGCAATCCCAGTGTATGACTGCTTCACTCTGTAACATTCTGCGATTTCCCACCAGTAAAGGCCCCCTGTTGATGATGACGACGATGATGATAGGTTGACTCACATTATTTCTCTGACCATTTAAATCCCCTGGTAGTTGCAGTTTGTCAGTCAGCAACGTTTATTGACCATCATGTGCGGTGCCGTCTGCCAGCTGCTGAGGGAAATGATAAAAGTATGTGCTATAAAGCAGTTGTCGTGGCCATGGAAAACACTGGATGAAATTCATTGAGTGATTTGTTATGGAGCTCTTTGGTTCTATAGTCACACTCATACTCAGTTCTTCTTTGGTTAGCTTTTATTCTAAACCCAAGGTATATTTTATAAAATTGTTCATTTCAATCCAGTGAAAATAGCTAATGTTCAAATTAGGAGTAAGAGAAAAACCAGATCATAAAAGAAGCACTGTAAACTTTCACCAGAAAGCGTAAAATAACTGGGAAACTGGTAGACACTCACCAAAAAGAACCTTTTGGGACTGCAGCAACACAAGAAATCTGCTCCCTTTGAATAAATTCTGTATTTCACATCTAATTTCTTTAGATTATGTGACAATTCAACAAGCCTAAATTGAATTGTGTCCTTCCATACACGTGTGCATGCGTGCACAGGCACACACACACACAAACACAGGTGAGCACACACACACACACACGAGTTTTGTTGAGAGAATGAATGACTTAAGCAAGACTGAAGCAAACAGTTAACTTACCTAAGAGAACAAGGCGGACAGTGCAGCTGCCCTCTCAATTTGCACTCCTTATTCCCTCATTACGAGCACCCACATTTTGTACGCGGCAGCACTGTAGCCCAATGCAGGCATTCATCTTTCCAGAATCTTACAGGTGGAGCTGGTTGTAGTACCTGGCACAGGACAATGAGGTAAAGTGGAAGGAGGTAGCTTGACTGTTCTCATGAAAGGCTGAATACAGCTGGCAGATACCTTGGCCCTCACCCTTTTCCCCTTTTCTCAGCCTTGACAATAGATAACATGCCTCCGGGGAAGAGCAAGTTTCACGTTCCCAGGAGTATGTAAACCACATGATCAGGGTAGTGGGGTGAGGGGGGCAGTTAGAAAAAGCTTGAGCCCTTAGTGGCCCTCTGAGTGGCCCCATCAGCCCAGCCCAGGACCTTGCTGGAGCTACTCAGTCTGGTTTCTGTCACATGGGCCTCGTGTCATCTGGCTGACAGGAGGGCTGTCCCAAGGTCCTGCTGGTGGGTGATTTGATGTGGATGTCTCTGGCATGTCCCAATTAATTCTTCTTTTTCTCTCTGCTTGTATGTTTTAGTCTCCACCACTCCATCAGCCTGGTTCATATCACTATGATTAATTGTAAAATTTTGTTTCTTAAAAATAACATTTTAAAGTCTTCATCAACATAGCCCGTCTTACCATGATTGTAGCATTACTTTGACCTCAGAATCTACGTACTATTTGTTAGTCGTCTATTTAAAGTCTTGGTGTGGACCATGGAGGAGAGAGGCCTCTATCACAGTGTAAACGCACAGGCTTCATGTCACAGAAACCAGGCTTGACTCCTTTCTCAGCCCTTGACAAGCTTCGTAACCTTCAATATGCTAGTTCATGTTTCCTTTCTCTGCCTCTGTCTCATAAATTTGTGCTCCCACACATCCTGCCACATCCTGCAGAAGTCACTCATGTCCTTGCCTTTCTCCCCAAGTGGCAGGTAAGCATTTTGAAAGCAGAGACAAGTCACAAGATCTCCTTCTCCACTGCACAGAACCCCCAACCTCTTGTGACCTGGAGGGTACTCAATGAGTATTTTTTGAAACTGTAACTAAACAACTCTGACCTCACAGCTGACTATTCAACTTCCAAAAAATGACATTTCCCAACAAAGAGAGATTAGAAAACATGGAATTTGAAGATATGAGAAGCAGCTGGAAGGTGACCGCCATGAGCAGCCAGAGGAAATAATCTACCGGAATGCACCCACCAAACCAGCATGCGCATAGCATCTCCCACGGGAGGGCTCTGGGCCTGCTCAGTCTTTCTCCTGTTGCTTCTTAGAACAACACATGGAAATTTAAGAGGCTACTCAACGGAATTCAAAGTCAGTTGGAAAGAACATGACACCCCAGACCTCAAGTCCATTGCGTTCCTTGGGCTTGGCTTCCTTCCTGCCCAGGGCCGGATGGCCCGCAGGGAGGTAGAATCTTGTTCTCCAGACATAAGATACCATCACTGGCATCTCAGAGCCACTAGCACCTGAGGGCCCCAAGAACAAGTGGTGCAGAAGGGACAGGGTGATGCTGCTTCCCCAGCAGGCTTCTCTGTGCCCACTTTTTTCAGAAGCAGAGCCAAACAGAAAACTCCTCCAGGATCTGGAGAGTAAGTGACAGCGAGGTCACTGCTAAGATCTATCTTATCAGGCACTGTGCAAATCACTTCCAGCACCACCTCGCAGCATCCTTATGAGATGTGGGCTACCATGATCTAGTCCATAGATGCAGAAATAGAGGCCTAGAAAGATAAAGCAGGCCTTGGGAAGCTGTCCAGCGAGAGAGGGAAGAATCTGAATGGAAACCTTGGTCCATGATAAACAACCTCAAAGAACCTAGTGCTTAATTGAATACACACTCCCATACACACTTATATACACATGTGAATTCACACAGATGCACATATGGACTCACACGCATGTCATATATTCAGCGCACATGTTCACACACATAAACCCACATCCATATACTCATAACACATGTATGTTAACATATATACCCATAATGCACACATACTCATACATTAGTCATGCATATGCATATACTCACATACACACTGCACCACATTCATATAAACACATGTACCACATATGTGCACACACACACTCAAATGGCATCCGGTCCAGGACTGCCCTTCTCTTTCCTTTTCATTCCTCATAAAGGTCCTTTAGTTAACTCTGGAAGCTCTTGGAGAAATCACAGGGTGTTTAAAGGTTTTGCAAAGAGCAGAGACAGAAAGATTTTTCAGTGATGAGGTGATGTTTTGTATAGGACCTTTTTAATGACCAATTAATAAATCTCATTTTCTTGACCTACTGAAATGATGTTTTGATCCAAGGAAATTACTCGTTTCAGGTTGGTTTTATGAAAAGTCAAGAGGATAAATACAGAGAACTGTCTACCTATTTCAGACTTAAAAAAAACTTCCCTCTCACCTTATGAGACTGTTCCCCTATCTCTTCGGTACATACTTCTTTTATTACACACGATGTCACAGACAGTAAGGAGACTATCCTTCGAGAGCTTCTATTTGAAGTGGTTCAATGAAACGATGAGTTGCATTCTCAGTGCTCTATTCCAGGTTCTGAGATATTTTCCACTTTTTTCCTTTCCCACAACTAACACAAGGAAAATGGACTGTGGGTCAGGTAATGTAAGCAACAGACAGGGAAATTATTGCCAAAAATGTAACCACCCCATCCACTCCAAAGGAAAATATTCATTAAAGTGACACATGTTAATAGAATTGAACTCCAAACACTTGTTTGGACATCCAGATGTCGGAAAGTGCCATATCCTGATTAGCTGAAATAGTCTCAGTTCTTTCAGATCTTCCTTCCTTATTTTGATTGCAAATCAAGTTTCAGGAAAATTCTTTCCCACTACTGTCTACTGATCACATCACTAAGGCATGTAAAAATCTTCCTTGTTTCCTATAAGAAGAAATGGAAAGCACAACCACAAATATTTGTGTAAATGTCACCATGTATTATTGGAAGCTTTGTTCAGTCTGGTGGAGTTCTTGCAGCAAGCCCTCCTTGCTGGACGGGCTGCAGACACTTCCCAAACGGAGGCCATGCAGACACACCCACACCCTCACTCGCTAGCCCTCCGGTTTTTAAAAGTGGCAATGATTTTCCACCTCTTTGATCCCCTTTCTGAAGTCTTCAGATGGAAGGTGTGCGCTCATCAGCACTGATTTTAAGCCACGAGGAAGAGAAAAAGCGAAGGGGCTGCTGTCTCCCATCTACAACAATAAAGGGAATTTGCAGAAAGAGAGAAAAATACACTGGGATCCAGGCCAGCGCAGCACCCTGGCCTATCAGCCACTGGAGAGGAAGAAAAGAGTGAGAAGCAATCCTCAGCTTTAACTCTTTCCCGGCAAGCTCTGAGCCAGATGCCCGGATTCCATTTTTATGGAATTAGATCATAAATGGGACCAAGCTCACTGTTCACTCACTTGTCACCAAATAGCAAGAATGTGGTGTCCTAACATGGAAAGAATGTCATGCCCTAAACATTTATTTCTGACCATGTCTTTCCCAGCCTTGAGATCAAAACTTCGGCTAACAGATAAGCATAGGTCGTGGACTCTTTCTGCTACCCACTCTTTACCGCCCCTGTTAGAGAGCCCCTGCTTGCCCGGTCTGGCACATTCATGCACTTTAGCCTGGCAGGGGCTGCAATGATCTTTAACCTCAGTTATGTTTGTCCAAGAAGTCTGCCTCGCATTTTCTCACACCCATTCATCCCTCTGGTAGGAACACGGTTTCTCTCTGCATCTTCCCTGGTATCGCTGGTGTTTCTAGGAAAAGCATTCTATATTTTATGAACTGAGTGAAGATTGCATTTCTCCAGTTCTATTACCCATTCATGTTTCTATATGCAGTGTGTGTATACCAGGAGACATGTGGGAGGGAAGATGGATCCACTGGTTTCTCCAAGCCATCAGGGTCCAGCCTGTATTATCTTTGGGCAACATCATTAAATGACAGAAGTGGCCTGAGTGCCATAAGATCTGCGCTAAGGGGTGATTCACCACAACAAAATCAGCAGTGTTTCTTGCCCAGTAGTCAAATGCTTTAGTCCTGCAGAGTTCATCCTGCATCAATAGAATGGTACTTTCTTATAGAGAAAATTCTAGATTGACCCTTTCTCCACAGACTCTTTTAATACTGTGATTTTCTTCCCAACTCCATGACTAGCACTTGCCATGTGGTTACCTGACAAGATATCGGAGGATTTGTTTGATATCAGATATTCTCAAACTTTAAAACAAAGAGAAAACTCCTTAATGACGAAAAGGCAAACTGGACAAAATGAATGACCTGAGTTAATTAGTTATGATACTTATATAAATTTTTATTTGGTCAAATGTACTTTCATTAGTAAGTTTTACCAAAAGACATTTGCACACACATAACATACATGCATATATTGTGTATATCCGTAGGCACTGTGTATGCGTCTATGCATATTTGTTTTTTCTTTCTCTTGAATCAAATATCAGTGTTCCACAAACTGGAAGCTCTGTTGAAGACACACACCAATGTTTTATTTTTCCTTGAATTATTCCCAAGAAGGGAAAAAAATCACAATCATCAACTTCCTGTACAGACTCATTTCAGAGGGTACAGCCGAGTGACTTTATGTGTCTTGGACATCACTGTCTCTACTCTGGGCCAGGGCCGTCTTACCAGACAAGTCACTATGAGCCCAAGTCTCCCAGGGTCACCAGCAGGAGGTTGTGCAAGGTTGCAGCCTCCCCCGGAAGTTCAGAGTCATCCCTTCTGTTCACTTAAACTGACTCACACTGACCAGGACTTACTTCCTCCTACTGAGAAGCCATCTTTCAAAGAATTCCCTGAGATCTTCTCTCTCTAAGGAGAGGGAAACCTTAAAGTCCTATCATTGTTTTCCTCAATGTTCATTGGGTTCTTTCTTTCCTTTTAACTGATATCATAAAATTATTTCTTACAGTATTTTTTTTTTTTTTAATTTGAGGTAATGTTGGCTTACAACAGTGTTCAGGTTCACACTTCTTGAGGTCTATTTACACACCCCAACCACCACCAGGGCACCTATATTTCTCCCCCACATCCATTAGGGCTCCTTACATACTTTAATCACCACCCCACCCACCTGTCTACTAGCCTCAGTTCTACAGACATATTTTTAGGGTTTGTTTTATTTTTTTTTTCTGTCTGTTTCTTTGTTTCTTTCTATATATTCCACTTATGAGTGAAATCATTCAGAATTTGTCATTCTCCCGACTTATTTCACTTAGCATAATCCACCCCCCATCAGTTCTATCCATGTTGTTGCAAATGGCAACAGTCCATGATTTCTTATAGCTGAGTAATATCCCAGTGTGTGTATTAGACCACATCTTCCTGATCCACTCAGGGCCCAGTACTGCAACATCTCCAGATGTCTCAGCAACCCCTTTCTCCCATCTACACTATTCTAACCAGACCCCATCAAACAGTGTTCTAATCAGGAGTTTTTCACTTAAAAAAGAAAACAACAGAAACTACAAACAGAATAACATATTATTAACTATGCATTGATAGCATTATAATAGAATTAAAGATATTAAAATATTTTCCATCAAATATAACTTTACCTTTTTGGCCAAGATTACAGTTCAGCACACTGGATGATGAAAGTGCTCTTTTGTTTCTGTTTTGATTTTATCACAGTTTTAGCTTTTTTGGTATTTTGTTGTCTAATACATAACAAAAATACAAATAAAATTTTGCCTTTCTTTCGACTCCCTCATTTATCTAGTAATGCCCCTAATTTACTTGCGAAAACACTCAGTTCACTTTTTTTGGTCAAAATATTTCCCCAAGAGAGGATGCCCAAGATGAGACACAGAACATTTTTAATGGGGTGTGTGTGTGTGTGTGTGTGTGTGAACAAATTTCTGTTGATACATAGGATAGATTCAAATTGTTGTCAGTCATGACTTATATGTGAGTCATTTTTTTTTTTTTCAGGATCATCATGTTCACACAGGGTCTTGTTAGGGGGACAGTGAGAACCACAGCTATTACTCTCCACCCTCCAATTCAGGATCCACTTAAACATCAGAAGAAAGAGAGAAGAATGCAAGAGGAATGAAAGGAAAGGAAGATTAAAGAACAGCTCTTTTGTGTATATTAATAAGCAAAATTAAAGGTCTGAAACCATCAAACCTCACCCAGCTCATATCCTATCTTAAGCAGTTCTCATCTGTCCCCCAAATCATCCACATTGGCTGGAGGACTGAGTATACTCACCCCTTCCTGACCTGGCCAGTATGAGCTTAAATAGAGACAATTCCATCCCAAATATATTTGTTCATTGTTTGAGTAAAATCATTCATATTCATTAAGCTCAGCAGATTTCAACAGCTTTCCCAGTATCTCAAGTTTTCTTCCTATGAATGATGTGTCTTGGTCTTTAAAATAACCAGTAAAAGCCATTGATTTAATTGTTAAAGTAACAACCAAAAGCACTCAGGTCTTGTTATTTTGGCCCTTAGCAACATCCAGCCCTTAGTTTGTTGAAGGGTGGGAAAGGCTGGGGAAAAGCAAAGAAAAAGCAGAAACCTGCTGGGCATTATTCTAATCAGGGCTTTCTGTTTGGCACCAGGCACAGACCAGTGCCTGTTCTGCTGGGCACTGGTCCCCAGGGTGCTGGAGAGGAGAATAGCAAGCCGAGCAGGTGCCCAGCTTCCCCTACCCACCATTCAGGAGGACTTTCATTTGCTTTGTGCCAGAGAGTTGGTGGGCAGCTAAAGAAACCCTAAGCTTGCTTTGGGGCAGCTCAAGTAGGATAAAGCAACGAGCCCTCCATGACTCCAGACCAGGCTACGAGGAGCAACCTGAGAAAGAGCTCAGAGAGACAATGGCCTTGGTCTGGGGACAACATCTCGGCTATTGAGTCAGCACACGGGTGAGAAATATCTGTCCTTCCTTATAGCATTAACACAATCTCCCTTCTTGAAGTGCTGTGAAAAGGGCTTCGCTGCATGCAAGCACAGAGGGAGATTTGCACTGCACTTTCTCTTTTCTTTTTGGTCTAAGGATACTCTGGCTACAAAGGGGATTCCTAAGGATTATGGAAAGAAGCAAGATGGTAGGGTGTAAAGGAGAGAGCCTGTGGCATGAGACTCGGGAGACCTGACCGAGCTGGGAAGACAAGGCATCTAACTTCAGCAGGTCTAGGCTTTCTCCAGTGTGAAATATGACTCAGGTTGGGAAACGTTGACTTAAGTGAAACCATTTTAAGATGAGGCCAGAGCTGGCACTGAAGAAAAACTGCTTTGCTGTCTTGTTTAAACTGGATCAGACCCTTGGATAAGGCCAAACTATCAGCATACCCAGAAGCCAGCAAGAACCAGAATATATTGTTTAAGAAGAATGAAATTTTGCCTACTTTAACCTTGTAACCCCTCTGTCTGATCATTTCACCTTATGACCCTTCCACTTGACCTTGTATTTTTGTTCCTTCTTCAGCTGACCATTACATCCTTCTTTTTCTGTCTCTAATAATATCTCTCCTCCAGTTATTATTTGGGTTCCTACCTAAATCTGTGTTCCCCAAATTGCAATTCCTCGTTTCCATGTAAATGTTCTTTTAATGACCTCCTAAATTTTTAGTTTGACAGACTAATTTGTCTCCAACTCACCCACATTATGAGATTCTGAGACTTAATGAGACGCATGTGGTAGCTGATATTATCAAATATTGGTGCCCAGCTGTGTGGACAACACACTTGAATGAACCAATGTGAGTCCATATTCTATGAGGTATCTCCCCTTCATGTGTAACAAAAGTCAATGCTGAGGGGGAAAAATTAATGCAATAAAACAAAATAAATTGTGATCTCCAGAACTGGAAATCAAATTAGCAACCATAAATTAATAGTTGTCAAACTGACTGAACTGTTCGTTGTTTACCAAAATGATAGTCTGGAAAAGAAAAATTAAGAATATGATATAAATAATATTGAACAGGAAACATAAACCAATAAAAATAATTCATAGTGTATGAAGGTGACACATAAGTAAAATGTGGATAAAAAGAAAGGGATGGCAAAATTGTTGGTATTTGATATTAAACTTACTGGCAATGTGAATAGTAGAAAGTTATAAACCAACTCAAAGACTTCCAGAAAGTCTTGCATACAAATCTACTAATTAGCTGCAGTAACTCTGAAAGGCACATGGTATGAAACCTCAGTTTTGTGGACTCAGCAGCATGCCATGAATAACCATAATAGGATAGCATTATGGAGGATTAGAGACAGAAGTAGTCACTTTCCCTCCACCTGGGAAATCAGGCAGACTCACTGAGTGAGAACTCCTAGTGGCCCATTAAACTAAGCATAGATAAAGGGCAAAAAGTTGTCTATTTAAATCTTTCCCCTCTCTACACCCGTCCAGGAGTTAATACAGACATAACACGTGGATGAGATTCAGCAAAAGTTCAATGAATACATTTGCACACTAAACAGGAGGGTGATCATTCCTTTATCTTTTTCATCTTTGTCAATTACTCACTACTCATTCATGTAAATACCATGAATCAATGACTCCACTAGATTGGGGGAATAAAATGTGATCTAAGCAGACTTGATTCCTTTTTATGGAGAAAACAGACATTAACCAGATAATTACATGGAAATGCTGTATACAATTTTAAATAATCATACCTAAAGGAGAACGATGAGAAGCCCCAACTTTGTTTTGGCTAAAGGATGAGAAAATTGATTCCAGAAGCTTCCTTGCAGTACAGACAGTTGAACCCTCATATCTGAAAAAAGAATAGCAGCCAACCAGGCATAGATGGGAAAAAGCAATTTGTCCCCTAGTCACAGGGACTAACATGAGTGGAACAAAGCATAGCAGATGGGAGAGAATTTTGAAAAAGAGGTTGTGGTTGCTGGAGCACAGATAAGGAGGAGATGCAAGAAACACAGCAGATGTTGGCAGCAGCTGCATACTACAGCCACAGTCTAGGTAATAGTGAGAATTACCATCCTTAGCAGCCAGATACTTTGTATAAGACACCCTGCTATGAGCTAACTGAGCATGCCTGGAAGGCAAAGCTCTATCCCTCCCCTCAATCATATAAGACTCTGCTTTCTGAAAATAAGATACTTTCTACACGATTTTATAAAAAGCAGGGATTAAGCACCCCGCTAGGAGCATCCGCAGCCACTGCAGCATGAGTTTGATCCCCAGCCAGGGAGGGAACCCACATGGCACAGTAGACCTCTCCTGCCTCACCTGCTGCTCCCCTCAGCAGTGTATTTCAGTTGATCTGCCTGTTCTGCTCCCTCCTCTGTCTCTGGTGACTCCTCTTACCCCCTGCAACTCTGGCCTGTACCCCAGTTCTTATATGCATAAATAAATAATTTTTTTTTTTAAAAAAGAAGCTTACATATGCTTCTTCTAGGGACCAAATGAGTGACCACAGGTACTCAAAGAAAAGGGGAGCTGCTGAACTTGGGAAATCAGAAGAGCCAGAAAGCCATGCAGAAGAGGTAGAATTTGACCTTGACAATAAGGGGGGCAGGGAGCAGGGGACAAGTCACACAGAATTTCCAAGTATGAAATCTAGAGAAGAAAATTGACAAGGATGCTTGGGGAGCCATCCTAGGACACCTGACCTTGTCGAATCAAAGGAAAACAAGATTTTTCAGATGAATCGTCACATAAAACCACAAAATGCCTTGTGACAGATTTCAACTGAGCTTTTCCCTATATTCTGTCCAGAGAATAGATGGTGCACATCAGTTTATTTTTGCTTGTGTAGTCATCCCACAAAGATTAGTTTAGCAAAAGCACAGCATGCATTTGAATATTTCCATCTGCAAACAGAAGGGACTATATCTTTTCATAGAAATTAACCCGAGATTCAAGAGAATGAACCAACAAAGGCTGACCTGTACTTAGTTATCTGTTCTGTATCCCTCCAGATAAACTGAAAGCCCATCCCTGCACTTAGTTGTATTTGTCTTTCAAACCATTTTCAAGCACTTTCTTCACCACACAATGTTAATTAAAATTATGTTTCAGGAAGATTTTGCATGTTAATTCATGTTCACTCTCGAAAAGGACCTTCTGTGGTTAGTGATTGTGTTATCTCCATTTCAAAGTTGAGGAAACTGAGGCACAAAGGAGATGTAACTTAAAAGTCATAGCTGGTCATATAATGAATATAGATTTGAACCCAGAACATTAGGCTCCTGAATTACACTCTTACACTTTCCAGCATTCTACCTCTTTAATGTACAAAAACCAGGAATAGACAAACCTAGACAGAAAGACACAGATAGTAAATGTTTTCTTTTTGTAGGCCATACACCATCTCTGTCTTTATTGCTCCACTGTTGCAATAGGTCAACGAATGAGCTGGCTAGATTTGCCCCAGGCAATCCTGACCCAGCCCTAAAATAAACTGCCATTGCAAATAACCAAAGAATCACTTTTTGTGTATTTTTGTAACATGATAAGGATTTTGCTTTTTCAACTTTTTAGTTGCCATTTGTACATATTCATGTACTTATTCAAAAAATACAGGTTTGGGTCCATACTCTGTGCCAGGTGCTTTCATAGACTAAAGAGGTATCCATGAATCAGGCAGTTTCTAGCCTCCTAGAGCTACATTTGAGTGGAACAGAGGACAACAAACAAACAATAGAGAGATGCTGGATAGCTCATAGATTGGCAGGTGGTGATAAGTGCAATGAAGAAGAATAAGCTGGGTAGGGGACCAGACCAGCCATGGGCGCTCCTATAGACTGCAGGGCCAGGGAAGACCCCTGCTGGGGATATTTGTGTAGACATAGCCCTGGAAGTCTGGACTAGGTAAGATTGCCTTCACACTGTGCAGTTTGAAAAGGACTGAGCCCTGACCCACTTCCACATTTCAAAGCTAAGAAACGCAGAATCTACAAATCCTGAAAAGGAGTGATAATGGGACTGTGATGCCAGAAAACCCAGTAAGGAAGGCATTTCCAGAAAGAGAGTGATACTAATTTTCACCAAACGCCATTGGACAAAGAATAGTAGACACTGAGGGAAAGGTTTTTTATTGTTTAGTTTTCTAAGTAAGAAGACATAATACAACATGTTTTTATATTCACAGAAATAATCTGACAGAAGAAAAAAACCAATGAAAACATGAGATGAGTACTTGTGTGCTTGATTTTAATATCTGTGGGTATAAGGGGTATAACAAGGTATTACTTGTAAGGTTGAACTCCACATCTACAAGGTATAAAGGTACAACTTAACGTGTTGCGCCTAAGTCATAACACAACACAATGAATGTGACACAGAAGAAGACCCAACTGATACACACCAGCAGTCATCATGACAGTTGGCCTGTGATCACAGAATATTCTGACTGACTGATGTCAGTCTAGTCAATTGTGATCATCATCTCTGTTCAGAATTCTTCATTATAATCTGAATTTTCACACGTTGTCCTTCTTTAACATAATCAAACTTCTAAGAATCTTTGTCTTTATAGAGATTACCACCAATGAAATGAAAACCACTGGATTTAGAACAGTAGGTACAGGTTAGCAAGTTTCTGATCATTGGTTGATCGTAGCTAAAACACATTCCTCTTTTCGTCTACACATTTTAGGTCATTACTCAAGTTGCTTGATATAGGCATTTTTAAAAAAGTTAGACCCCTCCCAGTAGAATGATATCTCATACCCAAACCATTGTGGGTTTTCTTAACTAATCTGTGAGTGACGTAGGCACAGAGCAAATAAGCCTTTGTCCATGTAAGGGCTGACTGAGAGGCCTGAATGTGCCTGCCTACCAGGGAGATTTTTGCAAGGCTTATGACATTAGACCTGCTGGAAGGGTGACCACCAGCCACCACATACCTGAGATGCACGAATACCTTTGAGGGAAAGGATCTTGCCTGGAGGAAATTCCAGTATCATTTTCAAATTTCCAGGTCTGGAAACAAAATGAAATATTCAGGAGACAGCATCCTTAAACTATTAGAAAGCACACATAAAAAATAATACCAGACTTTCCTTAAGACATTTTCCGTTCAGCATTTTCTCATGTTCTATTATAGAGCACACACATGTAGTGCTGTTTAGTAAGACAGACTTTACTTTTAGAGAACTTTTTGCTGGGTTTCAATTCTCACTTTATTATCTAATAAACTTTTTGTTTCTTATTGAGAACTTTACTTCAGTTAACAAGTATAAGAAGGGGAGGGGGGGACAACTAGCTATATTGGAGCACTGAGTTCCTTAAAAGCAGTGACCTTGGTTCTCCTGCACCGCACCATTTGGGCAGGTGCTTGATAAATGGAGGAATGAATAAGAAAGAAAACATGTACCCCAGGGGCTAGACCCAGTTTTGATCCCGTGCACACTTTTTGTGCTGTTTTCACTGCAAGATTTATCTAGCTTCCCTTTGCTTTTCATTCCTAAAGAGTTAAGTCTAATTTCTCAAGCCAAGTTAACAGTCTATAATGGTTCCTAAATTATTGATAACCCAGTACCAGAGATATTTATTTGGGATATTGCTTTGTACAATGTAGTTTCTTGTTTTTACTCTTTTTATTTTTTTCCAATAACAGACCTGTAATTGCTCAGCTCCCCTCTCTCATCAGAATGCCAGCCACTCAGTGCTGGAGATAGCAAGAAAGTGCCAGACATGGGTGAGCTCACTGGCTAGAGACTGAGGCCTGACCAAGCAGGGGTTATTTTAACAACAGACTTCTCCATCATCATCCTAACTTGATGCTGCAAACATTTGATCATCCAGGTCAAGTCAGTATCAGAACCCTGCTTTAATTTAACCTTGGAAATATCTACTCTGTGCTTAGCCAGTGAATTGGCTTTATCTGTAGCATTATCGTGTAATGTTTGGGAGATCCTGGGCTGCTTTATTTTCTCCCGTCTTTCCACAAAGATGATAATAACTGCTCATTCCCTTAGAAAGACTGTCTGCTTCTGATCGTGACTGCCGTGGGGCCTTCAGAAAGTCAGCACTTCTCTGAACATCAATTCCTTGAATATAAAACAAGATCACTGGAACTGATAGTCTTGAAAACCTTTTTAACTTCCAATGACTGTGCTTATTTAATACTAAAGAAATGTTTATTACTCAGCTAGAAAGAATCTCTGGCACCTACAAGTATATTTTGAAGGAAGTGGAGTTTGGTAGTGAAATCTGACCTTTGAAATACCCTGAACAATCAGGGACATACTTTCTGATGCAAATATCCATTTGGTACAAGTGACATAAATTAAGCAATCTTGGAGAGTTGCAAGTAAATATAAAGGAAACTACATTTGCTGAACTCTGCGCTCAATTTTCCCAAGCCAGATGCAAACAAGTACTTCAGTGTGGGCAGAGAGACTTATTGTTTTTTTTTTTTTTAATCTGATCTTCCTGTACTAGGAAAATCAAGGCAGCAAGCGATGGAATTCAGGATTCAGAGCACAAACGGACTTCACAGTCCAGTTATGACAATAGGGCTGATGATGTTAGGCACCTCCCTGGCTACACAATTCAATGGCCAAATCTAGAGACTGCAAAATTCCCAGGCAGTTCTCTCAGAACCTGTTTTTAGGAAGTCCGTAACATTAGCCTTGCTATGAACTTCAGAAAATATCCAAATATTTCAGCAGTCTTACTTAGCATCCATTTCATAACCTTAGATGTCAATAATCCAAAAAGCTGTGATTCTAATTTTGTCCTAAACTTCCATAAACTCATAATTTCTTGTGGCCACATAATGGCTCCAAAGGTTTCAAATCCCACCTATGAGGGATGGCAGAGAGTATTGTCTACGAGCATCATCTCTGGGGTCCTGACTTGAGTTTGGGTCATTTCTGCACCTGACTACCTTGGTGACCTTGGGCAAGTTGCTCTCAGTTTCATCATCTTTAAAATGGAGTCACAATATCAAGTTTCCAAGGCTGTTGAAAGAACACAGCGAGGTAATACATGAAAGAAACCACCTAACAAGGACTCAGTAAAGATATCTATCTTTTGATAATTATTTGTCTTCTCCATTCTTTCAGCAGAAATCAAGAGAAAGTGGGAGCTAATAAATTAGACTTCTCAGCCTCTGGATAATTAGACAGGGAGGCGGCAGCCAGGCAGACACAGCCCTAAAACCACTGCCACGGTCAGCAATTGCAGCCCCTTCACACTGCTTCACTGAGTTGGTCTCACAACGGTGACCTGAAACATGGCGACTGTGAGGCTGCCCTGTCCTCTTGTCTTTTATTTTTGGCAGGGGGTAACCTGGTTTACATAGGATCTTCCCCTTCAGATGTTGTTACTATGCCACACCCACCACCGAAGTGCCCACGTCCATGCCCATGATCCACAGTGCTCCTTCCCCACTTTGTTCTCACCCTTCTCCCATCCCCTCTGGTAGCCTCAGTTCTATGTTCAGCTTTCTGAGGTGTGTTGTTAGTTTTGCTTTATTTGGCCCTTTGTTTTTGTCCCTGTATTCCACATATAAGTGATACCATCTGGTATTTGTCATTTTATTTAGTTTAGCATAGTCCCCTCAGTTCTATCCATGTTGTGGCAAATGACAAGACTTTTTTTTTTTTTGATAGCTGAGTGCAAAACCACAATGAGTACTTCCATACACCTATGAGAATGGCCCACATCAAGACCAGAGGTGAGGATGTGGAGAGAAAGGACCCCCCCCCCCCCAAACACTGCTGGCAGGAATGTAGACTGGTCCAGCCACTATGAATAACAGGATGGAGGTTTCCCATCCTCCTTCCTTATTTACAAAATGTGACTCCTTATTGTGTAGACACATCAACCAGATGTCTTTGGGCCCTGTTCTTGCTCAGCCTTATCCCACAAGGTATCACATGGATGTGGATGTTCACTGTGAAATGACTGAGCCCCTTCATAGCTTTAGAGAAGTTCCAAAAGATGCCAAAAGGAAGCATGATTCCTTCCCCTTGGGACCTTCTTGCGTGACAATGTTTGCTTCAGGAATTAAAATAGAAGCTTTGTTTATTGTAAACTTAAAACTAGCCAACAGGAAGTAGTGCCCTTGTACTATGATTTTCTGTGACTTTGCTGAATCACAAACTACTCTTCATTATTCATTACTACAAAACAGAGGCATTTCTGCTGTTAGGTCAAAGAATGAAGTAGCTATCATCCAAAACGTATTATTGACATACATCTACCCAATAGAACAGCCCATTGATTTTCATCTGTTCTTTCAAATTCTTCTTTCCCATGATCCTAATCTCCCCTCTCTCCACGCCTTGCTAATATATATATATTTCAGATCAGAAAGGATGAGCAAATATGATATGAAATCATAAGTCCATTTATAGACATTTAAATAAGTTCCCATATCTGCATGAAAACCCTTAGGGGAATATTCAGGTGAATTCTGTAGCCCATATCAATAGATAATGAAATTAGAGAGACTGCCAAGGGTACAGTAGCAGTCAGGCAGCTGAAGAGCCAGCACAGAATACAGGAGCATTCCCTGTTAATTCGATTTAATTATTTTTCCACACTATCCCCTTCAGAGCAACGATAACACCCAACCTTTCTTGGAAAGCACCATATTTTTCAAGCTATGTTTCTTTTGGAGTTGTTCTGGAGACAACAACATCATTAAAACTTGAGGCGAAGGACAGACATAATGTCAATCTGGTTGCTATTAGTGTTTTGGAAACTCCAAATGAAATGCTCCTAGTTAGCAACTAAGAGGTGTTGATCAAACAATAGTTTCCCAGCCAACCTAAAAACGGGATGTGCCCAGATGACTTTGCTCTCAAGCACTGGAATTTGGGGGCATGTGGATAAAGCTTACCTAAGGATGATCTTGACCTTAGCACAGCCATGGAGGACCTCAGCTTATTGAACTGAGTAAGCCCACAAATGTATGACCCCAAAGCTCTCCTATTAAGTTTATGACTTGATCTGACAAAACTCACGACCTAAAGCAACTCTGTTCCAATACCCTATGCCTTGCCAGTCTGTGGTAATCTACTGAATAATTAATGAATCTCCCGGCCACTCTCATGCTCTGTTTTACAAACTGAGAATATACTTAAGGCATGAAAATATGGGCAAGCATTCAGATATGAATTGCTGAAATAACTGCATGGAAGTCTCACTGCACACATGCAAGTTATGTTGACATGGAAGAATATCTCCCCATCAGTCTGAGTAAACTATTACATAACAGTTAAGCTATAATAAAATTCTGATTCCAAATCAAATAAGTCTCCCAGACTTCTCAAATGAGTCACCAACAGCTTTATAAACATACAAAATACTTGACAAGGAAGTCTCTGATAATTTTTTAGTAATTATGTCTGCAAATTGTTCCTTGCTGACATCACCATTCGAAATGGTTTCCCATAAGTTTGCATTGCCTCTGTTCACATCTGTTCATTAATCATTAATTCTTTGAATAGTTCTATCATTATTAGGTAATTCACAGCATTTACATGATTCCACAGCACTTTCTTTGTTGGGATTTTTAATCAGTGGAATCAGTGAGATCAAAGACAGTTTCCCTTTCCTTGCCATGGGCAGATTCACAATACTGACTTATCTTGATCCTCCAATCATATTTCACAAAGAGAGATAACACAGTGCTAAACATTTCAAAAAAAATGAAATAAATGCAAGACATAAAGAAGGAGGTAAGGTTGGGAGGGGGGCATTTAATTGACATTTTGTGTTAAAAGACATTTCAAAGCACTGGCGTCATCTCTCTTTGTGTTGGATGTGAAATTTAAACTTGGGCTATGACATGTGGTTCACGAGCCAGTCCTGAGCCAAAATGAATGTTAGATACTGGGTTCCACATACTGCGTTGCCCGGCCAGCATGTAGGAGAAAAGAGCTAAACAAAAACAGCACTGATGATCTAGAATAAAGAATCATGTCAGTTGGGAATGTGGGTTCACTCCGGGAAGAAGAGCAACATGGCAGAAAATTTCAGAAAAGATCTAGGTGGGTAGTTGGGAACAACTTGGCTCACACTAAGTCATTATAATGGATGTGACCCAGAATAAACTAAGTCCTTGATCTCTCTGTAACTGTACTCATCCAGTGATAAACACTGGCTGCCTGGAAGCCTGAGAAAGTACAATATTTAGAGGAGTTCAAATGTGTCTAAATAGAATTTGGACTTCTCCCTAAATGACCTGTGTGGTTGGCATGCCAGAAGCTGGCCACTGGAATGAAGATGGTTGAACAAGCAAAGGAATATGCACAGTACTTCCTGTTCAAAACAGAATTGCTCTCTGTATCAGGCCTGACACCTCTAGTTTAATATTTAGAATAAATACATGGGAAAGATGTTTTCTATGGAAGATGAAACTTTTAAGAGTATGTCTTAACTTAATACAAAAGAAGAGTTTTCTGTCGTAACCATCCAACCACATAGTTGGACTAAAAAGTAGTGAATATTTCATAACAGGAATGTTCCAGTAGACCTTGTACAAAGTGTCAATAAGCACTTCATTCATTCATTTCTTCTTTCATGGTACAGTGTGAATGGAGCACACCTGAGAATGCACAGATTAATTAGATAGAGTCACTGAGGTGCAATTCACAAGACAGTGCATGAGACACATACAGACCAAAAATTAAAGCATATTATAGCAAATGACAAGCTGACATCATGACCTAACCTTGGATCATATATTGGTTCTGATTTCAGAAGGACCAATGATCCAATGATGCATAGAGAATGGTATATATTTGTCCACTGGGCATCTGATTGGTTGCTTTACTGTGCTTGAGGAATCACAAACTATTCGATCTGTTGACCATGTTACTGGAAAAAAAAGAAGAGAGGTGTCTACCCCTTTAATTTCAGGAGTGGTGAGTTGGAATAAGAGGAAGAGAACAGAACAAGCAGTGCTGCCCAAAACAAGCTAATCGGTAGAGGGGAAGATAAAGGAAAGACAAAATGATATTGGTAAACTCTTAAAAATCATGCTTTCCATGGCAAAGAGCTTGTTCTCTCCCTGCATCTGATCCAGGAAATAAAAAGCAAATATCTCCATATCTCTTCATCACCTTCATGATGAAACCCTTCTGCCTTCAGAAATGTGCATTGACAGGAAAGTCTCTCTGTCTCTGTCTCTCTCTCTCTGTCTCTCTCGCTCGCTCTCTCCCCCCCTCACTCACACACACGCATATGACACTGTTTCATAAACTAACCATAAAAATGGCTTAAAAATTAACTCACAAACTTATGCCAGAGTATTTGAAAATAATTTTCAGATCCAAATAACAAAATAAATATTTACTTTAAAAAAATTAATACCAAAAAATGAAAGAAAATCTACTGCCTATTTATATATGGTCCCTGGAATGAAAAACCACAAGATGAGAGCCATGAACCATTGTTAATTATTTTGAGAAACTGTGAAGAACATGAAAAGTGACAAAAGACTGGGGAGAGAACAATGTGGTTCTGGATCAAGCCCATCATGGGCTTACTGAATTAAGCAAGAAGAATTAAGTTATTTCCTGTTCTGACAGCTGAGAACCTTGACCATCTGGAAAGGACATTGACAAGGTGAATCATGATGTCCTTAGGTCGTTTTGGAGAAGATGAAATCACCCATTGGTTGATGACTTTGCAACTGTTCTATGGTCTGCAATCTAAGTGGGGTGGCTCTGTACAGCTCTACCTTGGAGGGAAGAATCACAAGCCACAGATGGCCTGTCCAAGTTCACATATCTGTTACTGAATTAAATGAGGGTACTGACTGTGTTCTGATTACAGCTATATATAAGATACAAAAGAAGGAAACCTAGTTAGGTGAGAGAATTCTGTTCCAAAAAAGATTTGTCAAGATGGAACAATGGGACACCTGGCAAGGTAAATGCAATCAATCTAAGTTGAGAATTTTATAGTTGATCTAAAATAAAGTCTGATGTCAAAAGTAAAAAAATAAAAATATTGTTTAAGAAGAGAAAACTTGAAAATAACCAAGGTTGCTTCACCATCTACTGCCACTAGGGAAAGTAGCAAGTCACTTTCTATTCTCAATGCCAAGTCAATGACTGTGATGGGAAGACCAAGACCAAGGATGGAAATGGAAAGAACGCGGGTTTCACCACACCCAAGGAGGAATTTTCTGATCGATACCACTAGCTGCTAAAAAAATATAATAGGTTTCTGGAGGAGGGTCAGAGATATTGAAGGGACTTTTCCCTTTGCAACTGGACAGGTCTGTCTTGTCTAATATAGGAATCACTGAGTACTTGTGACAATTGAGAGCTTGAAGCCTGGCTAGTCCAAGTTAAGATGTGCTTCGATTTTAAAATATACTAACTTTTGAAGACTTGGTATAAAAAAAATGAGAAATATCACATTAACATTAATAACCTTATGGGGGTTACATGCTGAAGTAATAATATTTTGGACTCGTTGAGTTAAATAAAGCATAGTGTTAAAACTGTTCTCACCTGTTTCTTTTCACTTTCTTCATGTGGCCATTAGGATGTTTAAAATGACATCTGTGGTTAAATCTTTGGCTCTCGTTCTCTTACCAGTGGAGAGGGCTGGCGTCTGGACAGAAGCTGATGATCCTGGACAGTGTTGAGGGGGCTAGAGTAGGGGTAAGGACGGAGCCCGTCCTTCCATCTCCTTCATATTGGCATGCCATACTACAGGTAGAAGAACTGGAGGGAAACTGCAAAATCAACACATTCTTTGTTACTGGTTTGCAAATGCCTTTCTAGCAGCAGTCCCGTGTGGGCCGGAGTCCTGCTTAGGTTAAGACCATTTGTGGAAGAAGCTAAATGGTGATGACTCATCACACAAGTGTCTTTGGATTCTTGGCATTTTCTAACTGGACCAGCACGCAGACCAACCTCATTGTGGTATCTGTCATCAAAAGAATCTTACACAAGCAAATCATTTTCCTTTTAAATAGACACCCATAAGTAATCATTTCCAAAATTTTCTAATTCATATTTCTTATAGTATCAGAGAGATATAATATTTAGGAGGTCACAAATGAATGAGAAAAAAAAAAACTTTAGAAATGAGCAAAACAAGCCAACCTTGAGTATTTACTCAGTATATTAAAGAAAACGGAGAGAACTGAGTAGAATCTATAGCCACAGATGGCCTTATAGTGAGTGTTCTTCATGTTCTAAGATTGAACAACTTATCTTCTTATCTAAATTATTCCCGTCACTTTGAAATCAGTATGCAAAGTCCCTTCTAGGAAGTATGTGCTTGGTACAAGCCACACAAAGTTTGCAAAAAGGCTCACTACTTTGGGAAACCAGTTGACTGTCAAGAGGAATGGACTTTTCAGATAAATTCAGGAAGCAATGGAGGAAGTAACACTATTTTGATCACTATAAAGTATAATCTTCACCTTCCTTCTTCTAGATCTTAATAAGCCCTTGATGGAGTTTATAATCTAGCAAAGATGTTCACTCTCATGAATTAGAAGATGTGAGAACAGGAAGAGCTAGCCTGAAACCTACATCCCCTCAGTCTAGTCTGAACTTCTTAATTTCTACTTGCAAGGATTATGTCCATAAAGCAACCAAAGAAAGTGAGGTTTTGTTGCTTGGCAGGGATTATCTTAATTGAGGCTAGGCTATCATCCCACATTTTCTGAGTCCAGACTTCTCTGTGTGCTGATCTGGGGGAAATAGTCTCAGAGGAGGCCCTGCTTAGGCCTTAGGAAAATGTATGTGGCAGGGATGTCACTGAGACAGCACCAGTGACTAGAGAGAGGGAAGCTAAACAATGAAGACATAGTGTATATTCCTGGGAAAGGCTGTGTCTGGGAAGTTCTTGATGATAATAAAGAGCTCTCACAGCTCTGCACCTCACTCAGGAGCCCCCTAAAGTCAGGACTAAGGAATACTGAGGCAGAATGGCTGTGGCAGTTCACTCACTCCTCCTAGCCACAGGCAAGCCGGTGCCTCTAACCATTGTATTGCTGCAGTGTCCTCTGTGCAGACAACTCCTTGAGAACTATCTGTCTGTACTTCTGACCCCATTTTTGTCAAAAGGTGAAAGACCCTGGTCACCCTCAGACCCAGAAAAAAAATTCCTGGGAACTCATTAACATCAAACCAGAGTCTTTATTTTAACAGTGGGGGGCTATGGGGAGGGGAGAAAAAGGGCAAGAAAACAAGATGATGACATTTCTCTCAAAGGCAGAGCAGTCTTGAGAGAAGGAGGAAGGAGGAAGAAAAAGACTCAGAGATGGATTTCTCATAAAAGGAAGTCTGAGAAGGAATGAAACATCAGGGGAGAAGCCAGGGACAGCAAGAGCTGGATGGAGGAAATGTCAGGGACAGTGAGACTCAGCTTTGCACACTCCTACGTCCAATATCTGACCAAATTTAGAAGTAAACAACAGCTGGAGAGGAAGGGAAAGACAAGAAAGAAGAGACACATTCTTCAGGTGCTGTGAATGTGAGGGGGAGTCAGATATCCAGGACGGGGCCTCCTATGTCAAGTTGAGGACAGAATGGCAGCGGGAAGCCCTGCAGGCAAGAGGACAGCCACGTGTCCCATAGCAGATGTCTGCAGATGCTCCAAAGCCACAGGAGTCTTGACCATTGTGTGCAAAGCACAGTTCTAGGCCCACTGGAGAGAAAGTACCAGAAGAGAAGGCAGGAAGCAAGAGAGAAGGGAAGATTCAAGACAGACAGGCAGGTGGACAGCTGTGTGGAAGCAAGAGCGTATATCCTCTGACTTGGAAGCATTTATCTTCATGCAGCCTTTGCTATCTGCTTCCTTGCAGCCACAGTGGTTGTTTTCAAAATTGTAGTAAATAAGAAACTGGCCCAACAGTGGCTCCTGTGGCTCAGGGGAGAGAAGGTAAAAGAACCAATCACTCCCCTCAAATTTATTTGCATCCTAACATAATAACCCAATAATGAAGGGCTCTGAAAGAAATCAGAGATCAAGAAGAAAAATCCATGCCTAGAAGTTCTCTACACTAAACTTCAGAGTCCTAACCTACCAATGTTGCATAAGAACTGTTATCTTCCAGGGCCCTGAAGGATCCAGAAGAGGAAAAGTTGAATAAGAATAGAAACCTGGGGCCTCAGCACAGGGGTTAAAGACAGTGCTATGAAGCTGTCACCAACCACTACAGCATGAGTTCGATCCCCGGAGATCCCCAGCCAGTGAGAAGACCCACATGGCATAACAGACTTCTCTTGCCTCCCCCGCTGCTCCCCTCAGCAGTGTATTTCAGTCGATCTGCCTGTTCTGCTCCCCACTGTCTCTGGTGAATAGTCTCACCCTCAGTACCTCTGGCCTATACCTAGTACTTGTATGCATAAACAAATAAATCTTTAAAAAGAAGAAGAATAGAAACCTGCTTGAAAAGGACAACTCAGTTGTCAAGGTCATTCAGGAATGCAAATGCAGATACCTGAATTATGTAATTGAGCTGAGTGAAGTGTTGTTTTGCCCTTGCCAAAAATGGGTAGCAAACTAACCCACAGCCAGTGGCTAATAAAGACTATTTACAAAAAGAAACCAATTCCATATTTAATATTGCATAAAGGTAATGACCTCACTAAATGTGTATCAAAATGATGGATGACCAGTACTATTACCATTTTATGTATTTGTTTTGTTTGTTTATAGCAGAGAGATGGAGCCCAATTTCACAGAGAGTGAGGTCAGTCTGTAAAGGAGGATTCCCACACCCAGGGCTGATCTACATAAATAGCATGTGCTAAAATTACCATCTGGTATAACAATCTACATCACAAGATTCCATATTTCCTGTTACCCAGGGTAAGTAAATTTCAAGCATGAGGGAAAATTTTAGCAAGTTTCTCCAAGTACCTTTAGTGAAAGACTAATGTGGCTGACACTGAGGGGAGGGGAAGGGAAATTATGAGTACAGGTTACTCTTTCATCTTCCCCTGCCTCCCTCGCAGAATAGGAGCACCAACCTGCAGCTCTGACTCCCACTAGCCAGAAGATCAAATCTACCTCTTTGGTCTCCAACAAAGACACTCCAGGCAGACTGTACAAGGATTTGGAACAACAATCAAGAGGCATGGTATGCATTTGAAAAGCTCTTTTCTCTTTCCTTGTGGTCTTCCTGCTGTTTCTTTTTCCCTCTCCTGGAGGGAAGACTTCAACACGTTGCCAGAAACACACAGGGAACATCACCTTGGCATTTTGCATTGTAATAGGCATCCACATCTGAAATCACTCTTGCGCAAAACTAATTAGGACTTTTTTGGAAAACTTTCTAACCATGAAGGTGTTATTGTTGCCATCCTTACAACTGCCAAGCTGTCTACTTGAGGTAGGTAAAGTTCATCCTACATTTTTAAAGGCACTTCCATGTTTATTGTTACAATTATTTTTTCAGTATGATCATGCTGATTTGGCATTTGTTCACATAACTACATAATTTGGGGGACACACCTTAAGTCTATACTTGCCTCCATGAGGTTTCCTTGGACATTACTTCAACATCCATCTCTCTGAAGGCAACCCAAGGCCCCCAAATCAGAGAAGCACTCAGGGTGTCTTTCAGAACACAGAACAAGTCTCCACTCTTGGTTTGATTGTTCTGTTTCTCTCTCATCTGTAAGAAAGGGTGATACACAATTTAAGATTGTAAACCAAGAGAAGAAACATAACTAGGAGTAAAAGCAAATAGTTCACAGCAACCTTTGTTTCTGAAAAATGGCTATTCCTATTTTTAATAATACAAATTCCTTTGCATCATACTTTATAGGACAGATCAACAGGGATGTTTATGAAAAGCATATAAAAATATTTATAAGCCAAGAAGAAAAATAGAGGATATGATGCAGATGCTTAAAGAACAAAGTTGAAGACAAAAATTTTACTAGCAAAACTTAAAAGATAAAAATAATGGAGTGCTTTTTTTTTTTTTTTGTAATTTGGATCTGCTGAAAAGAAGACAGAAACTCCTCTTGCTGAGAGAAGGATAGTATTTACAGAGTTGGTGCAAATTGGTGCAAATGTTCACCTACATACAATCATTCTCAGTTCACCTACTATACAAAAACTGGCACCAGACTGGATTGGTACATGGGTTAGAGCTACTTTCCCTGACTTATACTCTCAGGAGTTTCAAATTACCAGAGTGTTCTCATACCTACTATCTCATCTGTGCCTTATAATGAGAGAAGTCTAGAAAATGTCATTATTCCGATATTATAGATGAAGTACATGAAACTTCTAAGAACAAAGTCGTTTCCTAAGGGAATACTGTAGTAAAATGCTAGAACAAAAGACTTGAACTTAGACTTCTGAACTCCTCAATTTAGGACATAGGCTGAACTCTGCTTCCTGTGATTAGCCACAGAAAACAGTGAAATGAAATTCTAGTAATACCCCAAAATAAAATGATATTCCCCAAAAGATTTTTTGGAATCCCATTTTTTAAATGTCTATGAGAGTATCTTCAATGATGGTACATCTTCCTTAGACATAGATTAGATTTTTGGAAAGAGCCCCAAATCCTTTGATGCCGTGATTCAAAATAAGCTAAGTTTGAGTCACAAACAAGGTTTGGCTATAATATAATTAAAGTTTTTCCTGGACTGAACTCAAAAGTCAATTCTGAAGACAATGTACAAACAAAAATACCTCTCCCTACTCCTAAAAAAAAGTTTTTTTAAAGAAAGGGGACCTTCACTAGAAAAGTGAATAGTCTCCCAGTTGACTAATATTCATAAACTTTCAGAATTAGGAAAGACATGGGAGATAATTTTTTCCAATTTTCCTAATATACAGGAGAAGGAAGTAAGCAAACTCACGAAAATTACTTTGAAGGATAGCATTCATTTGAATTACAAAATGTAGTATCTGTTTTTCAACCCCTCTCCAGCAGTAATAAACATTGAATGAATTCAGTATACATTCTATAAATAACTCTCAGTGGCATTAAACTAACAAGGATAAGATATATACACCCTAAAATGATTGAGAATTTTGGTCTCTTTAGGAAAAGCTACAGAAGACCTCCTCTCAAACCTCTCCATGAAATTATGACACTATATAAAACCAGCTATAGTCAAATCAAACTTTGTAGGTAGTTTCATCAATTATTATTTCCTATATGCCTTGCATGGTACTTATATCCTCCTCAAAATCTTACATGGCAGTCAACATTATCTTCATTTTATAGATATGGAAATCTGCTTAGAGAAATTAACCTAAGATAACATTTTATAGGTAGAGGCAGATATTAAATCCCAGCTTAATCTATTAGCATCAATAACAGAAGCAAAATCACCAGAAGCGATATCTATTTGACCTTATATTATTATAGGCTAAGCAGTATATACTTATGGCCTAATACCAGCAGGGCAGGCTTTCAAGAAAGGAAAGATAGGCATGAAGTAGGGGAAAGTAAAGACAAACTAAATACATAATTACAAGCTAGAATCTATGAGAACAAAGTGAAACTAATGGTAACTTCTCATGTAAGCTGCCTCTAAGCTTCCAACCTCCATAATTCATAGGACCTGCAGAAAAGCTGGCCCACTTGTCCACAGAGCTGCATGTGACCTGTCCAGGACTTTCAACTTCTAATTTAATGAAATAATTGCTGTATTGACTCCTTCAGTTGCTAAGAGCATTAGACCAATAGAGTACTCTCAGGAAGCAAAAATTTCTTTAGTTTATCACTGGAGTTGATAATAAAAGAAACTGTTCACATTTCTAGAATGGTGATTCCTAGAATGAAGAATCCAATCTAAGGCAGAAAGAGTACCAATATCGAACACTGGTTTAGAGCAGATAGACCATCTTGGGATATTACATTAGTCTTTCAAGCTATTTACTTCCATTTGACACTGTAACAAGTCTTCAACAGGCTAGCCCGCATATTGACCAGGTTGATATGTAGGATTTTAGAGTTTTAGAGTTCAGGGAACCTGGAAGAACCAGTGTATTAAATGAATATGAGCCCTTTACTATAACCAATTTGATATAAATTGAGGTCCTTTATTAAGAGCAATTTAGGTGGTGATCATGAAATTCTTTAAGTCAGAGATGGCAGTGATAGAAGTACTATAGGAAGTTAAAGGAATCTATACCTACAATAAATATCTATTTTAATGAGAATGAAATTTTGGTGTTGTCCCTTACATGATGGAATGGATTCAATGTAATCAACCTATCCCTAGTGGATTGGTGAACCCAGCAGAGAATGTTGCCACTTTGGGAGCTCAGAGTGGTTCTCTGCTTTTGGCAAGACTGATATTCAACAGTAGCTACAGTCAAATCAGTCTTAAGAGTAAAGCAGGGCTTCCCTGATGGCACAGGGGTTAAGTTTCACTGCTATCACCACTGCGGCCTGAGTTCGATCCCTGGTCAGGGAGCTAACCCACATGGTGCAGCAGACCTCTCCTATCTTGCCTGCTGCTCCCCTTAGCAGTGTATTTCAGTAGATCTGCCTGTTCTGCTCTCTCTCTCTGGTGAATCATCTTACCCTCTGCACCTCTGGCCTACATCCCAGTCCTTCTATGCATAAATAAATCTTTTTTTAAAAAAATAGTAAAACTAAGTGTATGCTGCTGAGCCTTTGCATAAACTCCACCCCTACTTCTATGTCAACTCTGCTCTGTGTCTACTCTGTTCATAGAGCCCATTTGTTAAGTACAAGGGCTTATGGGGAGAGAAAGTAATTGTTTATAAGACAAGCTCAACTTGTATAGCTGCTCATCATGATCCTCCTCTGCTTGGGTTGTTCCTTTATACACACTCAGAGAGGCCCATCTGCATACTTCTTCCCCAGACCTCTTTGCCAAATGGTGTCCTGCTAAGTCCTTCATCTTCTAGGCAACCCAATAGCCACTGCCTCTAAACCATCATGTATGCACATTTCTGACCTTCTCTCAACAAAATGAGCAACTAAGCACACTGCTTGAAGTCTTGCATGTTGTGAGTTTTCCTTACCATTATCTTAGGGTCACCCTACAGTAGGATTGTAAATTGTAACTCTCTGGTAATGTCAGATATTATGAAGAACTTACCTATAAACCAGGTCTAGATGATTCCTTCCTCAATCAACTCTTAAGAGGAAGCCCCATGAAGCTTTGTCATTATGTTGAGAGGGAAGCAGCTATCTAGCAAGGGATACTGCATGGGATTGTATGTTTTTGCACATGCAACTCTCTCTTTCCTTGACAGCCTGCTTAAACCTGCTCTCACTTATACCACTTCTGCTTACTAATGGAGTGTTTCTATGTATATCATCTTATGAGCCAATATGTTCCTCTCCCTAGGGCCTTAACTATTTGCTATACTACCTTGGAGTTCATAGCAAACTGGGGTTAAATCTATTTGGTATTGAAGGAAATAACAGGTAACCAGCATTCTTTTCAACCTCCTGGAGACATTGTGTTAACCATGATGAATCCAAATATAAAGAAGATTTCATGGAAGAAATCTTTCAGCAACCCCTGAAGAAATGAAAATGGACTATGTCGGATTAACAGTCTTGAAGATAATGACCTGTGACCAGTAACTACACAGGAGGAAAGAGCTCTCAACTAACCTATAATTTGAATTCTAAGTATCTTTTAAAGTAAATATGTGTTTCCCAATTTTTTTTCTGATAATGATACATTCTCATTGCAAAAGAATAAAGCATTCAACTTCTTAATGCTTGCATTTCCTTCTCCAGCTTTATAAGATAAAACATTATACAGTCTATGGTAGTTACACAAAAATATAACACAATTCTACCATCAAGCTTAAAATTCTGCATAGATTTTGACAAATGTAATAAACTATACCTCTCAGATAGCTGGGTTGCCCCTTTAGGAGGTTCTAATTTGATTCAGGCAGATTTGATTCCTGAATCTATGAAGAGATAGAAAATAAGAAAATGGACGCATTTGCATTGTAAAGCAGAACTGTCTTACAACGCCTTTGCAAGAAGATTGATGCAGGAAGCAGAACAAATACAACATTGAGACACTGAAAAGCACAGTTTCCAAGTAGTGTTACTACTTTGCCCATCAGGAATCCAAGGAAGATCCCACCTAAGCTGAAAGATGGCACAGTTATGAGTCAAAACATTAGACAAGGTAACAGTTCACAAATAATAAGATGGACATCCTCTAAAGCACTCTCAAGGTATTGCATTTACAGAGACTACAATGTCCACAGTAGAGTAAACATCGCTAGAAATTTGAGTAAGAATTTTCCTTCTAGTCTTGGATGACTGATTCCTCTCCAGGTTTGCCAGTGGAGAGCTGGGGTCCTGAAAACCTGGGTCTCACCACCAAGGCTTTTGACACCTGGGAATTTCTTTAGTTTCCCTTTGGTGATTGTCCCACCCTGGCTATTATTTAACATAAATGAAAAACGAAGTTGAAAATACAGCGACTGTCAAGGTCAAAACAAAAAGAGGGAAGTGGTAATCCAGACCTGCAGTTACTGTCAGAGGCAGGGCCCTCTGTGAATTCCAGTTAAGCCCAGCAGCCTGAGCTCTGGCTTTGGAATGCATCATCTCATTTAGGGAGCCTCTGCATTGAGCCCCAGCAAATGCTGAAACGAGTCCATGCATTGGAGTGATCCACTAACTCATCATTCTAGGAGGCCAGCCCACACCTTACCTTTTTCTTCTGTTGAGAAGCAAAATGGACAAATCGCATTGATTCATGGAGAATTAGCTTTGTATGTTGAGCAGTGAGAAGTACTAGTGGGGTGAAGATGAGATACAGCAAGTGGGAGGCACGTTTTGCATGTACCCAGACACACATTACCTCCAACCCCATCTGTAATTCTACCCCCATCTGAAGAGGATGCTTACAGTCTTCCCGGGTCACAACACAAAATCCTTTATTCCCACGGCAAATAGCATTTGAACATGATGCTCTGTGCAATTAAGGTTTTTTGGGAATTTTTTTTTTCCCTTCACATATGGCAATATTTATCTTCAAAGTTTTCCTCTTTGGCTCACGGGCCTCTTTGTAAAGCAGCTGGTCCTGTGTGGCCTAATTGTGAGATGATTGTTGTGTGGTTCAGTAGCATTGTTTATTTGTACAGTGGTTCAGTGGAATTTATAAACTGCGTAATATTGTTCTAGACTGTTTTCTTGTTATTAAGAAGACTCATTTGCTCCAGCTTCATGACTGGGATTAGAATGAGATGGAGCATTCACAGCATCTTCATCTCCACTTCCTCTGTTAATTAATGACATTAAACGAGAAAGTCTTGCCATTCAGTGAAAAAATGGAAGCAAAATATGGAACAAGAATGGGAGAGATGAATCCAGTTGAAATCAATCTTTGTTTTGCTACAAGAACTTGTTAACAAATGTTCAAGTATAACGAAGACAAGCTGTAAGTTATTTCTAATTAGTCCTAGCTGTTCTCAGGATAACCGAGTCAAATCGTGGAGACTTTCAGGAAGGTTCTCTGGCTATTCTTGGTCTGTCCCTGATAAACCCTCAGTAACTGGTCGCAGGGACTTGTCACTCCTGCCTGAATGATGAAATTGTCTCCAGGGTTGCCAGCCCTATAAAAAGTTCTAAGAGCAATATGACCTTCCAATTTAGTGCCTTTATTAAAAAGAAGCTGCATGTGGCTTTTTTGGTTTTTTCCAATAAGAATATTTCAAAATAGAGCATGAATGGAATTCACTAGGGATTTTGGAGGCTTAAAAAAAAAGTGATGGCTCCAGGACTTGAAACATTACAATGTTAAGACAACCTGAAGCTGAAAAGATCTGAGACAAGTGGGAAGTCACAGGGGGAGTGAGCTCTGGGTCGAGCAGCTGACTATGCGGTGTTCTTTCATGAATGAGTCATGGCCCGGTCTGGTGCTCCGCCTTTTCAGTCCCACCAGCAGACCTTATCAATAATCCCAGACATAGTCAGACTTGGGGAGAGACTCATGCACTAAATTCACAGGAGTTTAATGTGCAAACCAAAAGGTCAGTTACTAATTTAGTAAATGCTTGCCCCTCCCAGCTGAGACACCGCTTTCCAAGTGCTGAGTGGTTGGGGAGTTAGGTTATTAATCTGAATGTGGCTTGACTGGCATGGAATAAAGCTAATGAATAGGAAGTGTCTTGAAAGTCATGTCCTCTAAGCAAAGATACAGTTCAATAAATTCCCATCTTCCTATATACAGCTCTGTGTCCCCCAAGTTCAGTCATTTTATTTATTTATTTATTTTTAAAGATTTATTTATTTATGTGTACAAGCACTGGGGTACAGGCCAGAGGTGTGGGGGGGTGAGAGGATTCACCACAGAGAGCGGAGAGCAGAACAGGCAGATCAACGGAAGTACACTGCT
>JAGFMF010011638.1:7245615-7267923 GCA_019455555.1 Galemys pyrenaicus | reverse complement strand
TGTGGGTCTCCTCCCTGGCCGGCAGCAGGGATCGAACTCGTGCTGCAGTGGCTGCGGTTTGCTTCATAGTGCGTTGCTTAACTCACTGCGCCACCAGGGAGGCCCAAGTTCAGTCATTTTAATCCTTCAACTATTACTTAACATGAATCATTAACTCTGAAATCACTTTGTTTTCTATGCTGTATGGCTGGATTTAAGTGTTAAGATTTTTGCTAAGCAATGATCAAATGCACCCCAAAAGATACACTGCCCATGTCCATTATATGTTTATCATTTCTTGCTATCTCTAAGAGCAGCATTTTTTATTTACTCCATCTCTAAATTTCTTGGAGAACACTTTGTTGTCACCCAATGAATCATATTGAAGCTTCAAGATTTAATCATTCACTGAAGATATATTCATTTACCCCAACTGTATTGAGTGTACGTAGGGACCTGGTTTGGGTAGAGCTAAAGGCACAAAGGGAAGAAGAGATGAGTTCTGATGTCAGGAAAACTTTAATCCAGTTAGGGAGATCTCTCTCTCTCTCTCTCTCTCTCTCTCTCTCTCTCTCTCTCTCTCTCTCTCTCTCTCACACACACACACACACACACACACATTCAAAAGCACAATGTGTGCAGCACATGGCTCATCGTCTATAAGTAGTGGAGCTCAAAAGAGGAAGAAAACAGGGTTGTCCAGAGAAAGTAGAATGAACAAAGGGGGATCAAGGAGAAACAGTGTATAAATTATCAGTTAGGCAGGACTTCTAGGCACTATTAATACTGAGTGTCTAGATCATTCCTTACTGGGGGAGGTGGCATGTCCCACACATTGTGGGATGTCCAGTTACATCCCCTGCCTCTACCCAAAGTATCCTGTCCACCCACACACACACAAGTGTGACAACCACAAAGTCTTCAGACATCAGCAAATATCCTCTAAGGGGATGGGTGTGGCAATTCACCCCTCATGAGAATCATTGAGTTCACATGGTCAACCCCTTAGTAAAGTATTCAACTGGTCCTTAAAGATGGGCGATCAATGCCCAGGAGAAGATTTGGAGCTGGTAACACAAGGATGTGAACAGATGATGTCAGGGAAGCAGGGATAGCAGGGAGAATCTAAGAGAGGAGGTGGGCCAGGACCTGGATGCAACAAAATACATAACTGTAGATATGAAATAAATTTATTTGTACTTAAGAGTTTTGAAAGTTATGAGAATGTCCCTACCTTTATTCTAAATTAGTGACTTTTTTAAAAAAAAGATTTATTTATTTATGCATACAAGAGCTGGGGTATAGGCCAGAGTCACAGGAGGTGAGAGGATTCACCAGAGACAGAGCCGGGAGCAGAACAGGCAGACTGAAACACACTGCTGAGGGGAGCAGCGGGCGAGGCAGGAGAGGTCTGCTATGCCATGTGGTTCCGCCCCTGGCTGGCGGCAGGGATCGAACTCGAGCTGCAGTGGCTACAGTTTGCTTCATAGTGCGTTGCTTAACCCACTGTGCAACCAGGGGGGCCCTAAATTAGTGATTTTTAAATATGTGATTCTTCTTTAAAAAGACTTCAAGTAAAGGAAGGGAAGTGATTACACACAACTATCTCAGGAGTCATCTCCATAACCCATAGGAACAAGCACAACTGCGGGCAGCACCCTAGAACAAGAGATGTTTGGGGGCAAAGAGCCCCCTCCTTATGTACAAACTTTCTTGAGAACTTGAAATCTCAAGTGAATGCCTGCAATGTATTATGATTACAGAGCACAGTTCAAAATGAGCAATGTCGTCACAACCCACGGTAGAATCCCTTCCAGATGCATGTTTCTATCAGGACTGCATGCATATGAGAAGTCTCAGTCATCAACACTCACTAGTTTCCCCAAAATGCATGAAATCACAGCCAGCTTAGAGGCATTGTTAGAGAAATTGTTTTGTTTTAAATTTATTTATCTATTTTAAGCATACAAGAGCTAGGGTACAGGCCAGAGGTGGGGGGCAGGTGAGAGGATTCACCAGAGACAGAGTAGGGGACAGAACAGGCAGATTGACTGAAATACACTGCTGAGGGGAGCAGTGGGAAGGCAGGAGAGGTCTGCCGCGCCAAGTGGGTCCCCTCGCTGGTCGGCAGCAGGGATCGAACTTGTGCTGCAGTGGCTAGGGTTTGCTTCATAGTGTGGTGCTTAACCCACTGTGCTGCCAGGGAGGCCCAGAGGTAGACATTGTTAACTGTGCACAGTGTGTGACTTTGCTGGGGACCCTAGAGGTTGGACCCAGATGACCCACTGACACGATGGTGGGTCTGTCTATACTCCATAGAGAATTCAGCAGGCTCACCGAATCCAGCAGTCTCCCAGATTCATTTTGTAATTATTTTAGCAGGAAACCAGAAGCCCCAATGAGTCATGCAAAAATACATCCTTTGAAAAAAACAAACAAACAAACAAAAATCTCTAGTTGACTTTTTCGACTTGTTCAGATATACCATGCTTTAGAAAACTCACCAAATAAGCAGTTATGGGGAAACTGTGCTGGGGACCGGTTAAAGAGATCGATTAGCCTGAAATATGGTGTGTCCAGGAGCAGAGAGGGGCAGGAGAAGGGCAATCAATTTAGCCAGCAAACTGGGATCTAGCTGAAAATATTACTGGCCCGTTGAATTCATTTCAATTCTTTTTCTTTCACTCTTGCCTGGACTGTAGTGCGTGGGGAGCAGCGGTGCAGAAACAAGGCTGATTCAAAAAGTCTGGTTGCCAGACATGCTTTCAGAAACAGAAAGACAAAAAGAATTCTGTTGAGAGGCAAGCTGGACATGGCCGGCCTGCTATCGTTGCCTGCAGAGGAAATCATCAGAATCTCTTGGTCCAAAAGCTCAGAGGAGAAAGCTTCCTTGATTTTGTTATTTAAGTGTTCACTTTCCTCTGACTTCCAAAGTTCCAGTTAGGTTTCAACTGGAAATTTCCACAGGTATGGGAATTGTTCTCACACATTTTCCCCTACACCTCTCACATAAAACCATGTCTACCCCAAAGTTTTTTCAAGCTATAGACAAACATTAAGGGTCATTCTTTTTATTCATCTTTTCTTTTTATTCCTCTCCTTCCTTATTCACCCCATCTGCTTCTTTTAAGAAAAGAAGCACCATGCTCCCCATCTGACCTCCACTAGAATAGCTTAAAGACCTATTCTTAGATTGATACCTAAGGAATTTGTTCACCACTCCCTTCAGGATTAAGGGGCATTGCTCTTTGGAACACAATCTCTGCAAGCATGTCAGGATATTTTTAAGAATGGGAAAACCGGGGCCTCCCTGGTGGCGCAGTGGGTTAAGCAACGCACTATGAGGCAAACCGCAGCCACTGCAGCACGAGTTCGATCCCTGCTGCCGGCCAGGGTGGGCACCCACATGGTGCAGAAGACCTCTCCTGCCTCGCCCGCTGCTCCCCTTAGCAGTGTACTTCTGTTGATCTGCCTGTTCTGCTCCCTGCTCTCTGTGGTGAATCCTCTCACCCACACACCTCTGGTCTGTACCCCAGTGCTTGTATGCATAAATAAATAAATCTTTAAAAAAAAAAAAATGGGAAAACCCTGGGTATAAGCAAGAAAGGTTCAAAATAAGAGTTGTTTTTAGACTTGAGATTCTAAAATATATAAAGCTACAGATAATTAAAATAGTTTTCATCCTAGTGGTCGTACTCCTCTTGTTTTCTCTACAAACTATACTTACTTTGGTCCAGTGCATTTGCATGCGCGCACACACACACACACACCCCTCAATCCTCTTCACAAAGTCCCACTGCCACCCTCTCTAGTTGTGATCATAGCCCTAACCATAATGACAAGCAGAAATATTGTACAATTTTCAACAGATCAAAGATTCTTCTTGCCAAGGTTTCCCCCCAAAGCTGTTACCTAAAATGCTAGGGGCAGTTGTGAGTTTTTCCACCAGCACTGCAATGTCAGTTATGTCTCCACACCAGTCTTGGACTCTTGAGGGTGTAATGGGAAAATGCCATGGATGTACCCTTCCTGCAGTTACCATCAACAACCAGTTACTGAAAAATGAACAGAGAATTCATTGAAAAGAATGGAAAAATCTCACTGACGTGACAGGCGTATAAATTCTGCAATGGAAAGGAAAGTAATAACGCTTGAAAATTTAGCTCATTTCTGCCGATCTAGAAGACATTTCTGAGGTTCCAGGGGGCACATGCAGAATCACATGCTCATTCCCAAGCTGTGAATCCATCTAAATAAGAACTACGCTTTAATGGATCTTTTGTTTTCCAGTAATCTAGGACATATGGCATCCCCTAAAGGACTTATGGGGGCTGAGGATAATGTGAACTGTTTGCCCTATTTGGAGGGAAAGAACAGCAGCTGTATGGTGCTGGCACCCAGAGGGAATCGATTTCTCTCACTGATTTTACCCAAATTGTCTGAATCTGTTATGTTTCAGGGGAAAAAAGTGCCATTATGCAAATGATTTTTAAAGCTTTAGTCAATTGATATGATATCTGGGATTTGTTTCAAAATACTCCAGTAAGGGAAATGAGTAGAAATATATACAGAACAGTTAAAATTGGGTAAAGAGTACATGAAAGTTTATTAGACTATTCTTGCTATTTCTGTGTATGTTTAATCTTTCCATAATATAAGTCCTTTTTAAAGTAACAATTTATATTTTTAAGTAACAATTTATTGTCAATATCAATTCTTTGAGCTTTCAAAGTTCATTCTCCTGGTTTAACAGACATAGTTAAAGCACAAGTACAGCTAACAGCCTCATTTTGGAGTATTATAAAGCAGTGTAAAACAATTAGAGACCCAGATCCTGATTTCTTCACTTACTAATAGATTTCAGGTAAAGTCCCTTAATCACAATACTTAGCAATGTCATATTTTAATTAGAGATGATGCTACCTTATCCTAGGTTTGGTGTGAAGGATGAAGAAGTTAATATTAAAAGCAGTCATGAGCTACCTTATCCTAGGTTTGGTGCAAAGGATAAAGAAATTAATATCAAAAAAGAGCCATGACACAACAGATGATTCATAAATATAACATTAACTTCAATTTTCAATAATGCAGTGATGGAATAAAAATGTTGAGTTTATTTAAGACTCCCAAGAAACAGAACAAATGTTCGGTTAGGCATGTATGCAACTTCATACATTAAGCATCTTCTGTGTGATTTGAACTGTGGTGGGTATAATGCAGAACAAGAATGATTATGACTTCAGAGGATTCTATCGGCAGATATATAAATTTATCACTAGTTGGAGTAAAACCAAAATAGGGGTATGGACGAGGAACCCTTGGAGCTCTGGAGAGGACATTGTGAGCTCAGACCATAAAGGTCATTGGGTCATTACTCAGGCTTTCAATTGGGGCATCATACCGACCAGTGAGCACTGCCGCGTAGCCGCCAGGGAATTCATCCAAGCTCCCAGCCTTTGCCTCCCCGGGCCATATCCTAGGTAACCAACAGACAGCCGCGGAAACGGAGCATACACAGTGGAAGGAAACCAGAACAAATAACTCTGGCATTTCCCTCATTTCAGGACAGGACATCTGAGTTGTTAATAAACAGAGAACAGAATTGTTAGAAGAGCTAGCGGATTGGAGGGCCTAACTCAGGAAGCTTGGGAAAGGGTTGAGCTGTGGGGAAGAGCCTGAAGAGGAGACCTTGAGTACTGGAGTGGCAGTGAGGGGGCCAATTTCTGAGCCCCCACAGCATCAGGATAGGCTGTCTTTCATAGACTCTGCCTTTGATCAGGAGACAAAGAAGACTTGAAAATTTAAAGAGAGAAATAGCTAAGTGGTGGTGGTGTGCAGAAAGAGGCAATGTGTTGACCATTTCTCCCTCTTATTCTCTATTGGCACACAAAATGCCATTCTAGAATGTTACCATAACTTAATGAGTCTCTTTTAGGAAGCATTTGGTAGTGAGTCAGTTCAAAACTATGTATGAAGCTGAAAACCCTGCTTTGATTCTGTGACGCGCCTCAACTGGCTTTTGCTGCTTTGAAATCCCATTTCTAGGGCCAGGGAGGACCTGTGCGATGCGCAGCCAAGGTCACTTTTGCCACCAGAGTCTCTCAGAAGGTATTTACTCCTGTCTTACCCAGGCAATTTCCAGGAGAAGAAAGAAGAGAAGGTTAGAAACCTGGCTGAAAGTGATCCACTCTTAGGAAGAGAAGGCAGGTGTTACTTTCAATGAATGAAATGTTTTCAGAAGAGGACATTTTTCAGATGACAGGCAGCAGACAAAAAGGAAACAGACACATAGCTGAATGCAGGGAACTTGGGATGACTGGACATTATCCTCATATATTCTAGATCCAGTCTTCTCTGGTGTCTTTGCCGTGGTTCTGTCCAAGTCGCCATTTTGGCTCTCTGCCTAAGTAAACACCACACACATTCCCCTAGCCTCACAGCCCTTCAGAAAGTTAGAAACAACCATGAGGGGCCACACTGCACAACTCTAGCCAAACCATCACCTGACTTTTGAAGTGAGGGCCCGTACAGTTCTATTTAATTATTCCCAAACTCTGCAAAATAGGCAATGCTTATTACCTCTAGGTAATTGATGTCATTTAACTTTAGCCTTTTGAATAAAAATTATTTGTCCATAATTTAACAGTAGCAATATGCTTGTTACATGAACTTTATAAAAGAAATAGTAACACAGAGACATGAGAACTATTATCCCACCCCTCAAATAGAGCAACTACTAAGATTCGGGGAAATTCCCTGCTGAACCATGTTCTATGTAAGAGACAGTTTTGGAGAAAGTTGCCTACATTTATATTCTTAGCTCTTGTCCTTGAGAACTATGTGATTTTGGCCAGACTGTTTAACCTCCCATCATCCCATGTTCCTCATCTGAAGAATAGAAACTGTAATAGAATCTATTCCATGGGATGGTGGCAGAGCCTAATCTCTAGAGAGGATGACTTGTAATCTCTAGGAAAAAATGTAGTAAAAAAATATAAAATGACAGTTCAGTCATAACTGAGGAGCAGAAGGAGGGGAGAATTCTAGCTGGCAAGCTAAATAAGTGAACCTCAGTGATGGATTATAAATTGTGTACCTCTGAGCCTCCTGGCAGCCAAGATAAAAATAGATAATCGATGTATTATATTCTCTCATAATCTCATTAAAGAAAAGCTACCTATTATGTCAGGAAAGTCATAACCTGTTAATAGTGGGCTAGAAAAGCAATTATTATATGGTTTTTTATAAGTGGGGCTATAAATATTTTCAATTTTTACCAAAAACATAAATGTTCCTTTGGCAACCACCTCTCATCTCTCTTGATGTTCTCCAGGTGCATGCTCATTTGCTTTCAAAATTGAATAATATTGGCAAAAACAAACTGAAACCACCCCACATCCCACAGATTGCCCTTTAGTTCATAGCCTCTTCTAGTTTCATCATAATCTTGTGTTTTAATGTCATATTTTGCTTTGTGGCTACATGTATTCCTACTGACACTGTTTCTTCACAGACAATGCATGAATTTACTCTCTCTAAGAAGAGAACATGAATTTAAAAATAGTGCCAGCACAAGTGGCTGTTTATGATGTTAGAAATAAATTATTTTGCAAAACTCAACAATATAAGTAAAACAAGAATAAACACTCTTGAGAATAATTGAAAGTTCTTTAACATACCAATACCCAACAATGAAAATAGCCTTCTGTGTCTTGTCTATATTGTTCTGTATAAAGCACCCCCAAATCCTACTTCTTAACACTCGCTTTCTGCTAAATCAGTGCATTTCGCATCCTTGAAAACAAGAATGTTGCATTTTTAAACAAATCTCGCGTGTAGATTTTTTATGAAATGGTTCAATTAATATATTTCTATCAGTAAAACGGCACAGGTGTGAAGCAGATAAAAAAAGGTCAGTGATCAAAACCAGGACTCTAGAACTGTGCAAAGTCCCCAAAGCATCCAAGGGCAGACTTCCTTTTGGAAAAGCTTGTTTATGTTATAAAAGGTCACATAAATGTCGGGGAGCATTTTCTTTGTGAGAATTGTCGAGTAAGAGGGAATAGGATTACAGTAAGGGGATGACATCACAACTTTTCCAAGAGGGATTTGGTTTTGGTTTGTCGTCTGTGCACTTACCAGTGACTCTGAAGGGGGTGTTTGGTCACGGAGGTGGGGGCAGGGCACTCTTTGGGCGCCACCCACATTGTGCTTCCCTGGCATGAGGGAGGCTGTTAGCCTGGGTATGACTGAGCTGCAGGTGACTTGGAGCTAAATTTCTCTGTTCTACAGAAATGGCACTGAGTTTTGCAGGTTCCCACTGAAGTGAGTCATGTCAAGTCTTGCCCACCTTTTAGCAACATGACATAGCACCTACACATGACTACTTCTCACCTGGCCTTGGGCAAAGCTATGAACAGGAGAAATGGGAATAGGAGAACACAATATGGAAGTTGAGGGAAAAAATTCAACTCTAAGGCTCCATGACCATCTCCAGGTGGTTCCCTTTGTGGGGTTTCTTTCTGGTCTATTGAGGACCTGACCAGCAGCCCATGGAATGTGTCAGCTCTAATTGCCTGTGTGGATTGGCACACGTCATGCCTCAAAATTGGAACGTTGACACATATAACATAGTCCTGAGGAGGGATAAATATGCCCTGGAAAAATGTCTCTTTCGAACTTTCCTTAAAAGCAATTGTGTTCGGCTGTGGTAGGGGACAGACAAGCTTTACAGAAACAGCTAGCAAATCCCCAGGATGCCAAAGTTCTAAAATGTGTCAGGACACAGCTACCTCCCGCTGAAATTAAAAAAGCAGACTTCCTCTTCCCTCCAAGGACATCAGACAATAGCCAATTGCTCTCTGGGGTACTCTGGCATGGTGGGAGCCAGGGCAGTGTTCCAAAAAAAGTGGGTAATTGGAGAGCTGTGAAGACAGACAGGGGCTCAATGGATCCCAACTGGCTTGGGGTGAACCTCCTAATTGATGAGCGATTTTCACAAGTGTGGCCTGATGGGCAGGTAATAGCTGTCAAGTGAGCCCTGTTGGAACAGGTTTGAAGAAAACATGAATAGTCTTGGGGGTGAGGGAGGAGGGGGTGCAGCCTGGGATGGGGAGATTTGCCATGAAACAAGATATCATGAGGTAAGGATATAATGCAACTGGGGAGAACGGGCACTGAATTCTACTCAGCGCCTGTTATGTGCCAGGCATGGTGAGTTGGCATTTTTACCAATTTCACCTCAGACACTAAAGGTCAAGCACCCACATTCTCATGTGGGGTGTGTTTTTCTTGGAAAGAAATTGTGGCAACCTGTGAAGCAGTTAAGCAGTAAATATTGGGCCACACAGACCAATCTGTTCTCTGCTTGAAACAATCCCTTTGTGCCTGGCACATAGGTGCTGAGGCATAGAAGGAGATGGTTGGACCAAGTATTACAACACAGTAGGGAAAGAACCATTTCATATATGATAAACCCAGGTAATGTTCCTCTTGGCTCACGTGCATTCCTCATTAAAGGCACATATGCAGACACCATAGAAGTTGCTAAAATTAAAAAAAAAAAAAGTAGTTACTTTGGCCACTTAAGATTAAATCAATTAGTTGACTGATTTAGTTTTTGGAAAAAATAATAAAATTGGTTGTTCTCTTTATCCTGAGAAAAAGAGTTGATTGGAGATGTATAGTAAAGCCAGAACTCTTATATCCATTGGGGAGAGACAATAAGAACTGTCACCAGGGAAGGATTTTCTGCAAGAGAGACTTTCAAGAAAATTCCCATAGAAAAACTGAAGCCTACAGGAAATGTCTAGTTGAGATGATGGATCACAGACCACCCCACTTGCCAAACTTCCATTACAATCTCCTGCAGCCACTATCATGTAAAGGAACAGTTCTCCTTTTCATCTTGGGAGACATCTTTCTTGGGAAATGATAAACTATGGTCTTCTAAACATTTCATGGTTGCTGTTTGACATTTTCCCAAGAGACCCAAGCCTACCCTTACCGGGCAATGGAATGGATAAAGATGCTTCTTTTTTTAGAGAGGGGCAATATTGCTCTTGGAGCTCTAACTAGATGTACAAACATCTCCTAGCAGAAAATGGAGTTGTGACACCCGAAATCCCTGGAGCTATGGATGTAGTCTGTTACCACACAACATTATTAATACTCATCTTCTGATGGATAGTCTTTCAAATATTTGAAATGGTCCTATTTTTATGAACATTTTCTCATATATTTATTTCTTCTTCATTAGACAGTAATTGAGAAATGCTGGCAATAGATTGCATCCGATTTACTTGGAAGAGATTTTGTTTTTAATTGTAAAATTGTCTTCATTTTCACCCAATGATCTGTAGGTCTGTGATGGACCTATGAATTTGTAATTTTAAAGTTCTTCAGATGATCATGTCACATATTTTGGCCTAACTATAAATAATGGCAGACAGATCTTTCCATTTGTATGGGAGGTGAGAATTTAGATCTTCCCCACATTTCAAAATATCTTACAAAGGAGACTAGGTAACAGAATTTCATCCAGTTGACCCTAATCTTTCTCTATTATTGATAGAAATAGCTAAATTGGTAAAGCTCACTTTGTAGAGTTTATTATTCCTTGAATTTCCATAGGAATAGTCATTCTTCTTGCACTTCTGAGTTAAACTGTGATGGATTAATTGTGTTCCCCAATAAAAGATAGGTTGGAGTCCTAACTTCCCAGAATATAACCTTATTTGGAGATCAGACCTTTACAGAAGTAGTTCAGTTAAAATGAGGTCATTAGGTGGGCCCTAATCCAAGATGATTTGTGTCCTTGTAATAAGGGAAAATTTGGACCTAGAGATAGACATGCATACAAGGCAGACAATGGGAAAAGACACAGAAAATCAGCCATCTACACACTAAGGACTGGAACCTGGAACAACTCCCACCCTCACAGCCATCAGGAAGAACCAATACTTCAGCCCTTAACTTTGAACTTCTCTCCTTGAGAACTGAGACAATAAGTGTTTATCGTTAAGCCCATTTATGGTGCTTCCTTGTAGCAGACTTAGTAAACTAGTACATAAATACTAGTCACTATTTGGTGGTGCAGCCTCCATCTATCTTTCTAATAAGCTGAACTTCTTTCCAGTGTACGTATGTCTCCTATCCCCTCTCTGAGTCCCCTCCTCCCTTCCACTTCCATTGGAATAGAAGTGTGCCCTGCTCTCATCTTTCCAGATCCCTGATCAAGAATAAATAAACCAAAATCAATACTGGCACCATGGAATTGTTTCCTAGGATACACTGCTGAAGAGATCTAACATGTCCATATAGCTATCTCTAGGGGAAATCCTACAAGAAAATTCCTCAAAGCTGACCATAAGAGCCTGCTCTAGTGGGCAGTATTCAGGGGTGGATAGGCCTCCCTGAGGTTCCTCTAGAATTCCTAAGCCTGCTTCCAGCTGTGTTTTTGTCTCTGCAGGAATCAGATGGAAGCAGGAGAGGCACAAGGAGAAGATGGACACCTTCGTGGTGATGTGGAATTGAATATATCACCAAATGTACAACTGCCATGTGATTTCAAGACCTGGTTTTTTTTTACTGTTTTATTTTGTTGCCAGTGAAGAAATGAGTGTTATGCCCATATTTGAAGACAAGCCAACTGTATGACTTCACATTACTCTCAGAGCAGTATTGAATTACACAACTTCTTCCTTTGTTTGCTCCCAATATCCTGAGATTCGGGATTTTCTATATGATTCAGAATGGAGCTTTGGGCCAAGGAGGGCTTCCTCTCCAGAGCTGGCCAGACCTTCATGATGTCACCTGACTCACACATGTGTGTTCTCTCAGTTGAGTTGGCATTTCTAGAAGAAAAAAAATTCCACTTTGGGGGAAAAGCCTGTGAGATTATGTTGAGTCTTTTTCTTCACCACTAATTTTTGCTTTGCTGTTTAATTATGCCTGTTCTCTTAGGTTGAACGATTTTCCTAGTTTTGATCTCAGCACCGTCTCCCTCAGTACATTTTGTTCCTTTTACTTACTATGTCTCTGCCCAATTACAGGAACACACTCATTTCTTCTCCAAATAGCCATTACTTGGTGAAATAAAGAAACCAGCCACAAAGAATTTCAAAGAAATAAAGAATAAGGGAACTATCAGGGAAAGATATAAGGCAATACTTTCATTTAACAAAGATCATGAAAACCTTCCGATGGCAATTTTAGGTGAAGTTATTCATATCTGTTAATATAGCTACTTAATATTTATATTAATTATTTCTCCAGGCTCATAGGATCGAGTTATGATTGTTCAAAAGAAGCATAAAAATAACATTTCCTCCATTGCCTTGATATAGAATGTAAGTAAAGTCAGGTCTTATAATTCTTTGTTCAACACAACAGATGTAGTTATGGACAGAAGAGGAGGGTCGCAGAGAATAGAGTACCCCGTTGAGTAGATTAACAATAAAGAGATGAGATCTAGTTTTTGTTAGAATTGCAAGGTAATAGTCTTTAATAGAAACAAAAACCTGCGTTAGCTTGAAGCCCAAAGGCAGATTGGCCATGAAGGTCTAGAGCTTACAGTGTCCTGGTTTTTTACTCTTATGGGCCCTTTCAAAGACTGAATCTAATTTTGTATTTACGATTTTGATTCTTTAAAAAAACAAACAACAAAAAAACCCTTCCTTTATATAAGGTTTAGAAACACAAAAACTTTCAAGGTCTGTAGCAAAGGGAGTTCTATACAGTTTATTTCCAGACAGAAAATCACTATCTTCTCTAGACCAGTGACTCAAATGAGCACAGTAAGTGTTTGGACTCATTTCCCCCTGTAGACACACTAAAGAAGTTTGTCTTGGGTGCATTCATAAGGATTTCTATGAAATTTGATACCATAGTCCAACTAGCCCAGACACAGTTTATACTGTTCCATTTAGTAGCTCTTTGCTTATATGTGTCTGAAAAAAACACATTTAACACACAAACATGCTGATACACACATGAAATTTATATGTTACAATGCAGTGTTACTTCAGTAAAAACAAAAATAAGAAAGAAACAATAGGTTCAAAATGGGTCATTCATACTGGGTCCCACCACCGCTTAACATATAACCTAACTGCAGTTTTAGCTTTTCCCAAAGGGGAAATCTAAACTAATCAATCCAGGCTTTCTTGGTCTATGCTGAAGAGGTCATTTACATGACTAGGTCACCCCTATCTTCCTCTAAAGGAACTTGGATTTGCCTGCAGTCGTTCTTTTCTTTTACTAATAATTTCATCCCACATTCTTTCTAACTATAAAAACCTTCCTTTTTGTATTTTGGAGAGACTGTCTACTTGTGAGAGGGAATGTTGCCCAATTCACAATAGCATTATACCAACTAGATGTTTAAAATCAACTTGGTTGGATTTTTTTATTTGACATATGTACCCATCAATTTTATCAAGAGCTTTGCCATGAGGGTTGTATAATGTTTGTATTTTCATGACCACAAGTGATACTTAGTACCAAATGTTAGGTTGGACTCTATAGAGCTGACAGAATTCAACAAATTATGACCCACAAAAATCCCATTTTCTTAGAGAGAATTGTATGTGCTGTATTAATAAATAAGAATAAAAACCAAGATGGCCACTTGGAAGAAATGATAAATATGGTAGTTTCTGAAAGGCAGTAGAATTTGACTATGCCTGTGAGTAATAGCAAGTTTGATATTTTTGGTATAAAAATTCAGGCCTACCAATATAGTAGATCTTTTTCTAACATAAGAGAATATAAAACTCAGCGTGATATCAATATATTATAGGTATATAAATAGTCTCTGAAAGGGGAAAGAAAAACAAACACTTAAATTATTCACTATAACAAAAAACTCTAGAATATTTTAAAGAAGTTGTTCAAATATAGAAAAGAACTGACATTGTTCGTTTATTCAGTAAAATGCTCCCATTGATCCATTTGTGAACCTCCATTGTCTGTCTGCTCGTCATTGAAAGATCATGAGTCATAAATGCTTTTCAGTACAGTCAGTTGTATAACTTCTTAAATTTTATTTTTGCAAGGAAAAAGACTTATTTTCGTTAAACTTTTTAAATATCAAGCCAGGATGACTTAAAGTTTCATGTTAAAGTTTCTATAGAATTTAGCCCTTGGGTTTTTGTTTGTTTGTTTGTTTTTTTAATTCTTGGTTTGGTTTGGTTTTTTGTTTTTAAGTCATTGAATTTAATTTTACTAAGCAGACACATAACAGACTTATCTGACATCAGTTATAGTCCCCATGGGTTTCCCACCACCATTTCACCAGTGCACCATCACCTCAGTCCCTTGTGCTTTTTCTGCCCTCAACCCATTCCCTCCCCTTTCCCCAAAGAGTGCCCCTGATTTGTCTTTTTGTTTGTTTTTGTTGTGTATTATTATTATTATTATTATTTTCCTTGGTTGCTTATTTGGATCCCTTATATTCCTCCTAGGGGTGAAACCATCCAGTATTTTTCTTTTGCCTTCTGACTTATTTCGCTGAGCATAATCCCTTAAAGCTTCATTCATGTTCCTATGAATGACTTTAGTTTATCTTTTTTGATTGCTGAATAGTATTCCATCATGTGTATGTACCGTATCTTCTTGATCCAATCATCTGTTTTTGGGCATTTAGGTTGTTTCCAGGTCTTACCTATTGTGAATAGTGCTGAAATAAACATAGGAAACCCACCATTCTTATAAGGCCTCAACTCTTATTATTCAATCATAAGTTAATCTTAAAAACAAAGACTGGTAACACAATTTATGGTAATTGTTTTGCTTTTGTTTCTAAAGAAGAGCTACTTCCAGATTCCACATTGTATACTGTGGGTGTAAACTGAATGAATTTCATTTTCTGGAGCTTGGAAGTTGCCCCTCCATCCTAACAAGTAAGATACTGAACAGGCTGTAAACTCAACAACTCTTGAATCCACAAAGGAGAGGGAAACACAGGGTAAACTGCTGTCCCCAAGGTTGAAGAGATAGGCATGGGCACAAACAAGGTTGAGGGGAAACTACTGAATAAACATCAATTTGGAGTTGTTTTAGGTTTTATGGCATTTGAATGGTAATTGATGAATTGCTGGAGGGTCACTGTGGACAACTCTGAGAATTAAAAATGCCAAGGGACCTAGGCATAGAGAGTGCCCACAATATTCTGATGTTTACCTCCACATGTTTGACCAGATTCCCACAGTAAATTCTAGAAAAAAAAATCTGCTAATGTTTCTGGCAAGAAGAGGTGAAAGGGACCATTTTGAAGTACAGCAAGCACTCTGTTCTTACCAAGCCTGCCTTCAGGGGCAATTGGTTGACCAGAGCCTAACCTGCTGGGGAATTAGCAGAGCCTAATTGACCTGGGGGGTGGGAAATACCCACAATGCCCTCTGGCCACCCTGTGCCACCCAGCGGGAGAAAACACTAAAAAATTCTTGTGAGGGCCTCTGTCCAAAGGCACAGGCTCATTGAAGACCTACACCTAATCGCAGCCTATGGACGCTTCCCCACCACATTACTCAGGCTGATTTACAGAGCTTTCTTTTACCTGCTGCAGCAAGAATCAAACTATCAAGAAGAAATTACAAGGCTTCCCAAAAGGCAGAAAAAAAAAAGAACAAATTGAAGAAAGAGAAAGAACAGCCTTATAACCAGGCACAAATATTCGATATTAAATTGGACACTAAAATAATCCAGTGAGGAATATAAAGCAATTTTGCTAAGGGCTGCAATGGATCCTTATAACCAGGCACAAATATTCGATATTAAATTGGACACTAAAATAATCCAGTGAGGAATATAAAGCAATTTTGCTAAGGGCTGCAATGGATAAAGTAGACAGTATGCAAAAACAGATGGGTGATGTGAGCAGAGATGGAAATTCTAAGAAAGAACCAAAAAGAAATGATAAAGAAATACAACACATGGTACAAATGTGAGCCACATATGTAATTTTAAATTCTCTAGTGTTTGTATCAAAAAAAAGGAAAAAAGGTGAAATTAATTTAAATAAAGTACTTAATTTAATCTCATATATCCAAACGAGTATTATTTAGATGTGTAACATAAAAAAAATTAGACATATTACATTTTTTTGTATTGTCTTCTAGATGTGTGGCACATCTCCACTCAGATTGACCATATTTTAATTGTTTATGTAATGGACAAGGGCGCTTTAGACTCTCCACTTACAAAATGACTGCCCTTGGACACATAATCAAGATTTTTGATCTGTTCACTTGTCTATACGATGGATTCCATAAAAATCTCTGTAGCCTCGGGAGAAGTATAAGGGTAAGTAGTTGGCCTGGTAGGTGCTCAGCAAACCATAGTCTTCTTTTATCATCTTAGGAAATAGGTGACCCAACTTAGTCTTTCTTCCTTTGAGATTTTAGTTGGTAGACTTAAAGAGAAGTTGAATGTGAAACTTTACCCTCTGTTTGAAACAATTTCTGGTGAGCCATGGGATCCAAAGGTTAACAGGGTCACCGAATCTTCTTAGGTACTGACCACTTGATTCATCTATGAGATGAAGATCTGGAGGGCTTACATAGTCAGTATCGAGGTGGAGAAGCATGGGTCTGGGTTACAGAATGAATGACAAGCAGAATGCAAGAAGCTAGAGACAGAACAGGCTGGGGAAGCTTGTGAAGACTATTGTTTTCTAATCATGAACACCAAGTCCAAATACCAAGCAAAGTCTTCCCATGTCCATTCACTTAGCAACAACAAGGACAGAAAAACAAGATGTAGTAAAACTGGTAGTCTCATTTTAATCTTCAAGATAAAGAAACAGAGGTTCATAGTGACTGGCAAATTTGCTAAAGTTGATGCAGCCAGGTGCCTCTCATTTTCCTGTGATACCCTCCAATTCTTACTCCTCATAGGAAGGTGATGTGTACTGCAGTGAGAGGCTGGGACAAGGCCTCTGCAGAGAAGCAGGAACTAATTGTTTTAAAGTGAAACACTCCCTCTCTCAGTGGGTTGATTATAAGAGATCAAATAGTTATAGAAGATTATAGATTATAGAAGAGGGAGCCATATTTCTGTTCTACCTAAATACTTCTACAAATATTTGGTTTCAGTGATGCTTAGCTAACACACCAGCCATGAACTAGTTTTTTCATTGGGTAAAGCAAGACAACCAGATTAAACCACAGTTCCTTTTTTATTAGTCTGTTTATTAAGAGACTGGCGACTCACTTGCAAAGTCTGGTCTTGTCCAGAACAGCCAAGGAAACCTGAGGGAAGACGGGTTTTTTGGTACAGTGGTGTGGGTGAAACAGAGAGCAATGCTCCCAAAGACCGACACCAAAGAGCACGTGGCTCTTGTTATATTGGCTGGCCCGGCCACTCTCCAAATTATGGGACCCCAGGGGATACTGTCTAGACCAGTTCTTTTGGCCCTGGGGCTGGCAGAACATGGAACCAGAAAGCCAAAGCATAGTCCAAACATCTCTCTGCATTTTTTCGGGTAGACAGTCAAGCTGGATGGAAACTAAATCTCCAATAATTACCCAATGGCAAGAAACAAGAAAGAAAAAGGTTGCATGCACAGCGCTTTCTTTAGTCCATGAGAGATATGCCCTGGCTCTTGAGCTAGAAAAGATGACCTTTCTGAAGGGACTGTCCACAAGAAAAGAGCATAATCTTCCAGATGGTAACTTTTCCAATTCATTGCATCAAAGGTGTGAGCTAATATCAGTGATGACACCAAGTATGGTAGGAAAAACACATCAACATGTAATTGAAATAATTTATTGAGCACTAGAGCACCACAAAAACAGACACACATTGTGTTAAAATACAGCGTAATCAGCCATCAAAATACAAAACGACTATTCTTATATTCCAATTTTTTAACCATGCCAACTGTAAAATGGTACTGCTGCTTAACACATACAAACTGCTGCCCCCCTCCCTGCTAACATTCCCCCCGCCCCCTACCCCCTCCCTTAGCAATATTTATTTATGGGAAATATAGACATTAGAGAACCCCCAAACTAAAAAAAAAAAAAAAAGATTCAAGAGATCTTAAAATAGAGCATTTAAAATATTATCAGTGCATTCATGAGAAAAGACAAAATAATACAAAACAAAATGTCATTCTGAGAGGAAAATACCTGCAGAAATAATAGTGTTTTACATAGAATGAATGGAAAAGTGGAAGAGGAAATCAAAAGCAACACACTCAAATCTGGGATTGGATTACATCCAAAAAATAAAAAAACAGGTTATGCCATCCAGCCCATCTCTTGCTTTTCCAGTTTTTAAACTCATAAATCCAATTCATCATTTTTATTAATGTTGAAGAAATTCCACAAAATTAAAGTATACTGTATCCAATAGCTTCACTTTTGATACACACCTTACTGTGCTGCTCTGTAGGTGAAGCTACAAAAAGTCAGTTTTGACAGATTTATTTTTATCGTAAAGTTGGATAAGAAGCAGCTGACAAACAGACTGTGGTGTAAGATGACCTTCTCTGCAATCATGTGACAAATCATTGATTAAAGCAAGGCAAATTTTAGCCTCAGATTATAGATAACTCTCATTCAGGGAAAAGAGTTTTTTGATCAAGGGAGGTATTGACTTGGGCCTTTTCAACTTTCAAAGAACATCTGTAAAAAACCTTAATTTTAATAAAGTCATCTAAATCACCTATAATCACCTATGCTGACCTGGACTTTAGCCTCCCTTTAAAAATTCAACTCAAATGTAAATCTCTCCCCCTGGACACTAACAGAACTTCCTTATGAACTGTCCTTAATTAACAACAGATTCTGTGAAAACACTGATTAAACCAAGTTAGAGAAAACTTGCTTAATTCAGTCCCCAAGATTTGGGGTTTCAGTCAGACCTTTAAACACTGGCTAAAAAACTAAAATATTTCTTCTCCATGACCCACTTATCTCTAGTTTTCCCAAAATAGAAACTTTAGCATCTGAATTCATTAGAAAGCTGCTTGGAAGATGAAGGAAGACTACTGATCTCAAATCAATCCTTTAACAAAAAAGGACAAGAGGATTCAGGTAGCTTATGTCATAACAATGAGCAAAGCACAAATACTATAAAACATGATTTGTAGTGCAAGTCAAAATATAGGGGTTTTACTCAAAAGTCCTGGCCAGTACAGGAAAAACCCAATTCAGAGTGATTATTAAAAAGAGCCCAAATTGAAGCCCAAGCCAAATCCTGGTTGACATTCTTACAGAATATTAAAAATATGGTAAAAATTTACACATTACACATGAAATAGTGTTTTGATTTAATAGTTCGCAAAAGAGATCTGCAGATGTGTTTCCATTTATACTGGCTTCTAGGCTCTTCTATTGCAATAATATAGGTATGGTTACATATACCGAAACAAACAAAAAACCCTCTAGCCCAGCTCTACAGCAAATATTTGAACCTCTGAAGTTGGACGGGTATATTTCAAAAACATTTCACTGGTTTACTAAACTGACAAAGAACCATTTACAATGAAAAAGGAAAAAAAAAAGCCTTACAGACTTATTCTGACTGAAAGTTTCTTTTATTAACAGGCTATTCAGTTTTTAATCTTACAAGAAGCTTCCTTAGGCGCTTGGTATGGGGTCTTTATTGTAAGGCAAACTTGCTTGGTCATCTAGAACTCACAGGGGGTTTAGCCCCCCTTTTTTCCTGGCTCATTTGAGTTCAAGCTCTGTAAGCCATCCATGAGCTCCTGGCAAAGTATTTGGTCTCCATTTTATACACCTGTTTTATTTTCCAAGGGCCATGAAATGTTCGTTCTATAGGGACACACAATAAATAACTCACTGTTAACTCAAGAGGAGGAACGGGAAGGAGACTATTGCATAGCGTTACAGAAAAATCAAGTGAGGCATGGTACAGAGACAGTATGTACAGCAACTCCACTTCACGGGATTTTCCTGTTTTTTTGTTTGTTTGTTTTCTTTCACATAATTAACACTAACAAATTCTTCCAGTGTTTATTTTTTTTTTCTTAAAAAAAAAGATTTGGCTTCTCGTCTCTCTCACAGACCGAGTAGGTGAAATGCTGAATAAAACCTTCCACTTCTTTTTGTTTGTTTCAGATGCCAGTTTTAACAAACAGAACACAAACTTCCCAAGGGTTAGACGTAGTACCGCTTTTTCAGATGTCGTTGGACGCTGCCGAAGCAAGGCTCTCTCGTGTTTTCTTTTCACAAACGTTGTCCTCATCATCATTGTCATGAATGGCCAATCTTTGGAGAGTCTTAACTGCATTTGCAAGACTTCACGATCATATTCGAAAGCTGTTCGATCTTGGGTGTTTTGCCGATGTAGTAAAGAATGGTGAGCGGTTCTAAATCCTGAGACACGCAACATGGAGAAGCAGAAGCTTCTGGATTGATGGTGTTGTATAAACTGAGGACCTGGGAGGACAAAGTGGGGAAAGACAACATTACAAAAGAACAAAAGTGAAAAATGGGTCACTTTTCTTTTTAAAGAACCACCCTCTACTGTTATCAGCCATAATGCCAATTCTGAAATCTAGACTATTTTTTGTTTCCTTTGTCCTTAATTTCAAATTATAGTCCAGTTGGTAATGAGTTCCTTAGCCATCCTCGATTCATTTCCCACAGAATCCCTGTCTCCTCCATCTTAAACAAATGCTTCCATAAAAGTCAGACTGGGCAAAACTACTCATTTGTCAGCTTTTTCCAGTCACCCCCACTGGTTTTACTTCAGCTAGTGCTTCCTGTACATGCTCCCCAGGCCCTGGGGACCTCGGTCCTCTTAGTGTTTGGTGTTGCTTCTAGACTAGCTTTGCACACTACTGCAGCTTCCCTGTGGGAAACGGCAGCAGCCCTGCCTGCTGTCAGGGTAGAGGGTTCAAAAGCAGCCTGGAGACAAGCTACATGGGCAGACCTTAGCCCCCATCTCTAGCAAAGGGGAGCGTCTTACCCACAGCAGGCAGCAGGCTCCCCACCGATGATGAAGAGCCATTTCCAAGGATGCCATTCATGGGCTAGTCAAACAGCAAGGGACTTTTCCTCGAGATTCACTGCCATTTTTTCAGCCCAAGACAGAAGATCGGTTCAACTCAGCCACACTGACTACTTTATTAAGCTCCCTCTGGCTTCTTGGGCAACTGTCCAAACCACATATGTGTGACCATGACAGTTATTCTTCCTCTGTCCTTGAAAAACAAGAGTGCCCTCAGCCTTCACACATGCCCTCTGTGTAGCAGGGAGGAGAATTATGTTTCTACTTGGCACCTGGGCTGGGCCCACATCACAGCTCCTGTGGCCACAGCCTGGACGAAGCAGCCTGCCTGGCCAGAGAGCTCAGACAAAGGGACAGGCACGAGCAAGTTTCCCTCACGTGGCTGAGCATGTGATGAGCCCCCAGCGTCAAAACCTCCAGGGAAACTGGGAAAACAGCAAGGGAAGAAGGGGGCCCTGTGCGTCCACGCAATGTCTAGCACTGGTGGGCATGCATGTATAACTCTTCGTGTCCCACTCACATGTGATTTTTCATAGGAATTAAAGAGGAATTTTATAACACAGACTGTCTAAAATAATTGATGGCCCCCCCAGACTTTGAATTCAGGTGAAGGTGTGAGGCGATCTTTCTGGCAGCAGGTTCATTTTCCTACCCTGCAGGGAAGGCAGTGCTTCTGATACATTTAATAAGTCGGTTTGCAGAGCTAGAAACCTAACATGCAGCCAGATTTCAGAATTAAACTCAGTAGACAGGGCAAGCGGAGGCCTGGCCGAGAAACAGGAAGGGTTACATTGGCAGCCTCTGTGTGCCCTCCCTCTCCTAACTCAGGCAATTCACCTGCAAGACCTAGACTTTGATTTCTTTAGCAAAGTGAAAAGTAGAGACAAGATAACTCCTGAAGTCCTTTCCATCTCTAAAATCCTACTATGGTGAGGCACAAGGAGGAAGCCTGTAGACACGTATCATTATTCCATAGAAAAAGTCTTAGCTTATCTAGGCTGGGAACCCACAGCCCTCCTTCTGAATTAGGCTTGCAGCCTCCCAGAGTGATATAATAAAATCTTCAGCCTCACCTACTTGGGTTCTGTCCAAAAAGCCGCTAAGATAATTTTCAAATCAGGCTCACATACATCATCTCTTTGTTCTTCATATCAACACTTGAGTGTGACATTATTATTTTATTTTATTTTTTTAAAGATTTATTTATTTATGCATACAAGCACTGGGGCACAGGCCAGAGGTGTAGGGGGGGTGAGAGGATTCACCACAGAGAGTGGGAGCAGAACAGGCAGATCAACGGAAGTACACTGCTGAGGGGAGCAGCGGGCACAGCAGGAGAGGTCT